>CAUYUJ010020204.1:405086-462586 GCA_963575745.1 Prorocentrum cordatum
AACACGGCCCGCCCACACCCACTGAGTATGGGAAGGGACACACACCTCCAGAGACCCCCAAAGGCCATAAGGAGGTCCTCTAAGAGACATGCAAGATGATGCCAACCCACAAACCCCACAGGAGGAGAAGGACTACCAAAGGGAAGGCTGCAACTCCGCCAGGACCAACTAAGTGGGAGGGGGCACCACGGCAGAGATACAAAACCCCCTACAAGGGAGCGCCCGAAGAAGCCCACCAAATGGAAGAGGACACATTACGGACGGACGAATGCCCACCTACACCCCCGAAGGAAGGAGAGGGAGGTAGAAGGGGACGGCAGAACCTCCTGGCCAGCCCCGCTACGTGGAGAAGGCATGCAAGCACAACCCCACCCCCGCCCCAGAAGGGTAAGTGAGGGAGGAGGTCAGGGCAACCAGACGCCAGCCCGCGCGGGCGCCCCGCTGCGTGGGACGCTGGCAGGAACCTGGTTCACCACTGGTAGCGCGGGGCGTGACTCCCCGAGCCAGGCGGTGCCGCGGAAGTGCGCCGCCCGATTGCCTGCGCCAGTCTGGTCCCCAGAGGGCTCGCTGTATTACTATATTGCGTGTACTGCTGCTGCCACTTCAAGTACCACGGCTACGACATTACTTTCGCGCTTACTGCGGCTGCTACCAATACCAGGGTCACTCATGTTACCAGCATGATCCGTATGAAGGCAACTCGACCGTCCTCTTTCGACCTCCTAACGGCAGCTGCAGATCCCCGAGTGGCCGAGGAGCTACACGTTCCTATGTCTCGAACCACCTCCTCGGCCTCATTCCCCTCCACATCCCCCCCTGCTCCTCCTAGTTACGTTGGCTCATGCTCATCCTCTTGCTCATGATCCTCCTCCTGGTACTCCTCTTCATGTACTCCCTATCCCAATCCTCCTGTTCCTCCTCCTCCTCCTCCTCCTCCTCCTCCGCCCCTTCCTCCTCCTCCTCCTCCTCCTCCTCCTCCTCCTCCTCCTCCTCATCCTCCTCCTCCTCCTCCTCCTCCTCCTCCTCCTCCTCCTCCTCCTCCTCCTGCATCCTCCTCCTCCTCCTCCCCCTCACGGCAAAATCACAATCACCTTGGTAATCCCAGCCCAGTCCTAGCCCAGAGACGCGACGTGCTTGTTTTTCAATACGGGGCCTCTGGAAGTCCCGATCCTTGACCCAAAATGCGGGCTTTCAATGAGGGGTAGTTTGGTTGACGGTCCTGGGGCCCAGTGCGGCCCCCCTCCGAGGCCGAAAATGGTCAAACACCTCACCTGTGATCCAACGGCGGGAAACTGAAACCTTTTAAAGAATCACGACCCGAGCCCTAAACACCACCTCACTGCTGCAATTCTCGAGCCCGAGATCGGTCTGAGGGGGTCCCGGGGCCTGTGAGACCTGGCGAAAAAAAAGCCCAGCTCGAAACAAAAGTGGAGACGCCAGGCACGGCGCGATTCTTCGCACGACGCGAGCACGACTGGGAGTCCGGGAGGCCGCCTCACACCAGCCTCCCGAGGGTTAGGTCGGGACTGCCCCCTACAGGGGGACTTCAGAGGACAAATTCAAAACATACCCCCCAAAGTACCTCCAAGTATCACAAAACAAATCGTCCCCAAACAATTGTTTGACTCTTTTTGGATATTCCTCCTGGACAGGCCCGCCTTAACCCGAGGGGGGGCGAGGGGGCGGGCGCGACCCAGGGGCCGCTGGCCCGGGATGCGGGCCGCGGAGGCCGCGGCCGTGCTCGGCCGCGGGGACGTTGAGGGTCGGCTCGGAGGCGGCCAGCTCCGCGGGCTGCTCCTGGCTGGCTGGCTGGCTGGCTGGCGCGCGCGCGCTGTTATGGTGGGCTTGTTTTCCACCACCACCACCACCACCACCACCATAAGTAGGAGTGGGAGGGGGTCCTCCTCCTCCTCCCCCTCCTCCTCCTCCTCCTCCTCCTCCTCCTCCTCCTCCTCCTTCCCTTCTTCCTCCTTCTCATCCTCCACACCCTTCCCCCCACCAACTTATGGTGGTGGTGGTGGAAAACAGGCCCATCATATCACACGGGGATCCAACGCCGCACGGCCCGCAACCGCGCGCCACGAGCGGCGAGCCGATCCGCAAGTGTCCGCGCCCTCGCGGTCTGGCTTCCGGGGCGCGCTGCCGCGGGCACGCGGTCGCACGGATGCGTGCCGCGCGGGGGCCTCCGCGAACAAAACGCTCCGCATGCGCCGCGGGGTCGCGGCCCAGGTGCCCGGGCCCGCGGGGCCGCGCGAGCTCTCCGCCGCCCCGGTGGGGTGGTGCTTCATCGCGGGAGAGACCTAGGCAAAACTCTTCTCCGTCCACAAGGGTCCTCGAGCCGAGAGTCTGCGAGCTCCCAGGGCGAGACGATGTTGGACCATCTGGAGACCCTCCCATGCCGAGCTAGCCCCGCGCTTCTGGCGCAACTTGCAGGAGCGTTGGCCCGATCTCTTAGCCTTTGCTTGCGACATCGCCCCCATTAGATAGCCCCTGTTCGTTGTGCGCTCTTCAGCGGCCGGCCCTGGCGCATGTCTCGGAGGATCTTCGAGGCACGGCCCGGTCTTCTCTCACCCTACATATTCGCCGAGCTGCGGGACGTGCTGCTTTGGATGGGGGGGGAGATTCCCATCGGTAGTTGAAAGTAGGTCGGAGGTTGGGGGATGAGGTCGAAGGTGGAACGGAGAGACCCCCACCTGGAACTTGGTCTCGGTTTCGGGTTCGTGTCGCGCGTGATGGCGAGGCGAAGCTGCGTGGGCGGGCCATAGGGATGACCCTGGTGTGGCCAGGGCGGGTCAAGACAAAAGACTGCCCCTCCGGTGGGCCGGAGTGGCCAGGGGTGTCCCGCCGTGGTGTCCCGCCGTGGTGTCCCGTCGGTGCCCGCCGGCGGTGGCCCGCCATGGTGTCCCGCCAGTGTCCCGTCGGTGTCCCAACCCGCCGCATCGTCGCCAAGTCGTGAGCACATCACCAGCACCGCCACCATCACAATCATCGCAGTTGTCCTCAGTTGGATCTTCCAGAAAGAGAGAGAGAGAGAGAGGGACAACAAACAAACAAAAACACACACACAAGGAGAGGCGGGATGAAGCTGGGGCACTCCCTCGCTCGCTCGCAGGCTCCCACCCCGCATCCTTCCCCCTGCTTGCTTCTCATGCTCCTTTCTCCCCTGCCTGCTCCTGCCCCTTCTCCACGTTCTCCCCTTACCTCCTTATCAGCCGAAGCGTGGCCGTATAAGTGTGTGTATGCGAGTATGTACATGTATACATGTGTATGCATGTGATTGCACGCGTATGTATATGTGTATGAGTATGTGTACGTGTACATGTATGTGTATGTATATGTATAGTTTGCTGTGCCCATCTCTATATATGTTTGTGTATGTATGCGTGTTGTGTATGTACATATGTAAATGTATGTGTACATGTACATGTATACTATAGACAGATGTGGTTGCACATGTTTGTGTACAGGTATATGTATGTGCCTGTGGCCTCGCAGCTGAATAGGTGTATGTATATGTGTGTTTATGTGTTGTGCAGATGTATATGTGAATGCACGTGTGTAGGCCTGCGCAGATGCATATGCAAAAGTATACGTGTATGTATGCATGTGTATATGTATGCATGCATGCGTGCATGTCATTGTGTGTACATCCCCAGTTGTATATGCATATAATTAAATACATGTGTGTATGTGTAGCTGTGCATGGCTGCCTATGCCTACGTATATATCTATATATATATATATATATACATAGAGGGAGAGAAGTATGTGCCTGCGTGTGTATATGTATATATATTCGTACTTGTATATACATATGTGTGTTTATGCATATATATATATATATATGTATGTATGTCTGTATGTATGTATGCACACTTGTATGTTTTTGCGTATGTACGTATGTACATATGCATTTAAGTTTGTATGCATGTGCCGATATACACCTGCACATGTATGGCTAGCATGTTAGACTTTTCGGTCAGACAAGAACCCAGAACGGCTCAAAAGGTCCCCAAGATCGTCCCAAGCAGTCTAAGAGGCCGCAGAGATTGCCCCAAGAGGGGTCGAATAGGGGAACACAAACTGACATTTCGAGCTCTTTCCTCCAAGACGGCCCCCGAGACCGCCTGCAGGCCATCACGAGGCCCTCAGGAGGCCCCCCAGAGGCTCCCAAGTGAGCTTAAGACTTCCCCAAGAAGCTCCCAAGAGGCAACCCAGGAGCCACCAATGTGCTTCTAATAGCCCTCTTCTCCACGACCCAGGCACGGTGGCTGGATGGGCCGAAGGTCTCTGGCACGAGTCGCTGGATCCGTCGCCTCCTGTTGGCTTGCCACAGGGGTGCCTGGCGTGCTAGATCCAACCGCTCTTGCTGTTGGTTCTTTTCCGAAAGAACTCCCCCTGGGGCTTTGGCCGATCTCGCCGGCCACCCTGGAGGCGCCTAAACGAGCACAACGCCCGGAACATATTCTCCAAGACGGCTCAAAATAGCCTCCGAGAGGGCACAGATGGCCCAAGATGGCCTCCAAATTCGCCCAAGATGGCTGTTCCGACGGCCCAAGAGGGTTCAAGATGCGTCTAAGTTCGCCGAAGAAGCCTCTCAGACAGCCCAAGAGACCCCCAAGAGACCCCCAAGAGGCCTCCAAGGCGGCGCAAGAGGCCTCCAAGAGGTCCTCCAGGAGGGCCCGAAGAGGCCCAAATCGTTGATTATCCTCTGGTTTTTGAAGGCTTTTGACATTTGCTTCTTTTCGGCCTTCCGACGGCCCAAGACGGCCTAAGAGGCCCCCAAGCTTGTCCTCCAAGATGGCCCCATGACGGCCCAAGAAGACCCCAAGACGGCCCAGAGGGAGGCCCAAGAAGACCCAAGAGGCCTCCATGCCGGCCAAGGTGCCCTCCAACCCGGCCCTGAAGCACCGCAAGAGGGCCCCAAAATGGTGTAGAGATGCCCCCAAGACGGCTTCAGATGGCCCAGGAACGCCGTAAGACGGCCAAAGAGGGCCCGAACAAGCCCCCCGAAGAGGCCGAAGTAACCCCCCAAGATGCCTCCAAGAGGCGCCCAGGAAGCTCCCAGGAGACCCCAAGAATGCCCCAAGAGGCTCCCAACAGGTCTACTCCTGCTGCTCCTCCTCTTCCTCCTCCTCTTCTTCCTCCTCCTCCTCCTCCTCCTCCGATTTCCTGCTTCTCCTCATTCTTCTCTTCCTCACGTGTTCCCCGAATGGCTTCAACGACGGCTGGCGGAACACATTGTCCAATAGTTTGGCTAATCTCTATCTAGCCCAACTTTCGGCCACATAGACACCTCCCAAAAGGCAGGGGGCGGCGGTGATTCGCCGTAGGCGTCTTCGATAATCAACACGTTTCAGACTAGAACCGTATTCGCCCTGTGCCCCACCCTGCAGCGGTCCTCGCTGGGAGCGCGCTCCGTCGCCTCCATGGCCAGACGCAACGATCTGAACGACTCCTCACCTGGGGGGACGCATTGTGTGTTGAGGTCCAGGAACCGAATTATGCAAAACACAATCGCACGACGCGCCACTCTTGAGCAGAGACCGACCGTCCTGGCATTTCGATGGGGCTACCACGGAATGTTCTTAGAACCCAGAACTGTTCCAATAACAAAACAATGTTCTTAGCACTGAAACCCAATGTGTTAAAACAAAACAGACTCAGCCAGAAATGTTCTAAGAACATTTCGTGCAGACCACAAAAGGTTCTAGAACATGATTTGGTGGGCCTTTAGGGGAGCAAGGACGCTTCGCCACTGCTTGACACTCGTCGTACAATCGAATTCGGGTCTGCGCCAGGCTCGCTCCGCGAGCGCATGCCGCTACACACACGAGCGTATACCTCGCCAGGCCGAGTCCCCCGCGTCCGAAACATACGTTCTGTGGGGGCGGAATGCCACCGCAACGGACAAAGCACACACAAGCATGGGGAAACGCACGTATGTTGTAGACGAGAAAACGCAGGAGGAGCAGGAGTAGCTTCCGCCCCAATCTTGCAGAGAAGCGGGGGGTCCAGAGGCGACCGAGGGAGGGGTGCGCGTGTGACCGAGCGTGGTCATCGAGCTGTTCGAGCCGTCGCAGCGGTGATGGGAATCTCCTCCATGAGGAGTTGCCCGCCCTATGCCTGGAAGCTGGGTCCTGGTGCATGCCGTGCGCCCTGATGGTGCGCCTCAAAGGTTCAGGGGGTAAGGACCCTCCTCCCCGGCTTTCAGCCCTTGGAGGAGCCCGAAGACTCCACATGACATGGTACAGCCGCGCAACACATCATAACCAAGAGTCCTCGCCGACAAATGTCTGCGCTAGTGTTAGGCCGGGCATGTCCCCCTAAAGGCGGATTTTGGACGAAACATGGAAATACTAAAGAAATGCCCCCAAATGTTTAAAAAATACTCAAACAATCGTCCCCATATTATTTTTGGACCGTTTTTGAATATTCCTCCTGTAGGGGGACAGGCCCAGCTTAACACTAGTTCGATACCTGGGACAAGTCGAGCACGTGTACCTGAACTCGCGCACGGAGGGAAGGGAATGAAGGGGCCCTGGGACACACAAACAAAAAGACACAACTAACAGGGTTCCCCCATCTTTTCCCATACGTTCTGGGTGTTCGTCTTCCCCCCACTTCCCATATGTTCCCATATTTTTTGTGTGGGATCGACGATTCATTGTGTCTGTGTGTTTTTTCCCTCCTGAGGGAAGGAAAGGAGATCCAGCAGCTGCAGTGCCAGATTCCTGCCGCTTCTGTGAACAATCGCGGGGCTGCGCGGCACGGTGCCACGAAGGGAGCGCGGTGCCATGCTTAGGTCGGGCCTGTCCCCCCAAAGGGGGATTTTGGACGAAACATAAAACAGAGTCAACAGATACGCAGAAGATGCTCGACAATACCAACATATCGTCCCCAGGCTATTCTTTTGCTATTTCTGAAAACTCCTCCTGTCGAGGGGCACGCCCGACTCAATGCCATGCCGTGAATGCGGACTGGCGAAATCGGGCCGAGGCCGAAGGGGGCGCGATGCTGGGAGAGGGGGGAGCGGGGCTCGGGGCTGGCTGGTCGGGGCGGAGAGGGGGCTGATGCCGTGCCGTGCGTGCGGGGTGCCGTGGGTGCGGGATAAGACCGTTGGGGCGCGGGGCTGCCGGGAGAGGGGGCAAGGCTGGCTGGCTGGGGGGGGGGTCGGCGTCGTGCCGCTCGCGGAGGATGAAGAATTCGGGGAGGAGGAATCGCAGGGCTGCCGGAAGAGGGGCGGGACGGGGGTGGCCGCGGTGCCATGCGGTGCGCCATTTCCCGTGCATTTTTCGATTTCGTGCGTGTTATTTTTGTTCGATGGTCCAGGATGGTCCTCAAGGGTCCCCGCCGAAACAAAAATACACACGTCCGAGCGATGCCAAGAATATCGCAGATCTCACGGGGCTCTGAAACGAGAGGAGTCGGGGGTGCCAAAATCAGCCGTGTCACTTGAGACGCTCCCACAATCAACTCTGACCATCTGGCCACAGACGGGCAGGTGCAGCAGCCCTGGCGGTTCCCCCTTGGGATGCCCAAGTGCTAGGCGTTGAGCGAGCAAGAATGTGAGCGGTCTGAGTGTGGTGCGTCTGAGTGTGAGTGAGTCTGCGTGTCAGTGGTTCTGAATGTGAGTGAATCTCGCGGCGGGTGAATAAGAGAATGAGCGAGTCTGGGTACCAGTGGATCTGAGTAGGTGTGGCCCGAGTCCGTGGTAGTAGTATGAGAGCGTCTGAATGTCATTGAGCCTGCGTGCGAGTGACCAGTGTGCACGTGCTTTGTGTGCATGAATCTGGGTATGACTCAAGCCGAGTCTGCCTGGATCTGGACGTGAGCAGGGGAAAGCAAGCGGGAAGAACGAGGGAAGGAAGAGGGAGAACGGAGGGGCGGAGACGCCAAACAAATGAACCGCTCGAGACATCTCCACACTCTGGGCGCGAACGGGCAAGTGTCCCACTGTCTGGCGGCTCCTCCTTGGGATGCCCCAGTGCCACGCCTGCCATGCCGCGGTGATCACGAGGCGCTCTACAATAGGAGTCTGCTTTGCAAAACGGGCAAACCACATGGGAAATCCCCACGGTCTGTGCGCTCACGGGCAGACGTCCGCCTCCCTGGCTGCTCCTCTTTGGGGTGCACAAATGCCGCGCCTGTTGCAACACGGTGAACATGAGGCTCTTCAGCGAGAGGAACCGGCCCCGCAAAACGAGCAAATCGCCAGAAACTTCACCACGATCGGGGCGCGAACGAGCAAGTGCCTCCCTCACTGTCGGATATCCCTTTGGGGTGTCCAAGTGCCACGCGTGCAATGTTGTGGCGATCGTGAGGCTCTCAGGAGACCAGAGTCTGAACCACCAGACCAGCAAACCACATGAGAGATCCCCACAACCTGACCGCGAACTAGTTCAGATACCACCTGGCGGCTACTCCCTTAGGTTGCCCACATGCCACGCCTGCTATATCGCGGTGGCCATGGGGCGCCCAAATGGAGGCGCCGCGGGCTGGCACTCGGCATGCCAGCCAGCGCGCGCGGCATTCGACCCAGCGCAGATGTATATGCACCGAATCAGAACGGACGCGCCGAACCCGCACCAGGCACGCCGCGCACCCCTGCCGCGAGCCGTTCGCACTGCCAGCTGCAGCACGCCGCCATGTCCGACCTGACCGGCGTGTAAACTGGCAGATTGGCACCGCATTGACGAAGCTCGCGCGCCGTCTCAATGCCGGGCTGCGCACAGCACGACACATGTGCAACGGATGCCAACTTACACATGCTACGTAAAGCCGTCCTTGGAAAGCACGCCCTTGAGGCAACCATAAGGAGGGTTTGCGAAGCCTGCGAGAACACAGCTATGCTGAGAGCAGGTACCTGATACTTTTGACGCCACTTGGAGGGCCCTCTGGAGGATGCACGAAGCTCTGTTGGTTGGCTCTGGCACTGTACATATATGTGTATAAAGTATCTGTATTGACCCTACCACGCTGTCACGTAGCCTGCAAAAACGATCAGAAAAATGACCCGCAGATGTATTCGCGGATCCCTCGGTGAACAGTGCAGATGATCGGCCCAGTCATAGCTGCGCTGATATGTTACAAACGCCCCACGGAACATGCAAGCTGTCGGCAATGTCGTGCATGCGCGTTGATGTGTGCGTCGTGCTCGCAGTCTGGCATGGGATCTGGCATCCATCGCCGCAAGGGTGGTGTCGGAGATCCACCCCCGTCTCTGTGCGCGTCCATGTGCTGACTTCTTGGCAGGAAAAGAAATCTTGCACTGCCTGGCGGACGTGGGCGCCGCACGTGTGTGTGTGTGATATGAGGCATCGGCTGTGAAGTCACCTGGCAGACATTGTGCGATCCTCGCACAAAATGCTGCCAGGGCGGTGGGAGTCTGGAGGAAGGAGGGAGGGGGGAGGAAAACTGTTGTTGTGACGACGATCCCTGAGTCGCCGTCGGCACAGCCCGTGCTCACGACGCCCTCCCCGAGGGTGTTGGGTGACGAGCGGTACACCTGCCCGTCCTGCGGCGGAGGAGAGAGGAAGGGATGGGCAGAAGGCGAACCAAAGAAACGGAGATGCGACCAAGAATGTTCAGATGAACAACGGGACATTCCAAATACAAAAAAACCGAACCGGGAGATGTCCTCTATCGGTGTCGGGGTTTCTATGTTCGTTTGTAGAATTTCCTGGTTCGTCCCTCCGACATCCTGGAAGAAGGCGGGGGGACTGAAAAAGGGGGGTGATGATGTCGACTAGGGCGTTCAAGGAAGAGGGGGAGAAGGAATAGGTAGACAAAGGTGGACAGCGCAGCGCCAGGCATCGACTCCCTCCTCCTCCTCTTCCTCCTCCTCCTCCTTCCTCTTCATCCAGCTCTTCCTCGTCCTGGTTCCCTTTCGTTCCTTCTCCTCCTCATCCTCCTCCTCAAAAGCAACACCACAATTATTATCATCTACATTCGCGTCATTATCATCTTCTTCCTCATCGTCATCATCGTCAACATCAGCATCACCACCATCACCATCAACATCATCAGCATCGCCAACATCAACATCATCGCCATCATCAACAGCATCCTGGTCATCATAAGCATCATCGCCATCGTCCTCTTCAGCACCACCACCATCACCATCACAATCATCATCGTCAGCAATACTATCCTCATCGTCATCGTTATCACCATCATCATTATCATCACCAACAGCATCACTATCAAAATCACCATCAACACCAGCAGCAGCAACATCTCCATCGCCAGCATTATTACCAGAGTCATCGTGAACGTCTTCTTCATCATGGTCAATATGATGATTTCCTCTCCAGCGACAACGCAACTCACCCAAGCAGGCGTGAGGTCCCGCAGCTTGCTCATTGAACGGCGCAGCCACGGAGCCAGAGATGCGCGAAACCGAAACTGCGACAAAAAAATGTAAGCAATACGTATGTGGGTTGGTGACGGAAGAGTCGAACCTACGCGGGTTGCCGTAGGTAGAGGAAGGTGAGGGGGAGGGTCGCGGCCCCTTTATTCCCATGCGCCGCGGGCAGGCGGCGGTGTACCAGCCTCCAGTACCTGAGCCGAGACGGCAGCAGTATACATAGAAATCATGACGATATGAGCGGGCTTCGCACACAGACATGGGAGGAAGAGGACCAGGACCCAGCGCTACGGCAGGGGGAGACGTGGAGGCGAAGGAGCGGGCGGCGTGGTTGCCCAACTCGGCTGCTACGCGCAGCAGCTGCTTCAACACCCTAGCAGACCAAAGGGCAAACAGACGAGGCGACGAGAGGAAGAGCGCGGAGGAAAGGAATGACGAGGCATGAGGCGCGAACCATGCTGTTGAGCGTGCATCCCCCTATGGTCCAAACAGCCACTTACATCATAAGGCACCACTCAAGCCAGCCAAAGAGAGAAAGCACAGTACCAAACGAATTTCAGCACACGCGGATGGACGCGGATGAAAGAACCAGGTAAGCCTGGATCCTCAGAGGCCAGAGCGAAAGTAAGTCACATCGCGTAATGATGGGCGCATGAACTCGCCAAGCAAAGTGGCATCACATACACTGCGGGAAATCACAACGCGCGTGGCGGCGGAGAAGGTGGCAAGAAGGATGAGCCCGAACATGGTGCCCAGGTGTGACCATCATACGCATCAGCATCATCAGCATCATCATCTCAGCATCATCATCATCATCATCATCATCATCATCATCATCATCATCATCATCATCACCAGCGTCATCACCATGATCATCATCATCATCCTCATCATCATCATTATCATGATCAACATCATCATTATCATTATTATCATCATAATCATCATCATCACCATCATCATCATCATCATCATCAGCATCATCATCATCATCAGCATCATCATCATCATCATCATCGTCATCATCATCATCATCATCATCATCATCATCATCATCATCATCATCATTAGTATCCCCCTCACTCTCCACTTCCTCCCGAAAGCGGTCCTTTCCCTTGAACTCCACGGTTTCCACCTGCCACTGACTTTGGGCCGCGTCAGCGCCGCCGCCAGTACCTGGGAGGCCCCCCTGGGAACATCACATGATCATTTTGCGCCTACTGCAGCGCCTCAACCAAATACACCTCTCCGCTTCCCTCATCAACCCTCGTCGTCCTCCTCCTCACCCACCACCTCCTCAGCGTCCTCATTCACACCATCATGTCCTAGGCGTCCTGCTGGCGCAGCATTACCAGCATCACCGTAACCACAACATTTGGCCAGCAGCGTCTTCTCCAAGCTGCTCAATACCCTTACTACTCATCAACAACGTCGTCCGCTTTGTTATCCACTCCATGTCCCCCACCGCCTCTCTTCAACCTGCGAGGAAAAGGGGGCGTACTGGCGTAGCTTCAACCTGAGATTCTATCTGGCCTCGAACATGCGCCGCAATCGCGCTTCCACGCATTGAAGGCTCTCCATGATCGACGACTCGAGACTCGAGAGAAGGCATCCGTGATGACAAGGCTGCCCGCCGGAGAAAGTGTTGTCTGCGCGCGCATGATTTTTCTGATCGCCTCATTAGACTGACCAGGGCATCCTTATCCTCACCATCATCCACCTCATCCTCGCCACCGTTCTCATCAAGGTCACCTGTGATGCGCACTGAGATTGGTAGAATGAGGCACCACTCTCATTGAATCACATTGGCCCCGCATCAGTCATTTTCCCGCCCATCTCGGCCGACCGCAACCTAGCAGTGGAGATGGAGGGGCAACGAAAGGGCGAACAGGAAGAGAACGAGAGGAGAAGGACAAGATCAATTCGGCCTGGGTGCCTGACCGTCCCAACGTCGCGCGCGCTTCTCTTCTCGACACTTTTCCCCGAAAGCGCACGCCCACGCCCACGCCCGACGCGGCCTGTCGAGCACACGCCCTCGCCCGCTGGAATGCGACTGGCATAAGATGGTGTTATTATTATTAGTGTGATGCTTTCGGCTCCCGCTCCCACTCCCGCTCCTCCTGCCTTCTCCCTCTCAGATCCCTCATGCTCAGACGGACTCATACTCAGACCGATTCACCCTCAGACGGACTCACACAAAGACTCACTCGCCCTCAGACTCACTCACACCCGACGCAGACTCTCTCACAGCAGACTCACGCACACCACGAGGACGCCCAGGCAGGCCGGGCGCGGGCCACTGCAGCTCTTGAGTGCGCTGGCACGAAGTGGCCCTGGAAGCAAGATGACGAGTGGCAATGGCGCGACGAGATGCTGCCTGCCAGAGGAGAGCAGCAGCGTGCCGGAGGAGCTTGCGCAGCGCGCTGCGAGCGCAGCCGCTTCATTACCCGAGCGCAGAAGCCCCGCCTACGAGCGTCACGCGGTCTGATCGGGACAGGTGGCAGCTGAGGCTTTTAGGCCAGGGGGGGCAGGCACTGCTGAATGCACGCGTCGTCCAGCGCCAAACCAGTCTCTGCTTCTGCATCCGCTGTTGCGGCAGCCACATGTCCAGGGCTGCTGCCGAGAGGGAAATGCCAAAGAGCCGAGGTGGGCAACGACGGCCAAGAGCAACTGTGACCCATAGATTTGGGCAGATCTTCGAATCAGTGGCCCCGTGCCAAGCACATGTCCCTACCTAGACACCCACCGTCGTGATGTGTTCACGACGTGGACCCCATGAGATCTAGACCCTTCCACTGGACAACTTTGCTCATCACGAGTACGTAGTCGCTCGACGGCCCCGGAGCCTGGGAATGGCCCCTGAGGCCGAAAACGGCCAAGAAAACCTCTCGTCGTTTTTTTTGTGCGCGACGCAAGGGGGTCTGGAAACACCTGCCCCTCTCAGAGCCAATCCCGCTCAGCCCGACCGACCTGATGGCGCCCGCCGCGATCCCACGGGGACGCACTGACCCGGGTCAGTGCAAACCCGGGCCAGTTTGGCTTTGCAGGAACCTGACAGATCCTGCAGGACCCTGCACGCCTGGGCCAATGCAACCCCGACGTTGCAGGATCCTGCAAGATCGGACGCGCTGGCTGTCCCCCGTTTGCATCGACCCCCGTCTCAAGGCCTACAGGCGGATTTTGGGTTAAAAATGAGAAATAACATAAAAGTAAGCAAAAATATAGAAAATCGCCTCCTTACTATTGTTGGCCTATTCTTGAATATTCCTCCTGTAGAAAGACAGGCCCGACTTAACTCGAGGCTCCCGCCTCTCTGGCAGCTCAAGAAGACTGGCGAACGCGCAGCCCGGCAGCGCAGGCCCCTGCAGTGATGAGCCTGTTTTCAACCTCCACCACCACCACCATCAGTTGAAGGGGGGAAGGAGGAGGACGACCAGGAGGAGGAGGAGTAGGACTAAGAGCAGGAGGAGGAGGAGGAGGAGGAGGAGGACGACGACGAGGAGGAGGAGGTGGAGGAGGACCCCCTCCCCTTCCAACTTGTGGTGGTGGAAAACAAGTTCATCATGCAGGAGACCCCGAGCCCAGGGATTTGCCCCAGCCAGGCCGTCTTGCGAGAGGTGCCGCCGCCGGGAGCTGCTGCCGCACGCGTGGCACCGGGCGTGCTCGCGGCGCGAACAAAATCACGACGGGAAGTTTTTGGCAGTTCTCATTAAGTCGGGCATGATCCCCTACAGGCAGATTTTTGACGAAAACTTAAAACATAGGAAAAAAATGCCCCAAAGTAGCCCAAAACATCGTCCCCTGACTATTTTCTAACAACTCCTGAATATTCCTCCTGTAGAGGGACGGGCCCGACTTAAACAAAATCGCGACGGGAGGTTTTTTGATGTTTTCATTTGTTCTCGGCGGTTTTCCACCACCAACAACATAAGTTGGAGGGGGGTGGGGTCCTTTTCCTCACCCTCGGTGACCTCGGTAACCGATGCGCGCCTGGTCACTCCACGAGCAATCGACGCACAACTACAAGAGGAGCACCTGGAAAGACTGGCCCAATCGAAGGAGAGGCAGGGGCAAGGGGGGGGACGGGGCGAAAGGGGGAAGACGGGCAGGGACGAAAGGGGAAACGACTGGCCGAGCCTACGAGTGTTTCCAGGAACCTCACCCCTCAAAAGCTTGGACCTCTCCGAGCTCTTCTTGGGGTTGGTGCAAGGATTACGGAGCTTCTCACTTACTCGGCAAGAAGCAAAAGCCCCGCATACAGCACAAACAACATATGGAATGTCTGAGCACAACTCTCTAGCCCAATGAGACCGGCGCCCACCTCCCGCCCACCCGTCAAGAGAAGCGAGAGGGAAGGGTTGAGATCCTCGCAAAGGCTGGAGGTGCTCAGACTGACAACACGAAGGCACCGCCCGCACCTGAAGACATCTCCATGGCGGACGGGGATATGAAGGCTCGCACGTATCCTTGCCACGGGTGGCTCCGGAGTCCTCTTGAGCTTGCCGAAAATGGATTCAGTGCTACGATAACACGCGAGGACATCGCAAACTCCTGCGCACAGACTCTGGTATTGTTTTTTCCTGCGCCCTCGAAAGCTTGAACTTCCGCTGGCGCCAGATCATGAATGTTCACGCATTGCTTGGCCCACCAATCCGCAGCAGTAGACCCAGCAACAAGATCACGGACATCACGATCGAGCACGTCATTCATGTCTCGATGGGCTTTGACTCTGCGAAGCGAGACCCAAGGAGAAGCATGCCCAAGATGCCGAGCCAGCCCCTTCCAAAAGAAGCTAAAGCGGGACGAACCTCCTCAAGCCCTCGGTGGGTTCACAACGCCCATAAACAACGATTGGTAGTCCACGACGACGGGACTGGGCCGTTCGTGAACACCGTGGGCAGCCCTACGCAACACAGCAACTGCCAAAGCTGCATGCTCCGAGATGCCAGACGTTCATTCGAAGTCGCACGGAAGGGGGCAATGAACTCCACGGACTAGAGTTTCGCCCGACATATGCACACCAGCAAAGCCTCCTCGCGCAATTTCCTCGCGTTCACCATGGAAGCAGCTGCCATTAGAAAAACAAGCGATTCTTCTATGACAAACTGAAACGGTTCGCAGGGAGTTCCACTCGGTCCCTCAAAGAAACGCAGATCCCAATCGGGCGCAGGGGTTGACGCGCCTTGGGGACCTATGATCAGACGCGAGGCTTAAAAAGTAATCAGCTAAAATCTGGCTTATCACCTCGTCACTGAAGTGTTCAGACCTCGCTGTTACTGGCAACTCATGCTGACGCAGCCGCATCCCGCGCCAACGGCTGCCACCAGGTCCTCCATAACGGGCACTCATCATCAACTCGGTAACCCCACTTGATAAGGGCCTGTGAGGCGGGGACCGAGTTGTTGGAGAGCACCTGCCTATATAAATGTTCCTGCAGAGGGGGAAGAGCTCGCGCTACTCTTTGCATGGCAGGTGGCCATCGCCCAGCCTCTCGGCAAGCTGGGCCAAGCGAAACGACAAATTTACGGAGCAAGCAGTTGGCTAGATCACTAGCGAAAGCATCGGCCACCTGCTGCGGTGGGGACTCCGTGAGGATCCATCTCCGCTCGGTGGAACTAACGAAAGTGGCCGGCCCCTCCCAGCCCCACCCAGCCCTCTCCAACCGTGACAGCATCGCAGACACGGGGCCCCTGGTCCGAAAAAGCCAAGGTCGCCCTCCAAGTGTCCTGAAGCTGCGCCGAGGCCGAGTGAAACGCCTTGCTTCAATCACCCGGGCTCAGTGCATCTTGGTGGACTGGCCCTCCATGGGGCCCAGGTTAACACGCATGCCACCATTGCCAAGCGAACCCCTGCAAGGGTCCTGACGCGAGAACTAGAGGGTCACCTTTCCATTTAGACAACGCCCGCATAAGGTCCAAGTTTGATCCTCTCTTAGATATCCCATACATCCGTCCAGCAGCCCGACGATGCCCAATAATCTCGTTCGGAGCAACCCCGTGAACCTCCGTCCCATAGCTGGTAACAGGAAGAGCCCCAGTACGGAATAATATAGACTTATACTTCTCGGGGACCTTGGGTGTCTCCAGCCTAGACATCCGATGTTCGAAGACCCTCATTCGTTGTGTTTCTATATCTTTGAAAGCCCTCCTTGCAAACGGGTGCTGCTGGTGCCGCCCCGCGGTGAGAGAAACACCCAGGTCCCCAGGGCCCCGCTCGGGGGCCCCTGCCAACTCCTGAAGCCCCTCCTTGCTGGAGTTGGCCGCCGCATACATCATATTGACGGCGAGAGGCACCTGCGGCGCGTCGTGGATGCGACGAGCAAGAAACGCGGCCGGGATCTCGAGCTGGCCGACGCACATCTGCATGGGCTCGCGCCGCGCATGAGTAGACAGGTCATCGACATGAAGCCCTTGAGAAGTGAATTCGCTTTCGGAGCCCGCTTGCACTGTGGGAAGCATGAAAGCCGTCGCTTCATAACTGGGAGAACCTTGGCTTCATAAGGGGCCGGGGTGCCCCCCGCTACGATGCCCCTGGACGGCCACGAGGGTTCCGCATCAGCCCCATCCAAAAACAAAAAACCGCTTCCAGGAGTACGTTCCCGCGGTATAAGCCAGAACGTAAAACGGGAAAATCGCCCTCATAGCCTCCCCCAAATATGTTCTGCTGGATATGCTCGTAGAATTTCATCAGGTCTCAAAGTAGGGTGGCAAAATTTATGCGTTGGCCAGTACGCAGTTCCGCCCTGACGCTTTGCCTCAAAACAATATCAAGGGCCGAACGGCCCTGACCCATGGACAATTCAAGGCCCAAGCCGCAAGACATCTCCCAAGTACGACAGGGGGGCGCGTGAGTTTCCCCATGCAGTCTGGTAGATCCATTGTAGTGTCCTATAGGGCGACGGCCCTTGTTGACCTGCGGCATGAGGAGCACGACAAGCTGGTGCATGGAAGACGGCGCCTGACCGACCATATCCATAAGGTGATATATCACCCCCGAAAAGTCCAGACCAGGACCCGATAACAATGAAACATGGCGGGTGTGAAGTCCATCAGGGGCACGCGTCCTGGATTTGAATCCCTGGCTGCTCTTCCTTGCGTTACTTCCAGATCCCGGAGGTGGGGCAGGCACCTCGCCAGTAAAAGAAAAACCTCCCGGCCCAGCAGGAGCTTCGGAAGCTTGCCAAGCTGCCTGCCAAAGACGTCGCCCCACTCTGAGCCGCCGAGGTAGAGCGCTGGAAAAATCGTCATCGAGCTGTGCAACCACCTCTGTCAGGGGAACACCTGAGCGAAGAAAAGAACACGCCTGCTTGCAATGGTTGCTGACCGAATCAGAGCACCATTTCTCCCAAGAAAGCTTAGCCCCCTTCCCTTCCTCCGGCTGTCCAACCCTCTCCCGAAGCTGCCCAGCGCTGGAAACCTCGCCGATCAAAACACGCGGGCCATCTCCCCGCTATGGGAACAATAGTCGGCTAGCAACCCCTGCGTCCAATGACGCCGAAAAGGTTCTCCTCTGCGCGGAAGACATGGATCAAGAAGGTGCCTGCGGTAATCTACGCGATCTCCTGGGCGTTCGAAAAGCCTCCGAAGTTCCCGAAGACGGTTGAGCACCCGCAAAATCGCCCTTCCTGGATAAGCATGCCGATAACTCTTGGTGGTCAGGAGGGTCCGGCTGCTGACTTGGCGGAACTGAGCGGGGGCTCCTAATTCGAAGCCTCGAGGGCTGTGAGTTTGGGTTACCTCCAGAACTTCCTTCCAAGCTCGATTCCTCCACTCCTCGAAGACTTCGCCGAGCAGCCGAACTCCAGCCTCCCTCGACTCTCCTCGAAGCATGTGGGCCGAACCCCCCTCCTCCTCGAACTGTTCCATAAAGTTCCCAAGACGACTTTGGAGATCAACGTATTCTGGGGGGGCGCAGGAGGAGGTCCCACTGCCGGCTCAGTGGGCACGCGCCGATACTTGTTAGGGATGCGCGCACGCACATCTTCATCACAGTGCCAAAGAGACAGGTACACAAGCCGATGCGGGCTGAATGCGCCGCTCAAGTCCATCTTCACATCGCTGGCTAAGTGGTCCAGCAACCGACTGACTATGAAGAAGTCAATCGCGGCGGCAGCATCGTCCAAAATAAGATGCCCTTGGCGATCGCCTGTAAGATCACGAGGTTCGTCCCAAGAAGCCCAGTGGAGTCTTTGAAATCAACCGAATACAAGGCCACCAACCCAAGATGCCCAGTCCGCGAGAAACGCCGAATTGCTCGCCCTTAAACAAGACAGCAGCTGGTCCCAGGGGGAAGCCAAACGCCCAAGTGCCCGCGAGCAACTAGCATAGTCCCTCCAGAAGGATTTCCAGAATCAGTAGACAGACAGTCAGGAGTGAAGACGCTCCACTCTGATTTCTGAACACTGGCAAGAGTACTCTGCAGGAGCCCTCGCCGAAGTTTGTGTTCCGGGAGAAAACGCGTCAAAGCTTGCGCCCCCTGCAGTAGTTCACGAAAACCGAGACCCCTCTTACGGCTGGAAGTTCCATTGGCTTCGTCCTGAGCAGCCCCGTGCCAGCTACTCCCATTGAGCGTTACAGAAGCCAGGCCAGGAAGAGACTGCTTAGACCGAGACCCATGATGCGCAAAAGCCTCCCCGCATCTCCTACACTGACGCTGCCCAAAGCTGGAAACGCGGCCCTCATCATCAAAGAGTGTCCCATTCCGAGCCGCCTGGGTGGTTCGGTGTCCCTGGCGCCCGTGGTCCTGGGTAACGAAACCTGGCCTTCTTGCCCTGGGCTCGAACGGCCGGGAAGAGCTCGCGCTTGTGCGACTCAGACAGCCCCGCGACCGACGCCACCGCCTGCCCCCAGTCCTCCTTATCCACATGCATGGGCTGATCAGGCATGTTCGGTGCTCCAATGGTGTCCTCCGCATCGGATTCGACAGGTCCTGAGGATACTCCAGGGTTGGGCCGCAACACCCCGCTGAACTTGGACTCCAGGGCCGTGTAAGCGGACTCAAGCGACGACCGAAGAGCAGCAGGATTGTTCTGGGCCCCGAGACCATAGAGGTGGGCCTTGAAGGCGTCCAAGTGCCGCGCGGACTCATCACCCTTGGGCAACACTGGGGCGAAAGCGGGGGTCACGACCTTCTTGCGTGAACCAGCCAGCTCCACACGCTCCTACTCCAAGTCAGAAGCCAGCTGGTCATGCTGAAGTTGGAGATCGGCAGGTGTCTGCAGCGAGCTCTTCAAGAGAAGCTTCCATGTGAGAAACCCTATTCTCCCTCCTCCGAACCTCCTGCTCGACCTTAGCCAGCTTCTGGCTAGCGGGCGTGGCCTCCTGCTTCTCAGTGAAGACGGCGTCCCAGGCCGAGCTGATGATCTGGCGGACCGCGGGAGAGAAAGAAGATCTGTTTGTTTGCCTTCCGCCAACTGCTTGAGCCGATGGAGGTCGTCAACGGGGCTGGGGTATGACTGGCGCTGTCCCCTGCCCTTGCCGTCACCGCGATACTTCTGATACTGCTGACCCCCTTTCCCTCCACGAGACTGCTGCCCCCAAACACCTCCCTGCTGAAAACGAGGCGGACCACCACGAAGCACAGAGAGAGGAGACTTGCAATGATAGCAAAACGTGAAGTGCGAGGGGTTCTTCTTACAACCACACGTGGCACACCCAATCCACCATCGGCTTGACCCCCTTCCACGCTGGCGATGGTACATCACTGTGCTCAAAGAGCGAGAGAAAGCTCGAAACGAGTGCGCTGAAAGCCTGGGCCGAGGCAGCCAAGCCTGAGGAAGGGGCTGCCCTTCCACCTCGGCCCTCGAACCTTGGGAATCGAGACCGGGGAGGAGTTCCCGTCTTGAGCCAAAATGGTTACGGCTCCTCCTCCTCATCCTCCTCCTCTCCCTCCTCCTCCTCCAGCTCCTCCTCCCCCAGTTCCTCCTCCTCCTCCTCCTCTTCCGCCTCCTCCTCTTCGTCCTCCTCCTCCTCGTCCTCCACCTCCCTCCCCCCTCAAACTTATGGTGGTGGTGGAAAACAAGCCCATCACGAGAAAAACCGCGACGGGAGGTTTTGGCAGTTTTCCTCCGTTTTCGGCGGTTTCCCAACGTCGCGACGTCTCTTCGCCGGCTGCGCCGCGCCGACGGCGTTCCAGTGGTGCCCACATCGCCCCGAAGGGCTACCGGAGACCCGACCTCTGACCCGAAAGCCACCGTCGCCGTGACAGAGATCACGACGGGAGATTATGACTGCTCTCGGCCCTTTGGGGCCCCCGCTGGGCCCCAGGACCGTCAAAAGACGGCCCAGGATGAAACACCGTCACTGGGGAACAGGTGGAGACCTCTGATGAGAAACGTCGAGACATCGGATGCCTGGGGCGACCTCGTCGAAGGAGACTTGGCCCGGGTCATCGCGCGAGGGCGCCAGGCCACGCCCCGAGGCGCCGCCAGACGCTCGCGCGCCGGCTCGCAGTCGAGTGTGCCGCCTGCTGACAACGACCTGGCTGCAAGCACCGACGGTAGCTCCATGCTCGCTCCCCAGGGGCCCTGCCCAGCCGGCATCATCGCACCCTCCCCTCCCCTACCTTCCCTACCCGCATTGGGAGGGCTAGTTGAGACATCAGCGGTTCTCCCACCAGAGGAGAAGGAGGAGGAGGAGAAGAAGAGGAGGAGGAGCAGAAGGAGGGGAATGATGAGAAAGAGGATGAGGGAGGAGAAGAAGGAGGAGGAGGAGGAGGAGGAGGAGGAGGAGGAGAGGAGGAGGAAGAGGAGGAGGGAGGAAAAGAAGGAAGAGGAGAAGGAGGAGGAGGAAGAGCAGGGCGGACGAGGTGGGTGAGCAGGAACAGGAGAGGGGGGTGGATGAAGGAGGGCCGCCAACGTCGCAACCGGGCCTCCTCTGACACGCCCCCTGCCCCCTCCCCCGGCCTCCCCTCCACACGGCTCTCCATGTACCCCGCAGCACCTCTGTTCGGGCCCAGGGCAGCGCCACGCCTCGAACCTCGATCGCAGAACCCCGAACTTCAAACCCCGAAGAAGCCCAGGAGGACTAAATGGGCTAAATGCAAAGCGACCGAGGAGTCGCGCGGAAGGGGAGGCCGACACCTAATCGGAAGAGGAGGTGGAGGGGGAGGGCGGCGGCACGGGCCTGGATGAAGAAGCCGTCGAGGCGCTCGGCGCACCCTCGCTAACGGCCGCCCCAGCCTCAAAATCGCCGACCGACTCCTCCCCTCTCTCCACCTGGACCCCAGACTCCACCAAGGCGTGCACCGCCGAGACAAACTCCGAGGCCCCTCCAGCTCCCTCGGGTGGGGGTCCAGGGGCCTGGGACAAACCACTGCCTCTTACTAGTGCACGAGCTCGAGCCTCTTGGGCGGCGTCTCGGTGCGCCGCCTCAGCGATGGCCCCCGAGGGGCCCTTGTGGGAAGGATGCAGGCCCCTGGCAATCCGAGCAAGGACCTCCTTCCCCTTGGGACTCGGCTCGCCACACACCTGCAAAAGGTTGACAAAGCGAAACGTAGCGTTGGCCCCGCAATGAGAGCAGAACAAAACCCGCCAACGCGGGATCTCTAGAAGCTGGTGTGACGGATGGGCCTCTTGGCCTCTGAGAGTCCTCCCCCGAGCCTCCACCACCACCGCCTCCCCGAACCGACGTGGGCCCTCCACGGTCAAAGACCCCTGAGTGGGGGGCGGGCCAGGACACTGCGTGAGCGCCGACTCGTCGAGACGGCAGTCATCAACGAGAAGCTCGCACTTGGCACAGCGCCACTTAGCAGCACAACGCTCGAACGTGTGAGTGGAGGCTCTCAGGCAGAGGGCACGAGTGGACAGCGGGGCCTGACGAGCGACGCCAACTCTCACCCCACGCAGGACCTTCTCAGGGCCAATACTCTTGATGATGGCCCTTGCTCGGGCACGCACCAAGGCCGCCGTCGCATCCCACTGATCAGTGCAGGGGAGGGGCTCTCGCGCTGCCGTCCAATTCTTGGCAGCTCCTTGGCCTGCCCATGCATCTGCCACAATATTGCCACAGGCGTAAAAAGGGTTGGTGATAGCCTCTGGCGTCTCATCCTGATGGGACGGGGTCCACACCAAGGCCACATCGCGTCCAGGTTGTTGCTCCAACGCCCTGCGCAGCCTGGCCCAAAGATCCCAGTTCTTGAGACGCCGAGACCAAGCTCCAAGGGGCCTCCGAGTCCAACCCTGGCCCCACCCATTGAGGAGGGGCTTGTGGTCGGTCACAAACGTCAGAGGCCCCGAGCTGTCTTCAACCGCAACACAAAGCGCCAATAATTCAGCTCGCGGAACCGTTTGCCGTCGGCCTTCAAGCGGGCCGAAGAGGCCAGTGTGGCCTCGCCAACGACCAGCCCCGTCTGGGACGAGCGCCGCAACCGACCATCCACATCGGCGCCTCCGAGGATCATCCGAAAAGGCTCCTCCAGAGCCGTCCCCGAACAGAGTGAGGCGCCCATGAG
Source organism: Prorocentrum cordatum (assembly GCA_963575745.1). NCBI lineage: Eukaryota > Dinophyceae > Prorocentrales > Prorocentraceae > Prorocentrum > Prorocentrum cordatum. Next base: position 427,906 of record CAUYUJ010020204.1, read on the forward strand.
GGTCTCTGCAGGCTTCCGAAGAAGCCCAGGAGGAGGAGGAGGAGGAGGAGGAGGAGGCTTACGCCCCCTGGCACCTCTACTCCTCGCAAATGGCAGGGCACCTCACCTCTTCTTCATCCTCCCAAGTTGTGCGGCGCCTGGTCCTCAGGGCAGCTAGGTTAGATGTTTGGAGAAGGCTTGGGGTGATTCCCCTGTCCTCTCCCCAAACGCTCAGAAGGTTCAAAAGGCGGAGGATGGAGGATGCCGAGGAGAAGGTCAAGGAGGAGGAGGAGGAGGACGAGGAAGAGAAGGAGGAGGACGAGGAGGCGGAGATGAGGTCGAGGAGGAGGTCGAGGAGGTCGAGGAGGAGGAGGCGAAGCAGCAGGAGAAGGCCTCCCCCCAGAAGGCTTCTGCCAGCAGGGGCGAGGCCCAGGGCGAGCGCAGCTGCAGCGGCGGGCGCCTTGGGGTGTCGGCTGCGCCGGCTGCGCATCGGCCAGCGGCCTCACAAGCGTGCAGGAAGGCTGCTCCGCCTCCGCGAACCCCGCGATGCCGCCCGCGCGGCAGCTCTTGGGAGTGGCCGTCGCGTCCGGGCTCGCCGCCTGCAGGGCCTTGCTGAGCTCCTGCCGGGGTGGTCATTGTCCTGCTCGTAACGGTCGTCGTCCTCCTCCTTCTCCTCCTCCTCCTCCTCCATCACTTCTTTCCATACAAATACCTCCTATCCGTCGCACCCCGAACCTTGTCGGCAGGGCGGGGTGGGCGTTTCGACTGAGATTTCACCACCACTCATTAGACTGAAGCTTACAGTTTGCAGCAGCTTCACAGATGGAAGGCGGGTGCTTTTCTTGGTCGCTCTCGCTGGGGCACCGCGCGCATTCGTCTTTGAAGTTCGCACGAGCTTCACATATTGAGGGCGGGTCGTTTTCAACATGTGGCTCTCGCCTTAGCACCGCGCACATTCACTTTAAAAGATTGCACGGACTTCAAGGATAAAGAGCGGGCCGTTTCAAACATGTAACTGTCGACGCAGCGCAACGCACATTCCCCGAAAAGTTTCACGAGCTTCGCGGATGGAAGGCGGCTCCTTTTCAGAATGTGGCTGTCGCCTGCGCGCCGCGCACAATCGTCTTACACGCTGCCAGAGCTGCACGGATGAGCTCCGTTTCCAAAGTGTGGTTTTCTTCTGAGCGCCACTTGACAACTTCAAGGGTTCAACGGATGGAGGGCGGTCGGTTTTCAACATAGAATTCACGCCGCAGCGCCGCGCCCGTTCGCCTTATTGCAAGGGCCTCACGGGTGGAGGGCGGTCCATTTTCAAACTGCGTCGTCGTAAGAGTTTGCAACCGTTTCACGGCGCGGACACAGGGCGGACCGTTTTTCTTCTGCTTGTTATCAAAACATGGAGCACTCGCCTCAGCACCGCGCACATTCGCCTTAAGAGTTTGCACGAAGTTCACGGATGGAGAGCGGGCCGTTTCCGCAGTGTGACTCTCGCCTTCGCGCCGCGCACGTTCATCGTAGAAGCCTGCACGAGCTGCACGGACGGAGGACGGCTCATGTTCAACATGTTGCCCTCCCCCGAGCGCCGCGCACCTTCGTGCTAACAGTTTGCCAGAGCTTCGCGGACGGAGGGCGGGTCGCTTTCAAAATGTGGCTCTCGCCACAGCGAAACGCACACTCGATTTGAAAGTTTCCGACAGCTTCGTGGATGGAAGACGTCCCCCCCCGAAATGCGGTTCTCGCCTAAACGCCGCGCACATTCGTATCAGAGTTTGCATCCAGTTGGCGGCTTATTACGGCTGACTTCCCAGGAATGGTGCTATGGCACGGTTTAGCTCTCTCAGGGCCCAACGGTCGGGTGGATTTACGGTGTTGAAGTCCCAGATATGGTTTTGCTGGCACGATGCACGATCGCCCAGACGCAGCAATGAGACTGGTTCGCGGCGTTGGAACCCACTGAGTAGCATGTCGGCACGTTTGAGGATTATCAAACGGTTGTCTTCCAATGGGGCAATTCCGGCAATGAGAATCCAGTCTTGTAGGGACCTATGTGGAGGGAGCTTGGAGGAAGGAAGTATTGCAACATCGTTGATGCGTCTTGGGTCTGCACTGGTCCTCCTTTTCCTCCTTCTCCTCTTCCTGTCCTTCCTCCCCCTCCTGCTCCTCCTCCCTTCTTCGGCTCCTCCTCCTCCTCGTCGTCGTCGTCGTCGTCCTCCTCCTCCTCCGGTCCTCTCACCATCCCTCATGCTCCTCCTGTTTCTCTTCCCCCGCCTCCTCCTTGTCCCCTTCTTCGATTTATCCCCTCCCCCGCCTCCCCTTCTCCCCTCCTCCTCCTCCTCCTCCTCCTCCTCCTCCTCCTCCTCCTCCTCCGCCTCCTCTTCCTGTACCTCTTCCTCTTCCTCCTCCTCCTCCTCCTCCTCCTCCTCCTCCTCCTCCTCCTCCTCCTCCTCCCTCCACCCTCCACTCTCCACCTCCTCCCCCTTCTCCCCCTCCTCCCCTCCTCCTCCTCCTTCTCCTCCTCCTCCTCCTTCTCCTCCTCCTCCTCCTTCTCCTCCTCCTTCTCCTCCTCCTGCTCCTCCTCCTTCTCCTCCTCATCCACCTCCTCCTCCTCCTCCTTTGAGGGCCCCTGCAAGGTTTCCGAGGCCCCGCCCCCGCAAATGCGCCGCGCCTCTCCTGCCCCAGGGCTTCGAGTCGAGACGCTCAACTCCGCGCGTCCCGCCGCGAGAAGGAGGACGACGAGGAAGAGGAGGAGGACGAGTAGGAGGAGGATGAGGAGGGGGGGGAATATGGATGATGATGATGAGGAGGAGGAGGAGGAGGAGGAGGAGAAAGAGGGAGGACGAGGACGAGGACGAGGAGGAGGAGGAGGAGGGGGATAGTGAGGGGGACGAAAAGGAAGAGGAGGAGGAGGACCAGGGAGGAGGATGCCCTCCTCCCTCTCCGCCCCGCTCTGGACTCCATCTCTCCCTCTCCCCTTATGTGATCGGGTAATTGGAGAGTCGAGGAGCAACTGCCCCTCCGAAACTCAGAGCTTTTTAGACCCAACGCCCCCACAAGAATCCGAGGATGCAGGAGCGATCGGCATCTAATCGACAAGGAAGATCGGGTCGGAACGTGCGCCGAATCTGGCCGCACCGGAGTCGAATTCGAATCGGATCGGCCATGCCAAGATGCACAACAACGCCATGCGACCACTGGGCCGCATCGGTTCATCGGAATACCCCGATCGAATCGGATCGAGCCGGCTGGAGCTGACATCCAATAGGATCGGATCGAAATGGGCCCTGGGTTCGGGGGAAGGGAAAGAGTGAGGCAGACAGAGGCCCATGGCTGACAGGAGGGCAATTCTCCTTGCCCCCCCGTCTACCCGCGCCGCGCTCCCGCGGGCCCGACAAGGAGCAGGAGGAGGAGGAGGAGGACGAGGAGGAGGAACAGCAGCAGCAGCAGAACAGAGCACGAGCAGGAGAAGGCTGGGCCAAAGAGATCCCCCACCTCAAGCTGAAGGCGCACGTCGTGGGACCCAGACTCAGACCGATCGATAGTGCATGGCCCAACCCATTCCCTGAGCAGTACTATCAGAAGCCTGCGTCAAGCCCCTCTCACGACACTGCATGACGAGCATGACGAGGTGCATAGGCCTGGCGCAAAGGCTGTTCAAGCCCACGTCCTTTCGGTACTCTACCTTGAGCTTGTCGACAATACTGCGCAGCGTCGACTCTACGACTCCGTCCAGGAAGTCGCCCTGCAGCAAGATGGCACCTTGCATGAGCGGGAATTCCCCACTGCGGAGCCCACCAACCCCACCATCATTGCCACGGAAGCACACACTACATGACTGACTAGGGTTGCTTGCAAGAACGTTCGCACGATGTTTCTAGAGGCACGGCCCCTTTGACATTCGCTGCCGAAAGGTGCAACGCACAAGAACATTCAATGATCAGGCACTGGCTGGGTCTGCTCGGTCAGACAGAATGGAATGGCTCGGCGCCAGGGGAGCATAGCATGTCAGAGGAGTAATACTTCACGGTAGCCCCCGCAGACGCGGACATGAGTGAGGTAGCGCTCTGGGTCCGAGATCTGGTAACCAAGACAGAAGCCAGCCAGGCCCTCCCAGGGCCCGAGAAGAAAAACGAGAGCGCAGCCGCAGGTGCTCACCTGAAACAAGCCAACACGCGTGCGACCTGAAATGGCTCCGCGTCAACAGCAAATCTGGGACCGATGGTGAGTGTTCAAGCGGAGACGAAAGAAGACAGGCGCACGGCGCAAGCGTTAGTGTGTAGTCAATACGGCAAGATCTTGTTGTGACAACCTTTTTCTGACACCGCGTGGATCGCTCAACCTACATTGATCGGCGGCTTGTCGATAGCCAGATCGTTCCATGGTGGCGGATTCTGGGCCACTGGCGGCGTTCAATCTTGAACGCTCGGGCTGGCGATGCAGCCGCATCGACACGGCACGAACCTAGCGCACGTTTTCCTGCGGCCCGGCACCCGAAGGGGCGGGCCCGGAACCCCGCGACGTCGCGCGCACCCCCACCATAGAGGAAGAAAACACTCCTTTTGGCGCTCCGCGCGGATTTCTTGGATCGCGCTAGGGGCGGCGCCAGAGGCGCCGCCAGGGGGCCCCAGCATGGATCCAAGAAATCCGCGCGGAGCGCAAACAGTTGATGTTTATGGCGTGTTTTCTTCGTCGAGACCAGGCCCCCACCGCCACGCCTCTCCCCCAGGGCCCCGCGACGCCACGGGGCTACCCGGCCAGGCTCCGCTGGGCGCTGGCGGGCGCCGGGCCCCACGAGGCTGGGATCTGGCAGTCCCCTTGCCCCCCCCCGTGGGCAGGGTACGGCGAGGGTGGAGCCATTGGAGAAGGAACCATTGGATAAGGAATCCAGGACTCGGATGACAGTGGAATTCCAATCGTGGACTGGTTATCAGAAGTGTTGCCTCCACCAGAAAAGCAACCCTCCAGGGTCTGAAGCCTCCTGGGCACATTCTTCAACCAACGCCCCAACCCCAAGCGCAATATTGCCCGCTCGCCGAGAACCAGTTCGCACGCGTGCGGCTTGAAGCGGGTTCGCGTGACCACGGTCGCCTCTCCCATGAGCCGACGTGCAGCCGTTGAAAAACACATGGCAAGTAGCAGCGGGAACGACATGATACAACGACCCAGCTAGCATTACTGGATGCTGTCGATGGCAGGCTGAGGCACGGCAACCGACAGATCGTCCTAGAGTTGACGGGTCCCCCTTCGGCGTTAGCATCACTGGTGGCAGAAGAGACAGACTTGTTTTTGAATTCATAAGCTGGGGGGGGGAGGGGGGGGCAAAATGGTCCTCATAAGCCTTGAACATCTGTGGGCCGTCCTGGCAATTGCGCAGCTACCCCTCGCACACAGAGCGGTATCCAATGGCCTCGCTCTCCGCGCTCGTGCTCGCTGGCCCCGAGGCGGTGGGCTCGCTGCGCCCCTTTCTGGCAGCAGAGCAACGCAACACTGGGTGCCGATTTCTTCGTTCGGCCAGGAGCTCGCCCGTCGTTGCTGCACCCCATCGAGCCACGATGATCTCGCTGCAGCATCGTGCCCCTCTGCTTACAATCGCCCCCCTGTGGCCTCGAGAAGAAGTCTGCGCCACGACCCTATCAGGTCCCAAATGGATCCGCGCGGCGACCAATTCCTCTCGAGGTCATTCCCTCCAGAAAAATGCTGTCGATATTCGAGCGGAATCGCGGTGGGTGCGGGATTGCAACACGCAGAAGTGATGTCACGTCCCTCAGGCTCGGGGTAAAGCCCTGCCCACGCAACCCCTGCCAACGCCGATCCCAACAACGGCCATGCCCTCCCGCGGACCTGGGTCGCTGGCGCCTGCTGGCAGTTCCACCATCGCATGCCAATCTGGTGAATATCCGGATTTTCGTTCATCCTGTTGATCCTCCACATTAAGATAATGATTATACACATTGGCGTGTAAGAGCTGGCAGAAAGGCAAACGGCAAGGTACCGAATGAAAATGCAAAATCCTTTGAATAGCTAGTCATCAACGGAATCGCGGTCGGGTGGGTGATCAGCAGTGGATCACGGCCAGATTCGTTGGAGCAGCGGCGTGGCGCGGCCTAGTTTCTTTTACAGAGACCTCCGATCACACAAACAAAGGTAATGGGAGCAAGCGGCTACTTCCTGAGTAAGCTCTAAACAAAGACTGACGACATCGTCCATGGGGCGTCGACACAAACTCCAGGGGCAATCATGGTGTGCAGTCCAGCCCTGGGACGGGGATCATGGTCTACTCCTCCCCCTCCTCCTCCTCCTCCTCCTCCTCCTCCTCCTCCTCCTCCTCCTCCCCCTCCCCCTCCTCCTCCTCCTCCTCCTTCTCCTCCTCCTCCTCCTCCTCCACTTCCTCTCCTCCTCCTCCTCCTCCTCCTCCTCCTCCTCCTCCTCCTCCTCCTCCTCCTCCTCCTCCTCCTCCTCCTCCTCCTCAACCCCAAAACATTGTCATCCCTTGGGAGGGCGCATCTCTTGCTCTCGCCGCCCTCCGCCGAGCTGCCGCCGGCCTCCCGCCCGAGCACAGACGTCAACCTCCCGATCCCGCAGAGGCGAGGGCCTTTTCTGGAATGCCCCATCTGTGTCTCAGTGGGGCACTTGGCGCCCTGTGGGGTCAGCGTTCGCAGTGGAACTCCTCCTCGCCGCCAAGACTGGCTGGGCGACCCGAGCGAGAGAAGAGGAGGAGGAGCAGCTGCTGGAACGGAGCGAGCAGCGAAAGGCGCGCGACCAACGAAACAGCCCTGCAAATTCGCATCGGCGACGCGCCCCAAAGGGGGAAAGGCAGAAGGGGGGGGGGGGGGGGGCGTTCTCAGCATGCCCAGAAGGGGAGAGGAGGAGGAGGAGGAGGAGGAGGAGGAGGAGGAGGAGGAGCGTTCTTGGCTCCCCCCTGGAGGCGGGAGGCCCGGCGCCGCCTGGGCAGGCCTGCCGCCCCCCCACTTCCCCCTCTCGGCGCGCCGCCGAGTGAAAGGTGCGAGCGCCGCAGCTGTGCGCGGCCTTCTGCGTTGGGGGCTCGTGCACGCATCGGCCTTCGCACCTCGTCACAATTCACACTTCCCCGACGGGCGTCTCTCTGTCCGAGCCTTCCCGCCTTTCTCTTCCTCAGCGCCGGTGGATGCCGCCCGAAGCCACATGCTGCTTGCATCGGCTCCTTCATTCGGGTCGGTGTGTATGTTCAAGACCTCGGAAGAGATACCGCTCCAGATCCACATGTGCTCTACACTGTCTTTGCTGCCAAGCGCGTCCTTCAAAACGAAACGCGGGCGAAAAATAAGCAATTGCAATTTAACGGGAAGCGCTCTCCTGGGAACTCGGCGGCGACGGGCTGCGCGGAGCCAGCGGTGTCTGCGGCGCAGCGCCTGGCAGTTACCAGTGCGCAGACAACGACCTCGAGCCAACGGCTAAAAAGGGAAGACTGCGAAGGGCTCTGCATACAACAAAGTCACGGAGGTAAGAGCAAAGCGGCGTTCGTTTGAACAGTATGATTGTCCACATTGCACCTTCAAAATGTTTGGGAAGCTTGCGAATGCGACCCGCGATGCAGACCCCGTGTGGAATCACACCTCATATTTGTCATGACCGGGTCGGGAATCGCATGACCTTGCTATGTGCGCTGCGCACTTTACCAAGGCTGCAGAACACAACGCAAGCAACGGGCCAACTTTTCCAGCGCACTACACGACAAGAGCGCGGGCATGGGAAAGTGGAGGCAGGCAACGCCAATGCCCACCCGAAAGCGTTCAGCAACAACGCGTCCACAATACTTCTGCGATGCTCGGATACTGTGGGGGCGTGCGTTAAGGAATGTGCCCAGGGGGCTTCAGACCCTGGAGGATTCCGTATCTGATGAGGGCGGCGGTGACAACCATCAAGGCCACTCCCCTGGTTCTGAACGTGCGACCCCACGAGCGGCCAGAGCGTCCAAGATGGCTTCAAGAGGGTCTCGGATAACCCATGATGGCCCCCGCCCATAGCCAAAGATAACTCAATTCGACTAAGCATGACGTCCAAAGTGCCTCCACGGGGCCCCAACACCACTCGCAGACAGCCCACTGTGTCCACGGAGCGCCTTAGGCCGAGGGGCCAAAATCGCTCAAAACTATCGGTGCTGCTTCTTTCCCCGATTGAGCTGATCTGGGAGGTTCATGTTTGTCAGGGAAAACGGGTGGGTAGACTCGCGCCTTTGAGCTTCCCAGGGCAAGCGCACCCTGGGTCTGTGCCTGGGGCCCGTGCGAACTTTGCCGCCCATGGGGGCGTTGTGTTCAAACTTTGCCCGCGTCGTTAAAACTTTCGCAGGTGTTGAACGAGTCCCTTTGTGCAAATTGCTGATGATTAAAGGTCGCATCGTTCACAAGAAATTACCGCGCGCGCGTAGCCACACCATACCGGTACGACTAAGCACAAGGATCGGTACCTTTTCCTTTCTCCACGCAAATGAGGCTCGCGTCTGGCACGCAAGGTCGTTCCGTTATGCTGCGCCCAAGCTCGCGCAGAAATGTCATATGAGCACGATCCTACATCACTAGGCCGAAAGTTTTTCCTCTTGGAGCTAAACAAGGACAACACCAATGAACCCAAATTGGATCCGCTTCTGGGTGTGTACCAATTTCGTGGATCTTGTTTCCGTGCTGCGCGGATCCAATTTCCCGTGTGCAGAACACGATGAATATACTTATTTCCCTGGGGTGACCTTGTACTGGTAACTACTATCCGGGAGCCGCCGGAAATTGGATCCACGGGGCACTGCACGTGAAGCATCATGCTATCCACGGAGCTGTGGCCCTGCAAACCAATGCTATGATTCTACGGGGAAAACGGTATTCCGAGGAGGAATGAGGGAGTCGGAGGAATGAGACAGGAAGGGGGAGAAGGCGGGAGGAGGGAGGAGGAGGAGGACGAAATGGAAGAGGAGGGAGGACGAGGAGGACGACGCCAAGCTGACTGTCAAAGTCGGCCCGCGTAAGTACATGAATTATACGACGACTTTTCGTGTGATAATGAGGTTGGGGAGGCCAACTGCTGGCAAATGCGATGGGTCTGGTGATAACGATACTGGCGACGCGTGTGATGACGATGTTGCGATACGATGAGGTCATTATCGTCCCCGGTTTCGATCTCAGTCGATCGATCCCACTATCGACTACACAGGATCGACCACATTCAATCGATCCCACTCTAGATCTGACGATCGCTCTGGCTGTTGATCTCGCTATCGTTCTCGATTCCACGATCGATATCCCTAGCGATCTCACGGTCGGTTATCACTACCGATCTCACGATCGATCTCGCAACGAATGTCAGATTCAACCTCGCTGGAGATCTCATGTTTGATCTCGCGATCCATCCCATTCTAGCGATCTCATTATCGCGATCTCATTATCGATATCATGATCGCCTTCACTATTGATACCAAGGCGGGACACCCCCGGCCACCGCCCGCCCACCGCCGAGGGATCACCGACGGGACACCGACGGGACACCACAAGCCACCACGGCGGGACACCCGGTGCCGCCGCGAGCCCACCGGGGGCAGAGAGGCGGTCCGCTGCATCCGAATCGCACTCGCGACGGCGTGGTCATTCCCTTCGCGCGCCCACGCAGCTTCGCCTCGCCCGCGCGGGCCGCGCGATCACAAAATCGAAACCGATTTCCTGGTGGGGGGCTCTCCGTTCCACTGCGGCCTCACCCCCCGACCTCCAATATGGCAGACACCTTGCATAAGAAGGCTTTCTCACCCACCCACATCTTAAACCAGACGGAAGAAGCTTCGCGCGCGGCTCCATGGAGGGCCAGTGCGCATGCGCCCCGGGGGAGTGCCAAAGCGTGCGTCCACTCGCAGCAATGTGCACATAAAAGTACAGGCTTGACGCGCCAACTGCATTACCTGGCGTCCGCTGGGGTTCGGATGAGCTTGCGCGTGTCGCATCCAGGATACGATCATTGTGATGGAGCGTCGCGTATGCTTGCATAGGTACACCAAGTGCTGTGCGCTTGTAATGTTCACACCAACTCGCAACCTTTCCAAGCTCAGTCGTTGCCATCAGGATCATCATCATCGTCGCCGACACCATCTTCATTGTCTCCGCGTCCTCGTCTCCTTTCTGTAGGTCACGCGCCATCATCCTCAATCCATGTCCTGCCCAATCGCCCTACCTCAGGCACGCTCTACGTCGCTTGCCCTCAACCTGCAACCCGCCCCCATCAGCCTCATCATCGTCGCCAAGCCCCATCCTCCACCCCTGTCCTCAACCCTCCCCAACTCCCTCCTCAACCAGAATGTTCCTTCATGTTCCTCCCCGTCACCACTTCTAGTGCGACTCGCCCCTCTTTCTCGCGCGTTTGCTTTTCCTCCTTCTCGCGCGTCCACCTCGATCCCATCCTCCGACGTCCCTCCCCTGCCCTGCTCCCGTCAAACCCCCTATCGCCCTCTCAAACCTCGCCCATCATCCGCCTCCATCATCAACTCCCCCTGTCAACGCTTCATGCAGATCCAACGCCATCCGCGCGCATGATCCACCTGAATTCTTGGGCCCCCTTCCACGCCATCCCAACCCTCGCCCATCGCCCCCATGGGCCAGAACCCCTCCCCCCCTATCATGCGCCCTCCCCCTAGACGTTGCAGGCCCCCTCGCTCCGCGAATCCCTGTTGGCATCGCCGACGTCATTCTCGCCATCGGGTTCCTCGTCCTCCAAGGTCGTCCTAACTTATTCCACCGTTGGCTCGTGATTGGGTCGCGGGAGATTATTGCGCTTGCTTTCAAAATCGTGGCGCGGGGAACTGTCGGGGGCCAGGGGCCTCGGCGGCAGCCGCTGGAACATGCTGACGCGGTTGCGCATCGGCCCCGCATCTTGGCGACATCCAACACAGCGCGAACGAGACAGGCCCAACCGGCGCCAGCGACGTCAATCTAAGACGCCGAACCAATCAACCCCGACAACAACGGATACTGTTTATGATGGAACGTCGCCCTTCCAGCAGCGGTCGCGCTGCTTGTCTCTGTCCAGAACGGCCTGCCCAGGCGAGCTGCGAGAGGCGCAGACGGGGTTTTCAAACAGCACGCTAGTGTTACACTGCTGGTGTTGGTTAGCTATTGATGCTGTTCGCTGACTCCGCGTTGCTGCTGCCATGGCGTGTCGCGCGTGTTGCTCGCATGTGCTGCGTCTCCTGCGCTGCCCTGCCGCGGTGCTCCACAATTTGCCGTGGAACCTCTTGAGGCCCGCCGCCCCGCCCCCATGCATCTGTTGGGGTTGGGCGCCGAGGAAGTCCGCGCCGTCGCGGCCGACGGCCGTCGCGACGGCGGCCGCGGCGTGGAGAAGGAGACAGACTACGCGGATGAGATGTAGGAGCAGAAGGAAGAGGAGGAGGGCAGGAGGTTGCCGGATGAGGGGGGACAGGGAGGAGGAGGAGGAGGAGGAGGAGGAGGAGGAGGAGGAGGAGGAGGAGGAGGAGAAGGAGAAGGAGGAGGAGGAGGAGTGGCCCCGCGGGGCCCCATCGGCCCTCCTGAGGCCCTCGCAGACCTTCCGATGCCCTCCTGAGGCCATCTGGGGCCATTCGAAGCCCTCCTGAGGCCCTCGGGGGGCCCGGAGTTGCGGCGCCCCCTCCCCTTCCATATTCATGTAGCTCCATCTCTCGATCAACATGTCAATATATGCATATATGTATCTGTATTATATATATATATATATATATATATATATATATATATAATATCCCCCTCGCTCTCTCTCTCTCTCTCTCTCTCTCTATGTTCTCTCTCTCTCTCTCTCTTTCTGTCTTCCTTTCTCTTTCTGTCTATCTCTGTCGCTCTCTGTCTCTCTCTCTCGCTTTCTCTTTCTTTTTGTCTCTCTCTGTTTATTTATGTATATCTGTCTCTCTCTCTCTCTCTCTCTCTCTCTCGTTTCCCTCTGTCTTTCTCTCTCTGTCTCTCTCTCTCTCTCTCTCTGTCTTGCGCTCTCTCTCTCTCTCTCTCTCTCATGTGTTTTTCTTGTTCTCTCTCTCTCTCTCTCTCGCTATATGCTTATATCGAATATATATATATATATATATATGATTTTGTATATGTTTCATATTTTTCTGTCTTTATTGTTTGTTACTTCTCTCTCTCTCTCTCTCTCTGTTCCGACCCTTTTCCGAACAACTGGCCTTTGTTTATGCGCAGCTGGTGCAGCGGCGGCAAAACCGCGCATTGGCCCGAGGTGCTGTCTCGGTCGTAGAACGGCAATTCGATGAAACCGCGTGCTCGCGCACGGCCTCGCGCTGCTTCGACGCGACCGGACAGCCGGCCTCGAGCGTGCTAGCGGCGCCCTCGGAGGCCGAGGGCTTCGGCGCGTCGGCCAGGACAGTGCCCTGGTTGATGATGTTTGCAACCTGCAGCAGGACAAACCGTATGGCGTCGCTGAAGACGACCTCCAAAGTAGCAGATCCACTCAACCAGAACGCTGAAGATCCGCGCCTGGCCGAGTCAGCCCTCGCTGCGCAGATCCACCGCGCGCGACCCCTAGCGCCAGGGTCGACATAGCCAACCCTGGGAAACACTAGATCCGCGTCGTTCGGGGCCGAGACATCGGGGCGGCCCAGGCGCCCCGGCCAGTTGGGGCCCTCTCGCCGCGCGCCCTGTCGACGCCTTCGGCCTTGGAAGCGATGGCGCCGTCCAGCTCCTCTACGCGGCATCGTTTTATAGCATCAGCATCTTCACTGTCCCACATCCCTTGGCCTCGTCCTCGGCGTCAGCGGCGCCGCCCCGCCATCGCGACCCTCTGCTCCTCTCCAAGGCCGGCGCGGCCCAATAGGAGCCCCTAGGGAGGGCCCGGGAGAGCCCCATTGGCCAGAGCGGACTCCCCACGAGGCCCGTTGCCCGTTGACCCCCGCGCATGCCGATGGACTCCGATTGCCCCCGTCCCCCGCGTTCTGCTTGGCATGCAGTCGGCTGTGGCTGCCTCGCCTCCCAGGGCCTCTTGCGGCCGCCGTTTTCTGGCTTTGCGCCTAGGTGCCTGGTGGCAGATATCATGATACGGATGAGTGTTGTGATGGTGGTAGAGGTATCGTGGGCTATGGCATGAGAGTGGTGGCGACGATGGCGATGATGACGGGTGCCAGATATGATTGGCGCAGCTGGTCAGCTCGTGGCGCAGCGAAGCTCAGCTGCGAACGCGCGGCCCGCTGCTGGCGGCGGGCCTCCTTCCCGCCCGTCGCTGCCGGCCACGCCTTGCCCCGTCGCGCGGGTGGCCGCTGCCGCCCCTCCTGAACCCAGTCGCCAGGAACGGGCCGCAATCACCAGCCGCTCGGGGCCTCGGCGCACAGCTTTCCCCGCGCACCCCTGCACCATCCCCGGGCCCGCCCAAGACGAGCCCGCCAGCCCCGCCGCCGGGCAGGGAGTCGAAACGCGACGTGCCCCGTCAGACATGCTCTTCCTGCATCGGGCATCGCGAAACGCTCGGCGGCACCGACCGGCGGGCGCTGCAGACTTCGTAGGGCTTCGCAAACGCCAAGTTACTGCGGGCCCCCAGCTTTCGGTTCTCACGGCCCAGGCGCACTGGGCCAGCGCCGCAGAAATGGCGCGCGCCGCGGGCGCACCCCCCGCGGGCGCTGGCGCGCCTGGAGCCAGCGCCCCCGAATTCGGCGCCGCCCCAAGCAACGCCTCCGGCCACGCCCGCGCCCCTGCCGTTGCTTCGCCCGCGCGCCCCCCGGTCGCCGCGGCGCCGGCGCCGCGGCGCTGCGCCGCCCGGCCATCCCTGACCGAGCGGTCAACTCCCTTCTGCGCGCCCGCCTCCATTCGCCATCCCAGCTCCGGCTGGCATCTTCTGGCTGGCCCATCGGGCTCCATGAGGTCGGGGGCGAGGGGCGGGCGATGGCTGCGCCCCCATAAGCGCGGCCTTCGCGCCCGGCGTCTCGCCCCAGGTAGACTTGCGCAGCGCGGCAGCGGCCGCGGGCGTTGACGTCGCCCAGGGGGTGGCCCGGAAGCGCGGGCCACAGTCGACAGCACTCGCATGGCTGAGCAACGACCGCTGCCCATGTAACTCTATCCGAGCCCACGCAAAACTGCGTGTCCAGGGCCCTGACCCTATGCCGCTTTGCAAACGCGGCCCCGAGCTTCAAAGAGCAGCTTGAGCTGCGCGCGGGCGTGGATCAGTGGCCAGCGCACACGGACGCATGCTCAACAATGGCCCCGGCATCCACCATCACCCCACCCAGTGTAATAGAGGCAGCGTTGTTGGCATCGAGAGCTGCAACAGAAGCGCAGATCGCGTCGCGCCCATCACGGATAAGAGTCATGATCCACTCCGCTTGGATGAATGGGAAAACTGCTGCGAAGTCAATCAAAAGCTGCAGGCTGTTAGGGACGCCTCCTGGTGCAGCTGGGCCCCCCCGCGCATCGACGATGGCCACGCTCGGCGAAATCCGTCGGCCCCTCACCCCTCCCCTCTGGTCCGGAATCACCGCCGCAGCAGCAATTGAGCGGCGCGCCGGAAGCAAACTGCATCATCTTAACGTAAGAGTCGTGCTGTCGACGTGAACCGGCAAACACTGCGACGCCAACTTCCTGCGCGCTGCCGCTGGACCTGCTGCAACTATCGCGGGCGTCGACGGCGTTGTCTTCGACCGCGTGCGCCGCGACCGCATGATCGAGAAACTCATGGCGTTGCCGGAGGCAGCCACCTCCGCTCTTTTCGTTCCCACGGCCAGCCGTCGGCGCACTCCTGGACGGACGACGCGGGAATCGCGCGCGAGGTGCGGCGGAGTGGGGCGGGCATCCTGCTCATGCCAGCGCCGTATTCCACGGCGCAAGACGGCGCCGTGGAGACGGCGCGCGCGCGCGGTTGCCACCTGGATGGGCGCTGCTTGCGTGCCTCGACGACGTCTGCATCATCTGCAGACCAGAGCGCGCCACAGCAACTTTCCACAATATCACCGCCACGATGCGGGAGTGGGTGGGTATCGGGGCGAACCGCGGCAAGTGCCGCGCGCGGGGTCGGGGCGGCTTCGAAGCAGCAGGGGGCTTGTCCTTGGGCGCAGACGCCTGGGCGGGTGGAGCGCGCGCGCGCCCGAGCAGTGACTCGGCGCCCCCGGGCGCGGCGGCGCTCGCGGTCAGGCCGACGCAGGAACGGACAAATGAGGAACGCATCTTCCTTCGAGAGCTTCGGAACTTGCCGGAACTTCAGCGCGCATGGGCTCTCCTGACGTACTGCGTGGCACCACGGTGCGATCGCGCTGCCCGACCTGCCTCCATCGTTGTCGCGGTCCTTCGCCGAGGCGCGCGACCCCTCGCCCCCTCCTCGACGTCGGCTTCGCGCGGGGGGGTCCTATAACTGACGTCGGCAGTGCGCGCGCCCGAGCGCGCGCTAGACGTCTTGGGCGGATGCGCACCCAATGCTGCGACGAAGAAGCCTCCCAGCAGCGGCAGAGCTCGCCGCCGCCGTCCGCGCGGAGACAGGCGCCGCGGCCGAGTGCCTCCAGGATGCCGGGCGCGCCAGGGCGGCCACCATTTGCCTGCCGAACCTGGTAAGAGGTCTGGGGCGGCGCGCGCCCGGAGCAGGCGGAACCAAAGCCAGGCGAGCGCAATCGCGCGCGGCAGCACCGCGCGCCAGCCCGAGAGCGACGCTTCAGGGAGGTGGTCGTGCATCCCAACTTTACAGAGATTCTACAATGGATACTCGACTACCAGGGAGACCAAAGCGGCAGGCGACGCCTGGCCCTGATCCGGCCGACGCCAGAAAGCACCTGCGCCCCGCGCGCCTGAGCGTCTCTGGGCGCTGTTCCTTCGACGGCTTCGCTTGCCGCTGGGCGCCGCCGCCAGCGGGCGCAACGGGCGCTCCTGCCAGCCCCGCTGGGGCGAGCGGGGCGACCGCAGAGCGGCGCGCCCCAGCGGCGGACGCTCGCCCGAACGCGGCGCCCCCATCGAAAGGATGCGGCCCAAGTGCGCCGCGAGTCAGGGGGCTCGCGTCCGCGCCGACATGTTCTTGCGCGACATGGATCTCGCGGGCGCCGCGGCCAACGACGGGCGCCGGGTCGAAATGGTCGCCAAGGGACTGGCTCACCATGGCCAGCAGATTGCCATCGATGTCTGCGTTGTTTCGCCGCTGACAGCCGCCGGCAGCCCCGCCGCGCGGAGGCCCCGCCCAAGCCGCCCGGGGCTTGCGCTTCGGCGAGCTCGCCGCCGCAAGCAGACCACTTGGGGGCGGCGGCCGCACTGGCGCGAGCAGGCGTAGGATCACTGGGAGCAGACAGCCCGACCTCGCAAACAGACGCGCACGCCCGAAGGCGGACAAAGAACGCTGAGGAACTGTCGCCTGCACGGGGGGCACAGCGAGTCGCGCGCGCGACGCGGGCGCTGCTGCAGTGGGGCACCACGCGGGGCCACCACCACTCCCGGCGCACGCGGAGGCGACAAGGGCACCGCAGCAAAACGCCCCACAAAGGACAGCGGCACGACACGCCCACGAGGCCTCCCCCGTGGGGGCGCCGGCTCCGCGGCAGCAGCAACGGCAGCAGCAGGGCGACCGCGGCCACCGCGCCCAGTGCCACCAGCGCAGCGTGGGGCAACGCAGCAGCCACAACGATCGTGACCAGCATCCAAGGCGACCGGGACCTGCGCCACCACCAGCACGCCAAGAAGGGCGCGACGGCAGGGCCGTCTGGGGCCCGAGTCGGGCGCCTGAAACCGCGGCTGGGACGCGAAGAATCCCCAGAACCTGCCCGGGTTCGACGCCGCTGCCCTCGCGTAGGCGAGGATGCCCGCCCCGACTGCCCGCTGCAAAATCAGACAACGGAACGCGGGGCATCGCCGCGGGTGACGTCTCCCGCCGACTGGTCGCAAAGGCGCTCGCTCAACAATTCGTCGAGCAGCTCGCGGCCGCAACCGTGCCCTTCCGAATCGCCGAAACGACGCGGGCAGGGGCCGACTGTGCCGTCAGGCTGCCGAGGTCAGTGCTGGACCACGATGGCGACGCAGTGGTTGTCAGCATTGGCAGGGTCGGGGCATTCGATCGCGTCTCGAGGTCCGCCTGCTTCCTGGAGCGTCTCGATCGCCCAGAGCTGGCCGGCCTCGTCCCCTTCGTGACGATGCAGCCTGGGCAAAACCCCACCTTTTCCTGCATCTTCGAACAAGGGGACTTCCTGGTCGCTGTCGTAGGCGACGTGCATATAACCTGGGCCAGGGGCCACCTCGGCAAGTGTCGGGCCCACGGCAGGGGCGGAGGCGCAGCGCCACCTGGACTCGGCGAGCTGGGAAAGGATGTCTGGACGGGGCGAAAGGGCGACGCCCGACCAAGGGATCAGGACCCCGGGCGCCACGCAAGGCTCCCCAGAAGTCGTCGCCGCACATCTGAAGAGCAGACTCATGGAGGAGAGGGGGCTCTTGGATGAACTGGCACACTTGTCCGCCTTCTCTGCGCTTTCCCGCGGGCCAACCACCTGCCATGAACGCTGTCGCCCGAAGAAGTCGCCGAGTACGCGAGAAGCCACGACGACGACGCGTGGACCGCCCTGCGCCGCCTCCTTTAGGGCCCCGCAAACGTCGCAGGACGAGGAGCGGCGGCCGCGCGCGCTGGCTGCAAGGCGAGGGCGACACGGAGGACCCGGGCTCCAAAGCGCAACGCGCACATCCCCGGCGGTCCACTGGGGCGCGCGGGCAGACGCCCTCCACGTGCTCCACCAACGGCGGCCTGTCGAAGCTGCAGCCGCCAAGGGCCTCCTCGACGGCAGCAGGCCCGGCTGCAGGGGCAACCTCGCCGCAGTTGCCGCGGCCGCTCAGGCGCTTGAGACCAGGGGCTTCCAGCGAGACCATCCTTGGCCGACCTGCTCTGGGGGCTGCGCCCGCGCAGAGGCTGCCGAGTTAAGGGAATGGCAACAGCCGGCAGTTCCACGCTTGTTCCCCACGCGACACCGAAGACAGGGACAACGTAATCATGCTGAGCCACACCAGGGCCAAGCAAGCCATGCAATACTTACAAGGTCAGCCTCATGGCCGAGGGCCGCCTACTGGCGACACACCCTGCCCACCACCGAGAAGCGTGCGTTCAAGCCAGCGCAGCTTCAGGCAGCCCTGCGCCGGCGCCTCAGACTTCCACGGGCGATTCTCCCACGCAGCTGCGGGGCCAACTGCCGCCCAGGGAGCCCCGCCAGACCCGCTGGAAGACCACCTGGCCGCGCGCCCGCGCACCATGCGCGAAGCCGCTCGAACGAGCATAGGCGAGGATCGCGAGGCAGGGTAGTCCCCCAACAACTGCTGCGAGACACCAACGCTGCGGCCTACAACCCACAGGGCCGCCGAAAGCTAGACATCGTCGTCTTCCTGTGCTGCGGCAGCACCATGATGCCCTCACTCCGCTGACGGCTGGCACCGGCCGCGCACCTTCGACACCGACAGCGCCGCGCTACAAGGGGCCGAGCGGCGCAAACTGCAGAGGTTTTTTTTTTCTTGACCTTGCCAACAATCGCCGCCGCCGCCGCCCCCGTCCGCCCCGCCGGCCGGCGGGCGGCCGAGCCCGGCCCCACCTCGGCGCCCCCCGCCTCCGCCAGCCAGCGCGCCGCCCCCCTCGCGCCTCGGCCGGCCCCTGGCGGGCCCCAGCCAGCCGCAGCCCGCCGCCTCCGCCTCGCCCCCTCGCAGCGGGGCTCCGCCGGCCGCGGCGCCTCGCCCCTGGCGCGGCTGCGCTGCGGGCCCCCCCCGGCCGCCCCGAGAGTCGCGGGCGTTCTAGCCCCACCCTCACTCGGGGCCCGCTCTGGCGTGCCTCCCCGAGCCCCTCCTAGCCAAAGGGCGGCGGGGCCCCCGCGCTGCCGCCCTCCGCCTCCTCGCCCCAGCGCCCGCCTCCTCCTCCGCCTCCTCGGCCTCCGCGGCCTCCGTCGCGGGCCCAGCAGCTGCCGCCGGCCCGCCGCCGCCAGCCGTCGCCGGCCGCCGTCGCCCCCTGCCGCGCCGGCGTCCGCGCGGGCCCTGCCGTGCTGCTCCTGGTCGCCGTGGTGGTGGTGGTGGTGTGCTGCTGCTGCTGCTGGTCGCCGTGCTGGTGGGTGCGGCGCTGCTGGTCGTAGTCGCAGTGGTTGTGGTGGTGCTGCTGCTGCTGCTGCTGCTGCTGCTGCTGCTGCTGCTGCTGCTGCTTGTTGTCGCTGTTGTGGTAGTGGTTGTCGTGGTGCTGCTGGTCGCTGTGCTGCCCCTGGTCGCCGTCGTGGTGGTGGTGGTAGTGGTATCCGTGCTGGTGGTGGTGGCGCTGCCGGTTGTAGTCGTAGTGGTGGTGGTGGTGGTGGTTCTGCTGCTGTTGCTGCTGCTGCTGCTTCTGATGCGGGTGCTGCTGCTTGTTGTCGCCGTAGTGGTAGTGGTTGTCGTGGTTCTGCTGGTCGCCGTGCTGCCCTTGGTCGCCGTCATGGTGGTGGTGGTGGTGGTGGCTCTGGTCGCCGTGCTGGTGGTGGTAGCGTTGTTGGTCGTAGTCGTAGTGGTTGTGGTGGTGGTGGTGCTGCTGCTGCTGCTTGTTGTTGGCGCTGTAGTTGTAGTGGTTGTCGTGGTAGTGCTGGTCGCCGTGCTGCCCCTGGTCGCCGTCGCGGTGGTGGTGGTGCTGGTCGCCGTGCTGGCGGTGGGGGCGTTGCTGATCGTAGTCGTAGTGGTTGTGGTGGTGGTGGTGGTGCTGCTGCTGCTGCTGTTGCTGCTGCTGCTGCTGCTGCTGCTTGCTGTTGTCGCTGTAGTTGTAGTGGTTGTCGTGGTGCTGCTGGTCGCCGTGCTGCTCCTGGTCGCCGTAGTGGTGGTGGTGGTGGTGGTGTGCTGCTGCTGCTGCTGGTCGCCGAGCTGGTGCGTGTGGCGCTGCTGGTCGTAGTCGTAGTGGTTGTGAAGGTGGTGGTGGTGGTGGTGGTGGTGGTGGTGGTGGTGGTGGTGGTGGTGCTGCTGCTGCTGCTGCTGCTGCTGCTGCTGCTGCTGCTGCTGCTGCTGCTGCTGCTGCTGCTGCTGCTGCTGTTTGTTGTCGCAGTTGTGGTAGTAGTTGTCGTGGTTCTGCTGGTCGCCGTGCTGCTCCTGGTCGCCGTCGTGGTGGTGGTGCTGGTCGCCGTGCTGGTAGTGGTGGCGCTGCTGGTCGTAGTCGTAGTGGTTGTGGTGGTTGTGGTGGTGGTGATGGTGCTGGTGGTGGTGGTGGCGTTGCTGCTGCTGCTGCTGCTTGTTGTCGCTGCGCTGCTGGTCGTAGTCGTAGTGGTTGCGATGGTGGTTCTGCTGTTGCCGCTGCTGCTGCTTGTTGTCGCAGTTGTGGTAGTCATTGTCGTGGTTATGCTGGTCGCTCTGCTGCTCCTGGTCGCCATCGTGGTGGTGGTGGTGCTGGTCGCCGTGCTGGTGGTGGTGGCTCTGCTGTTTGTCGGCGTGGTGGTGGTGGTGCTGCGGCTGCTGCTGCTTGTCGCAATTGTGCTGCCCCTGGTCGCCGTCTTGGTGGTGGTGGTGGTGCTGGTCGCCGTGCTGGTGGTGGTGGCGCTGCTGGTCGTAGTCGTAGTGGTGGTGGTGGTGGCTCTGCTGCTGCCGCTGCTGCTGCTTGTTGTTGCAGTTGTGGTGGTAGTTGTCGTGGTGCTGCTGGTCGCCGTGCTGCTCCTGGTCGCCGTCGTGGTGGTGGTGGTGGTGCTGGTCGCCGTGCTGGTGGTGGTGGCGTTGCTGGTCGTAGTCGTGATGGTTGTGGTGGTGGTGGTGGTGTTGCTGCTGCTGGTGGTCCTGCTTGTTGTTGTCGCTGTGGTTGTAGTGGCCGTCGTGGTGCTGCTGGTCGCCGTGCTGCCCCTGGTCGGCGTCGTGGTGGTGGTGGTGCTGGTCGCCGTGCTGGTGGTGGGGGCGTTACTGGTCGTAGTCGTAGTGGTTGTGGTGGTGGTGGTGCTGCTGCTGCTGCTGCTTGTTGTTGTCGCTGTAGTTGTATTGGTTGTCGTGGTGCTGCTGGTCGCCGTGCTGCTCCTGGTCGCCTTGGTGGTGGCTCTGGTCGCCGTGCTGGTGGTGATGGTGGTGCTGGTCGCCGTGCTGGCGGGTGTGGCGTTGCTGGTCGTAGTCGTCGTAGTTGTGGTGGTGGTTCTGCTGCTGCGTGTTGTCAAAGTTGTGGTAGTAGTTGTCGTGGTTCTGCTGGTCGCCGTGCTGCCCCTTGTCGCCGTCGTGGTGGTGGTGGCGGTGGTGGTGCTGCTGCTGCTGTTGCTTGTTGTCGCAGTTGTGGTAGTAGTTGTCGTGTTTCTGTTGGTCGCCGTGCTGCCCCTGGTCGCCGTCGTGGTGGTGGTGCTGGTCGCCGTGCCAGTTGTGGTGGCGCTGCTGGTGGTAGTCGTAGTGGTTGTGGTGGTGGTGGTGGTGGTGCTGCTGCTGCTTCTGCTGCTGCTGCTGCTGCTTGTTGTCGCTGTAGTGGTAGTTGTTGTCGTGGTGCTGCTGGTCGCCGTGCTGCCCTGGTCGCCGTCGTGGTGGTGGTGGTGCTGGTCGCCTTGCTGGCGGTGGTGGCGCTGCTGGTCGTAGGCGTGGTGGTGGCGGTTATGCTGCAGCTGCTGCCGCTGCTTGTTGTCGCAGTTGTGGTAGTGGTTGTAGTGGTTCTGCTGGTCCTCCTGCTGCGCCGGCGGGCGGGCCCCCAGGGTGGGGCCGCGCCCGTTCCACCGCGTCAGAAACACGGCGGCAGTCGGCTAGGGGCTGGCGTCTCCGTGTAGCGGGCGTCCGCCAGGAGGTCGGCGAGGTGCGGCCCGTCCCCGTCGACGGCCAGGGTGTGCGGCGGCAACTCCAGCAGCGTGGCCGCGAACGCCCTCTGGGCCGCGACCGCAGCCAAGCCTGTCCAGCGGTGTAGGTACGCCGCCCGCGCCGACGCTCGGAGTCGCTGCGGCGCGCTGCGGGCTCTGGTCCTGGCGAGCAGCCGGACGAAGGTCAGGGCCTCCTCGGACCACCTGCCGCCGACTTCCAAGCCCAGCACCACCAATCGGCATCTCCTTGACCCGATGAGCTCGGGGTAGGTCGCTTCCTTCCGGCCCCGCGCGACCGCGAGCTGGACTCCGTCCTCGTCCGCGGCTCTGGGCTGCGCGGTGCCGTCGGTGCGGACTGGCGACACCAGGGTCGCGTCAATCGCCAGCTGCGCTCCTCCCCAGAGCGGCAGGCAGTTCGCGATGACCTCGATCTTGCGCCCGTCGCGGGGGTCGACGCCGTCCACGTTGAGGTCTCGCAGGAGCTGGTTCTCTGCGACTCGGCCCCCGGCCTCGCGGCAGATACGTGCAGCCGCTTTCTCCAATGGGATGGATCTCTTCTTGAGCACCCCTGCCCTTGGGCACGCCGCTCTGCGGTCACCTCTGGCGTCCAGTCTGCCTCTGCATCTGCAAGCGCTCGCTGCGAAGGGTAAATCAAATCGCAAGCGCCTGAGGAGCAGGACTCTGAATTCTGCCGGCGGGATGTGGAAGTCCCCCGTCGTGGGCAGCGCGGTGAAGGCTCGTCCCGCGCACGGCCCGCTCTGCGACCGGAGGAGGGCGCGGTCCGGCGGCGTGGAGGCGTTGAGGAGCTGCTGTCGGGCTGTGTTCTCCAAGACTCTGGCGGCCCAGAACTGCCAGCCGTGCGCCCATTCGCCGTGCTCCCGTTCGTGCGTCGGCGGTGGCCGGGCGCCCTGCGCAAGGTCGTGCCAGTTGGGCGCGGCGAAGCCGTGCGCCGAGAGGTGCTCCTTTGCCCTGCTGGCTTGTTGTAAGCACCCGGGAGCGGCCGGCAGCGGGCCCCGGTCCAGCTCGCTCAGTGCAGCGCAGATCTGGTTTGTGAGCTCGGGGCAGCGTTCGCGGAGCATCTGCGCGCAGTCTGCCCAGGAAGCCCACCAGGCCGCCGGCGCCGTCCTGGGCGCGCTTCGCAGGCCGAGCCCCCCCATGCAAAGCGGCAGTTGGCAGCGTTGGCGCGCTGACGTGCCTTCTGCGACAGCTTCTTGCGGGAGTCCCAGCAAGTCGGCGAGCGCGTTGGCCAGGTTGTCGTCGTGCGCTGCGGCGAAGGCGGCCGTGTCCTCGGGGGCCAGCGCCCTCAGGAAGAAGTTGGCCGGGGGGTTGGCGCACATGCTGAGCAGGAGCCACGAGGATTGCAGGTCCCCGACGTGTGGTATCCTCGCGAGCAAGCGGCGGTGTTCTTCCAGGATGGCCTCCAGGTGTTGGGCGACGAAAGCTCCGTGGCCTATCGGGGCCCCCAGAACGACCAAGCCCTGGGCTTCCGGCGGGGTGTCTGCTCCTCCTACCCACACCCGGTCTGCTGCTGAGCCCAGCTCTCGGATGCCAAGTGGCTCCTGCCCTCCCCTGTTCCAGACTCGCGTCTTCCCCATGTTCACGCTGATGCCGCAGTGCGCTTGGAGGGCGTCCCGCACGGCGTTGAAGAGGAACCTCGCTCTGTCTGGCGTGGTGACCAAGTACACGTCGTCAAGGAAGGCGAAGATGCGCTCCCCGGGCCGGAGTATGCCTTGGACCTGTTGCAGGGCGGGGTGTTGTCCCAAGGCAAACAGGGCTGGCATGAGCGGGTCTCCTTGCTCTCCTCCTTCCGCCTGGTCGATCGCGTGCCCTTGTCCCGCGTCGTCGTGCCACCAGTACTGCGATCTTTCCCCGTAGAAGAGGCGGCAGAAGGGAAGCAGTGCGCTACCCCTGCCCAGGTTTGCTAATCCTTCGAGCATCGAGTTTCTGGACATGAGGTCGAATGCCCCGATTCCGTCTATGGAAACCACCGTGGCCGCCGGGTCACCCTGGGTGAGAGTCTGCACGAGGTGCGCCACGCATTCCGTGCCTGCTCGGGTCGAGAGTGCGAACTGGAAGGGGGCAGTCGCCTGCTCGACCTCTTCGCCCACTTGCTGCGCCAGCGTGCGGGCAACCAACCGCCTGAAGACGTCGCCAGTCACAATGCCTCGCACCCTCCCGTTGCTCTTGCGCAGCGCCGTGAGGCGGCCGAGCCGGAGGGCCTCTGCCACGGGGCCAGGGATTTCCGCCCTCGCAAGGAGCGTGGCAGCGTGGTGCAGGAGGTCGCAGCAGTGCTCGTCGTCCAGCAGCGTCTGCAAGTGTTCTCCCGCCATCCCTGAGGGGCCCGGCGCAGCGCCCCGGCGACTCCTGCGCACGTTCGTGAGGAGGCGGTCTGGTTCCAGGCTGGCGAGGCCTTGCGGCGGCGCGCGGGCGGCTCGCTCGCTGAGCTGCTCTCTCGGCTGCTGCAAGCGGCGTGCCGGGTCCCGGAGTTCGTCCAGAGTGGCCTGTGTGCCTGGTGCCACCGCGCTCGCTGTCAGCGCTTGCCGCGCCGCCGAGACCTCGCCGAGGCGGATCAGCTCGCGGGCCCTCTCGCAGCGGCTGCGGAGCTCCTCGTTTTCGTCTGGCGCCCGGCCCCGTCGTGCCTCGGGCGCCCTGCTCTGCCCGTTCGCGTCTCGCTCGGGCGGCCTGCGCGGCGAGCCCGGCTGTGCTTCTGTCAGAAGCTGCGCCCAGTCTCCAGCCTCGAAGCGGGTGAACCTCTCCAGGAGTTGCTCCTTGGGGATCCTTTGCTGCCCCGCCTCTCTCCTCAAGAGCAGTCGTGGGAGCAGGAGGAACAGCTTCCACCCTCTCGCTGCTCCTGTCTCGTCTGCTTCGCCCTCTCGGATCAGCTCCAAAGCTTTGCGCAAGGCGTTGCGGAACGGCCCCCGCGCGAACGCTGGCGCCCGTTGGAGGGTTGGCACGCGGGCCCGGAGCACAGATGCTACGTCTGTCGCGTCCAGCGCTTCCCTCTCCGCCGCCGTCAAGCGAGCGCGGGCGTGGGCGGTGCGGCGCCCCAGGGGCGCCCGGGGAGGAGCAGCTCGTCCCGCGCCCCCGTCTCGGCGGGGCTGGGCCAGCGGCGCGGGCAGCGCGGGGCCAGAGTTGCTGGAGGCGCTGTCCTCAGTGTCCTCCTCGCTCTCGCTGGCGGTGCTGCTGCTCGAGCTGCCTCCTCCCCCTCCTCCCCCTCCTCTGGTGCCTCTTCCTCTTCGGCCCCCTCTAGCGCCTCGCCCTCTGCTTCCTCTGGCGCCTCTTCCTCCTCTGCCTCCTCGGCCTCTGCCTTCTCCTGGGCCCCCCTCGCTGGCGTCGTCGCTGGGCTGATGTCCTGCTGGCGCCGCTGGTGGCGGCCTCGGCGGGCGTGGCGCGGCTGCGGCCCACCTGGCCGGGTCGCGGAGCTCGTCTGCGCGCCGGTCGACCCCCCGCGCCAGCACGACCCCCCCGAAGAGCTCGAGCAAGAGGTCCTGGGCGAGGTTGTCGATGTAGCCAGCGCTGTCCGCCAGCGCTCTGACCACAGGCGGCAGGTGCACGTGTCCAGGGCGTGCTCCGCCCCCAGCGGCGATCACGGCATATATCGCCCCTGGGCTGGCCCCTGCGAACTCCAGCCCTTGGGCGAAGGTCTCGGCTGGCACGGGGTCCGCTTGCTGCAAGGCCTCCACTGTCGGCTGCCACCAGTCGTGCGTGAGCGGGTGCGTGCTCCATCCCGCCGACTCCTGCTGGTCAAGCAGCCCCGCCGCTGCTAATAGCAAGGGCACGTACACGCGTGAGTTGGTTCGTTCTCGTAGTGGGCCCGCCAGGGGAGGCCATCCGGCGAAGCGGCCAGGCTGCCGTTGCTCTGCGGCGGTGGGCGCCTGTTCGGGGCGCGCCAGTCGAGGGTCTCCTGCGTCTGCTGTTGTCGCGGGCGGCGACGGAGGGGCGGCGACCACTGGCTCCGGAAGCGGCGTGGCGGCGCAGCCCTCGCAGAGCCAGGCCCCGTACCATCTCCACGACCCTCCTGTGGCCCTGGCGGCCCTGGCGACCCACTCGATTGGCCCTGGCCGTCCGCAGGGGCAGCGCGGCGGTCTCGCGCCCTGCGGCGGCGAGACGTCGCTACCCAGGGGGGCCACGTCGCAGGCGCGGCATTCCCAGCTGCCCGCCAGCCCGCTGGGCCCGCGAGAGTGCCGCCACCGCAGGGGTTGGAAGTGTCGCGGGCAGACTGCGATGGCGTGCGGCGCGGGCCCTCCTGGCTGCTCAAGGGGTCCTCCTGCGTAAGGGTCCGCCTCCTCCTCACTTGGCGGGCCGGCCGCGGCTCGGCAGCGTGAGCACCTGCACCCTCGGGTGGGGTAGTCTCCAGAAGCATCCAGGGATCCCACGAAGCTCGCGAGCGCCGCCACGCCACCCGGCGAGTCCCCCCACGGGCTGTTGCAAAGGGGGCATGGCGACCTTTCGGCACGGGATGCGTCACCTGTGTGGTACAACTGGGCCAGGCCTGCCCGTGTCGGCCGATGCCTCGCTGCGCACGCTGCGTGGAAGCGGTGGGGGACATGGCCGCAAGCTGGCCACGTCACGGTGTCCCCTTCGAGCGGCGTCTGGCAGATGGCGCATTCCTCCCTGTCTGGCCGGTCTGGCCCCTGCTGTTGCTGCGGTGGCTGTCGCTGCTCCTCGGCCGCCTCGCGCCCTGCTGGCGGCAGGGAGAGGCCCGAGAAGTCCCGCCGCCTTCCCTCTGGTTCAGGGGGCGCTGCCGGCCAGGCGCCGAAAATGCTGGCGAAGTGGTTCAGCTGCGGTGGTGGTGGCGGTGGTGAGGCCGACCGCGCGCCCGCTCGCGAGTCTGGCGTGGCAAACCCTTCCGGCGCCGACAGCATGTGCGGCGGCGTCTCCGCGAGCGCTGGTACCGGGGCAGACTCTCCCGATCTGCGTTCCGGCGTGCCCGGCGGCTCGTCGGCTGGCCCGGGGGGGCCTGGGTGGCTGGCTTCGCCGACCCGTTGTCCGCGGTAGCCGTAGAGCGCCTCCCGCGGACTCCTCGCCAGTGCGCACTGCTCCTGTCGTGGTGGTGGCGGTGCTTGTGCTGGCGCTGGTGCTGGTGGCGGCGCTGTCGGTCGCTGTCGCGGTGCTGCTGCTGGTCGCTGTGTTTGCGGTGGCGTTGGTGTTTCTGCTGGTCGGTGTCGCAGGGTGTCGTTGTGGTGGTTGCCCTGCTGCTGCTGCTGCTGCTGCTGCTGCTGCTGCTGCTGCTGCTGCTGCTGCTGCTGCTGCTGCTGCTGCTGGTCGTCGTGGTGGTGCCGCTGCAACTGGTCGCAGTGGCGACGCTGCCGCTGGTGATGGTTGTCGTGGTGGTGGTGTTGCTGCTGATGTTGCTGCTTGTCGTCGTCGTTGTGCTGCTGCTCGCGGCGCCCCTGTTGGGAGTCGTACCGCCTCTTGTGGTCGAGCATGTTGTCGCGTTGCTCCTGTGGGCTTGCTGCACAAGCCGGGGCGCCACCGGGGGCCGCAGCGGAGCCGCGCGAACCCCGATGGGGAACTGGCCCCAGGGGAGTCCTACCGTGGGAATGGGGCTCTTCCCCTGGGGGGCACAGGCTGCAGCTGACGCCAGCCCCCTCCCTCGGAAGGGGCTGGAGGGCTGGCGGCCAGACGGCTGGAATGGCCGTCTGGGGCGGCGGAGGGCCCTGCTGGCTGCCACTGCTGCTGCTTTTGCTGCTTTTGCTGCTGCTGCTGCCAGGGAGCTGCCATCCGCAGTCGTTGGCTGCGTGCTGTGGTGCTGTGGTGGTGCTGGTCGTCACTGTGGTGCTGGTCGTTGGGTGCGTGCTGTGGCGCTGGTCGTTTGGTGCATACTGTGTTGCTGGTCGTTGGTGTTGGTCGCTGTGCTGCTGGTGGTTGTGGTGGTTGCCCTGCTGCTGCTGCTGCTGCTGCTGCTGCTGCTGCTGCTGCTGCTGCTGCTGCTGGTCGTGGTGGCGGTGGTGGTGGTGGTGGTGGTGGTGGTGGTGCTGCTGCTGCTGCTGCTGCTGCTGCTGCTGGTCGTCGTGGTGGTGCCGCTGCAACTGGTCGCAGTGGCGACGCTGCCGCTGGTGATGGTTGTCGTGGTGGTGGTGTTGCTGCTGATGTTGCTGCTTGTCGTCGTCGTTGTGCTGCTGCTCGCGGCGCCCTTGTTGGGAGTCGTACCGCCTCTTGTGGTCGAACATGTTGTCGCGTTGCTCCTGTGGGCTTGCTGCACAAGCCGGGGCGCCACCGGGGA
This sequence comes from Prorocentrum cordatum, assembly GCA_963575745.1. Taxonomy (NCBI): domain Eukaryota; class Dinophyceae; order Prorocentrales; family Prorocentraceae; genus Prorocentrum; species Prorocentrum cordatum. Next base: position 455,781 of record CAUYUJ010020204.1, read on the forward strand.
CCGCAGCGGAGCCGCGCGAACCCCGATGGGGAACTGGCCCCAGGGGAGTCCTACCGTGGGAATGGGGCTCTTCCCCTGGGGGGCACGGGCTGCAGCTGACGCCAGCCCCCTCCCTCGGAAGGGGCTGGAGGGCTGGCGGCCGGACGGCTGGAATGGCCGTCTGGGGTGGCTGAGGGCCCTGCTGGCTGCCGCGCTGCTGCTGCTGCTGCTGCTTGCTGCTGCTGCTGCTGCTGCTGCTGCCAGGGGGCTGCCGTCCGCAGTCGTTGGCTGCGTGCTGTGGTGCTGTGGTGGTGCTGCTCGTCACTGTGGTGCTGGTCGATGGCTGCGTGCTGTGGCGCTGGTCGTTTGGTGCGTGCTGTGTTGCTGGTCGTTGGTGTTGGTCGCTGTGGTGCTGGTCGTTGTGGTGCTGTGTGCTGCTGCTGCTGCTGCTGCTGCTGCTGCAGCTGCTGCTGCAGCTGCTGCTGCTGCTGCTGCTGCCGCCGCCGCTGCTGCTGCTGCTGCTGCTGCTGCTGCTGCTGCTGCTGCTGCTGTGTTGGTCGCTGTCGCGCTGGTCGCTGTGGTGTTGGTCGTTGCTGTGGTGCTGGTCAATATCGCCGCCGTGGTGCTGGTCTTGGTACTGTGTGCTGCTGGCGTGGTGTTGCTGGTCTCGTGGTCTTTCCCTCAGTGGTCGCTGTGGTGTTGCTGGCTGTGCTTGCTGCTCTTGGGGCTGCTGGTCGCCGCCGCTGTGTTGCTCGTGGTGCTGCTGCTGGCCGCGGTCGTTGTCTTCGTTGTGGCGCTGGTTGTTGGGTGCGTGCTGTGGTGCTTGTCGCTGGTGCTGGTCGCTATGGTGCTGGTCGCTGTGGTGCTGTGTGCTGCCGCTGTGGTGCTGGTTGCTGTGTGCGCGTGCAGTGGCGCTGGTCGTTGGCTGCGTGCTGTAGTGCTGGTCGTTGTCGTCGCCGTGGTGCCGGTTGGCGCGGTGCTGGTGTGGTCGCCGTCGCGGTGGTGTAGCTGGTGGGGCTGGTCATGCCGCGGGTAGTAGTTGTGAGCAGGGCCTGCCGTGTAAAGCAAGGCGGAATGTAGCACAGCAGCTGGCCCGGTCGATTTCGCAACAGTTCTTGTCATGCGTGCATGGCTGTCGTGGCGGTGGTGCTGCTGCCGTTGTTTTTCGCCGTCGTGGCTGTGGCGGTGCAGCTGGTGCTGCTGGTGCTGCTGGTCGCCGTCGTGGTGCTGGTCGTTGCTGTCTTGGTCGCCGTCGTGGTGGGCGCCGTGGCGGGCGCCGTCGTAGTTTTCCCCCGCCTGTGGCCGCAGTTGGGTGCTGGCTGCTGTCGCTCTGGTCGCTGCGGTGCTGCCTGCTCTCGCAGCGCCCGTGGCGAAAGTGCGCTCTGGTCACGAGCGGCGCGCCCTCGCCGACACCCGCCCGCGCCATCTCACGGTCAGCGTCCTGTCGCCGGTGCGGGCGCCGGAGCTGAGGAGTACCCATCCCCTTCATAGGGCGCTGGCTGTCCTGGCTTGGCCTCCTGGTCGCGGCGGCCCTCGCCATGCCTTCTCCTGCCGCCCTCCTGTGCCTCCTCACGCGGCTGCTGCTGTGCGGGCGGGCTCTGGTGCTGTCGCTGCCGCTCCTCGTCGCGTGTCGCCGCGCCCCTGGCTGCGGCGAGTGCCTTCCGGAGCTCGCTTTGCGCCCGCCTCGCGTCGAACCTCGCGGCCAGGCAAGCACGCCGACGCTCGAAAGCCGCCGCCTGCTCCACGAGCGCGTCGTGCTCGGCGTACGCGGCCTCGAGGGCACTGGCCGCCAGCCGCCGCGTGGCTCGCCGGCGGCCGCGGCGAAGGACCCGGCGAGCGTAGGCCGCCCGGCGCGGCGCCCTCTCGTTCGCGCCTGCCCCTTGCGGCGCCTCGTGGTCGCGTTGCGCCTCCTTTGCCTCCTCGTGCTGCTCTCTCGCCTCTTCCTCCTCGGCCTCGTCAGGTGCGTCGCCCGGTGCTGGCGCCGAGCGTCGCGGTTGCTGCTCTGGCTGTCGCGCCTGGCTCCCGAGTGGTCGCCTCGGGGGCCCTCGCCGCACCAGCGTCCAGAGAGGCCAGGCGGCGGACCCGGGTCGGGCGGCGACGGCGGCCCCACGCCGCTTGTCCAGGAAGCCCCAAGGGGGGTCCCCAGACCCTTCGTGGACCGGGTCTTCCTGGTTAGACCCTGGCGGTGTCCACCCCCAGGGGGGTCATGTCTGCCAGGGTCGGGCCGTCGCGTCGTGGCGCCAGGGCTGTAGTAGTCGTGTTGCTGGTGCTGGTGCTGGTGCTGGTGCTGCTGTTGCTGGTGCTCGCCGTCGTTGCCCCGCCGCTGGTTGCGGTGCTGTCGCTTGTGCTCGTCTTCGTCTTGGCGGTGGTGCTGCTGCTGGTGCTGCTGGTCGCCGTCGTGGTGGTGCTGGCGGTTGCCGTTGTGGTGGCGGCGTTGCGGGGCGCCGTCGCGGCGGCGGCGGTGCTTCTCCTTTGCCGCTGCCCCTCCTCCTCCTCCTCCTCCTCCTCCTCCTCCTCCTCCTCCTCCTCCTCCTCCTCCTCCTCCGCCTCTGCCGCCTTTTCCTCCTCTTCCTCCTCTTCCTCCTCTGCCGCTCTGCCTCTGGCCCTGCTCGGCGTCGCCCTCTGCCGTGCGCCCGGCCTCCCTTCAAAAGCGGTGGCCGCCCTCCCTGTGCAGCCTCTGCCTCTGTCGGCCTGCATGGCGGGGCGTCGCCCCGGCAGCGGGGCCATCCCGGCGGGCGCCGCGGGCAGGCCCGCCGCCCCCGCCCTGCGCGAGCGCCCGGTCAGTTTGGCGGCTCTTTCTGGCCCGTCCTCGGCCTCTGGCGCGGCCGTGCTGCTGGCTCCGCCTGCGCGTCGCCTCCCCTCCTGCTGCGCCGCCTCTGCTCCCCCCGAGCGGCTGCGCGGCAGGTCGGCGTGCAAGCTCCTGCCCGCGGGCCCAGGCGAGGGCGCCATCGCGCGCAGGCCCGGCCCCCCCGCGCGCGCGCGGAAGTAAAACTTTACTTTTTCGCTCTCGCTTGAGCCTTGAGCCTTGAGCCACCACCGGCCAAGCCAATTCACCACCGGCCAAGCCGGACTGATCATGGTTCTGTCCTACGAGGTCAGGGGCCGGTGGTGGCGTGATTCTTTCCAGCCAGTGCGCGTGCTCGCAGAGCAGACACACCCCGCGAGCCGCACCCGCCCTCCTCCGCCGCTCTGCGGGGCCCGCGTACATCAACTGCAGATGGGGGTTCCTGAGCGTCGCGGCCGAGGACGCACTCATGGCCACCCTGGCGGGCGAAGGCTTACTGGCCCTCCAGGGGGTCCGCCGGGGAGGAGGACCCGGACCTGGCCAAAGTGCTGCTCTCAGACAACACACCCGCCCGCCTGCCAGCCGCTTCTGCTCGGCATCACTGCCAGCGCGGCCGCCCCTGGGGGCTCCGACGAGCGCCGGGAGCACCCTCGCGGGCGACACGACAGCGGGCACCCCGAGCAGCGCCACAGGCTCCACGAGCTACACCACAGCAAACACCATGACGACGACCAGCAGCACCACGAGCAGCACAGCAGCCGCCACGAGCCACCCCGCAGCTACCACGACAGCGACCGGCACCACCACCAGCAGCACCACAGGCACCACGAGCCGCGCCGCGGCGTGCACCGCGACGGTGGCCCGCTGCACCACGAACAGCACCACAAGCGCCACGAGCTCCACCACAGCTACCACCACGACGGCGACCAGCAGCACCACGAGCGACGCCGTAGACGCCACGAGTCCCACAACAGCGAGCACCACGACAGCGACTGGCAACGACACCAGCAGCGCTGCAAGCGCCACGAGCCAGACCGTAGCTACCACCACGACGGCAGCGCTGCAGGCACCACGCGCTGCACCACAACCACCACCACGGCGACGACAAGTAACACCACGAAGAGTACAGTACCATCACCACGACTAACAACCACCAGCGAAACCACCACCAGCACCGCGACCGCGACCCGCAGCGCCACGACGACCACGGCCGGCAGCACCACGACTGCAACCAGCAGCAGCACCACCACCACCACGGCGACTAGCAACAGCACCACCACCACGACGACGACCGGCAACAGAACCACTACCAGCGCCACCACCACCACTGCGACCAGCAGCGCCGCCACCCCCGCGATCAGCAGCACCACGACAGGGACCAGCAGCACCAGAACTGCCAGCAGCGCCACCACGACTACGACCCACAGCATCACCACGACCACGACCAGCAGCACCACAACTGCGACTAGCAGCGCTGTCACTACAACAGCAACTGGCAGCACCACCGCCGCAACGGCGACTAGCAGCGCCACATTTGCGACCAGCAGAACTACAACCACGACTGCGACCAGCAACGCCACCACCACGGCTGCGACCAGCAGTACCACGACAGCGACGAACAGCACCACAAAGACTGCGACCCGCAGCGCCACCAGCACCACTGGAACCACCACCACCACCACCACGATTGCGACCAGCAGTGGCACCAAGGTGACCAGTAGCACGACCACCACAAATGCGACTAGGAGCGCCGCCGCTGCGACCAGCAGGGCCACTACCACGACTGTGACGAGTAGCACCACCACAACGACCGCGACCAGGAGCACAACAACTGCGACCAGCAAAACTACGACCACGACGGCGACCAGCAGCACCAATACCACGACCAGCAGCACAACCACAGCTACGGCCTGCAGCACCAACCACTCGCAGCACTACCGCCACGACTGCGACCAGCAACGACGCGCCACAACTGCGACCAGCACGGCAACCACCACGACTGCGACTAACAGCGCCACCACCAAAACTGCGACCCGCAGCGCCACGACTGCCACCAGCAACGCCGCCACAACTGCGACCCACAGCGCCAGGACAGCGACCAGCAACGCCACCACGATTGCTGCCAGCGGCTCCACTGTCAACACCACCACGCTGGCAGCCACCAGCAGCGCCACCACCACGACTGCGACCAGCAGCGCCACTACGACTGCGACCCGCAGCACCACCAGCACTACGACCAGCAGCACAACATTCACGACAGCGGCCCGGAGCGCCACCACTGTGACGAGCAGGGCCCCTACCACGACTGCGCCCAGCAGCACCACTACCACGGCGGCGACAAGCAGCACTATCAGCACGAGTAACATAACTAAAACCACGACGGCGACCAGCAGCAGCACGACCACAACCAGTCGCACCACCACAACCACGACCCGCAGCACCACCAGCAGCACTAACCACCACGACTGCGACTAGCAGCCACACCACCACTGTGACCAGCGACGCACCTGCCAACAGCAGCGCCACTAGCACGACTGCGACCAACAGCACCACCAGCACTACTGGCATCATCACCAGATCAGCCGCGACCAGCAGCAGGAACACGACTGTGACCAGCAGCATAACATTCACGACAGCAGCCTGGAGCGCCACCACTGTGACGAGGAGGGCCCCTACCACGACTGCGCCCAGCAGAACCACTACCACGGCGGCGACCAGCAGCACTACCAGCACGAGTACCATAACTACAACCACGACGGCGACCAGCAGCAGCACGACCACAACCAGTCGCACCACCACAACCACGACCCGCAGCACCACCACCAGCACTAACCACCACGACTGCGACTAGCAGCCACACCACCACTGTGACCAGCGACGCACCTGCCAACAGCAGCGCCACTAGCACGACGGCGACCAACAGCACCACCAGCACTACTGGCATCATCACCAGAACAGTCGCGACCAGCAGCAGGAACACGACTGTGACCAGCAGCACAACATTCACGACAGCAGCCTGGAGCGCCACCACTGTGACGAGGAGGGCCCCTACCACGACTGCGCCCAGCAGAACCACTACCACGGCGGCGACCAGCAGCAGCACGATCACAACCAGTCGCACCACCACAACCACGACCCGCAGCACCACCAGCAGCACTAACCACCACGACTGCGACTAGCAGCCACACCACCACTGTGACCAGCGACGCACCTGCCAACAGCAGCGCTACGAGAACGACTGCGACCAACAGCACCACCAGCACTACTGGCATGATCACCAGAACAGTCGCGACCAGCAACAGGGACACGACTGTGACCAGCAGCACAACATTCACGACAGCGGCCCGGAGCGCCACCACTGTGACGAGCAGGGCCCCGACCACGACTGCGCCCAGCAGCACCACTACCACGGCGGCGACCAGCAGCACTATCAGCACGAGTACCATAACTACAACCACGACGGCGACCAGCAGCAGCACGACCACGAGTCGCACCACCACAACCACGACCCACAGCACCAACAGCAGCACTAACCACCACGACTGCGACTAGCAGCCACACCACCTCTGTGACCAGCGACGCAACTGCCAACAGCAGCGCCACGAGAACGACTGCGACCAACAGCACCACCACCACGACCGCGACCACCAGCACAACGATTGCGACCACCAGCACCACCACGACTGCGGCCAGCAGCACAACTAGCAACACCACCACAGCGATTGCAACCCAAGTACCAGGACAGCGACCAGCAACGCCACTACCACGACGACGACCCGTAGCACCACCACAAGCACTACCACGCCGACTGCAACCAGCAGCCACACCACCACTGTGACCAGCGACGCCACCACAACGACGGCGACCAGGAGCGCCGCAACTGCGACCAACAGTACCACCACCACGACGGCGACCCATAGCACCACGACTGCGACCAGCAGCGCCGCCACAACTGCGGCCAGCAGCACCACCAGCAACATCACCACCACGACTGCGATCAACAGCGCCACGACGACCGCGAAGAGACGTGCTGGGAGAACGA
>CAUYUJ010020204.1:467586-705086 GCA_963575745.1 Prorocentrum cordatum
GAGGTGAAGGAGGCGAGGGGAGGTGTGGGGGAGGGAGAGGTGTGGGGGGGGGGGGGGGAGGAGGCGAGGGGAGGTGGGGTGGAGAGGGGCTGCGAGGGGCGCAGGGGCGGGCGGACGGGAACGGGAGGGGGGACGTGAACTGGGAGTGAAGGGGAGTGGGACGCCGTCCTGCCCCCACGAGGCGGGAGGGGGAGCGGGACTCCAGGCGGAGGCGAGCAGCGATGACGCCGAAGGCACCAATACACCGCCACCGCCACTGCCTGGCCAGGGCCTTCCTTAGAGAGCAGAGGGGACCACACCCAACACAAGCACCCCGGAGGGCGAAGCCACTCCGTGAACGCACCCAAGTGAGGAATCGAGCAGGGCAGGGCTGCTCAGCGAACGCCCGAGGCCGTGCAGTGAGCGCCGAGGATGGGGGTCGGGGTGATCTTCCCTCCCCTGCTTCCTGGGCCCCTGGGTGTGCTGTGTGCGCTCCTGGCCGGAGCCAGGATGGTCAGAGCACCACCACAGGGCCCAGGATGACCCTGACCAGGCGCGGCCGGTGGCAAGCATGGGTGCCGCCTGCGGAAGCGGCGACGGTGAGGGGGGGGGGGGGGCAACACGAGCAACGGCACCGCTACTCCCTGGACCTCTCCTGGGGTGCGTCTGGCTCAAACTTCGGGGCGAACCCGGCCGTGGCGAGGCCTCCCGGGAGGCCCAGAAAAGCGAAAACGGCGAGGGTAACCCTTCCTCCTCAGAGCCTCTGAGACGGGGCAAGGGCGCGGCGTGGCGGGTGCCCTTTTTGTAGCGCGGCTTTCGGAGACGCCCGAGGCGCCTCCGAAATCCCTCTTCTTTGAAAAACTCGCGAGCGCCGCCTCGCCTGCGGCGCGCGGCTGCTCTCGCGCGCGTCCTCGGCCACCATGCCGCCCTCCTCCCTCCTGCTCCTCCCCCTCTTCCTTCTCCTCCTCCTCCTCCTCCTCCTCCTCCTCCTCCTCCTCCTCCTCCTCCTCCTCCTCCTCCTCCTCCTCCTCCTCCTCCTCTCCTCTCCTCCTCCTCCTCCTCCTCCTCCTCCTCCTCCTCCTCCTCCTGCTCCTGCTCCTGCTCTCCTCCTCCTCCTCCTCCTCCTCCTCCTCCTCCTCCTCCTCCTCCTCCTCCTCCTCCTCCACGATTGCACTCCTCCGAAGGCGTCGTGAGAGTGGCGCGCACGCCTCCACAAGTTTTGTGTTGGTTTGCACACAGCGCGTGCGTCCGATTTGCTGTTGCTTCCCTATCGGCCCTTCCACAATGGTGTTCCCGCTGCAGCGTTGGCTGGATTTCAATTGGCTGTCTTGCAATCTGGCCTCGAGGGCAAGGTCCTGTACTCCGCGGTAGCTGCTGCCGACCCGTGGTGCAGCATCTGCAGCTGGAGGTTTTCGGCAAGACGCCGACGTGCAGCAGGCTGACGGGATCGCGCACATCGTGCTCCTGGAGCGTGCTGTCGGCGTCGTGAAGCGGGCGTCCTCGACGCCAAGCCCTCGCTCACGGCGGCGAAGCGCGCCCTCTGCCAGTATGGCGGAGCGCTTGCATCGCGGCTTGGGCGCCTGAGCAAGCTGAGGAACTCGGAGGCGCACCTGGACGTGGACCTCTTCATCGACCTGGAGTCCTTCCTGGAGGACAAGGGTGCTGGCGACTCTACTATTTGCGGCGAGTCGGGCAGCACGTTTGTCGCTGAGCAGCGTGATGGCTGCGCTGCTGAGAGCAACATCGGTGGTGATGAGGACATCGACGGCGTGGGCGTGAATATCCTGATGCAGAACGGCCTGGCTTTTGAACTGGTGACTATCAGCACGACCAAGCCAAGGATCGATGAGGCCGTGAGCGTCGTCGTGGACTTGGAGGCCAAGTTGGCGGAAGCCAACCCTGTGTACCTGGCCGCCTGCGGGGCGGTTCGTGACGTCGGGCGTGGTGTCGCCGCAATACCTGGGCCAGGCTTTAACCGTGGCGGAGTCCTCCGAAGGGCTCGGGACGCTGCTCGAGCAGACGGCCAAGCTTTTAGTGTTTTAGTGCCGCGGAGGCTCGTGTTCCTCCTGCGGCACGTCTGGCACTGTCGCGTGCGCGCCCAGACTCCCTCCCTCCCTCCCTCCCTCCCTCCCTCCCTCCCTCCCCTCCCTCCCCTGCCCCTCTCCCTCCTCTCTCTCCCTCCCTCCTTCCTCCTTCCCTCCCTCTTCCTCCTCCTTCCCTCCCTCCCCCTTTCTCTCCTTCCTCCCTCCCTCCCTCCCTCTCCCTCCCTTCCCTCCCTCCCTCCCTCCTCCTTCCCTCCCTCCTTCCCTCCCCTCTCTCCCTCCTCTCTCTCCCTCCCTCCTCCCCCCCCGCTGCCAGTGCCCCGGGAGGAGCTCTCCCCGCCAGCCCCGCCGCGCGCGGGATCAGGCGCCCCGGCCTGGCGCTCAGCGGAAGCCCACGGAAGCCTGGCGGGGCCGCGTGCCGCTTCGGCGCGCCCCCGGGGAGAGCGGAGGGGGGGGGGGCACGTGTGCACGCAGGTTGAAAGCCAAAGAGTCGAACCTACTGAGGTGTCCGTAGGTGGAGGAAGGTCCGGGAGAGGGTAGCGATCCCTGTTTCCCGCGCCGCGGGCAGGCGGCGCTGCACCCGTTTCCAATACCTGAGCCGAGACGATTGCAGCGGGCAGGCGGCGCTGCACCTGTTTCCAAGACCTGAGCCGAGATCATCGCAGGATAGATGGATAGAAAGGTGATCGTCGGCGGTGGACAGACCTCCCTTTTTGTAAACCTCCCCTTAGTGAAAACGGCCTGGAACCGAAACCGACGGACCTGGACCCGCAAAAATGATGGCCCGGACGCCCTCTCGCGAACCGAAAACGGCCAATTCCTTAATCGACGTGTCAGGGTAGGAGGTTTATATCCACCTCCGAGATCGGAGCGGACTTCACACACAGCAGAAACCTCGGTCAAAGTCCTCGGAGGTTCTCGTTGATCCTTGGAGGGTTGTTTCTCGCCTCGGGGCAGCTGCGCCTCGCCGAGAGCGCTCCAGGCGCAATTGCCCGGATCGTCCCGAGCGGCCGCCAGAAGCCCGGTTGTGACCGCAGCACCCGGCGGAGGGCCTTCCGCCATGGCGCCGTGGGCGTGGCACGCGGGCCAGTCCAGGGCGGCGCGCACGAGGGGGTGGAGGGAGGGGGGAGGGCTTCTTAGAAGGAGGCTGCCTCTCAGAAGGCGCCGGCCCTACACCTATAGATGAGGCCCGCGCCTTCTAGGAGGCAGGGGTGCTTCCGAGACGCCCTCCCACCCGCCCCCCTCGGCGCGTGTGGCTGAAGCCCAGCGGTCGCGGAGCCTCGACCTGCGTGAGCGGGCGAGCCCGCCGCCTAGCACGGAGCCCGCCCTGCCGCCGCGCCGGAGCGCCGAGCACCGGAGCGGGCCGACCGCAGGGGCCCAGGCACGACGGGCGGCTTCTGACCTTTCTCGGTCTCCGTGGGCCCTCATCACACGGGCGCGGGACCGTCGATAACCAACTCAGGACGAATAGCTGGTCGCCGGGGAAGACGTGTTTCAACCTCAGGGGGTCGACGTTGCGAACAACATCACGACGTTGGAAGTCCTGCGGAGAGGGGGGATGGCCGCGTGGGAGGCGGGCAAGGGAACGATGTGGAGTTGCGTGGGGACCGAACGCTCGATGGCGGGGATGATTCTGGTGGGGTAATGCTGATGATGCTGCTGCCGCCGCCGTCGACGACAATGATGATGGATGATGGTGGTGGTGATTTCCTAGCGACCTGCGCAAACACGCTATGCCAACATATTCAGCATCCGCCACCGCGCCCTTGACGCGCGAGTTGGAGTGTCCCCAGGTCCTCGGCCCAACCCCGCAAGCCTCAGTCCTGAATCCTGATTTTTCGGCGGCCTGGCTTCCACATTGCGCAATCCGCCGGCTCCTTGGGGTTGGTCTGGTCGCTTCGGAGAGGGGGGGTCCCCTAGGATCTGGGTGAACGCACTGGGGGGGGCAGAGGGCCCAAAAACATGTCAAGAGGACCCCAGGAGGCCCCTGGAGCGGTCCACAAGGGCCACGAGCCACTGGAAGATCAATCCAAAACACCCGCGCTGGCATCCACGGCCCAAAAGGCCTCCAAGACGCCCCAGGAAGCCCCCAAAAGGCGTCCAAAGAGGGCATACATCGTGCCACTCCTTTGGGGGACATGTATTTTTTCCACATTCGCCTGTTGGGCGTTCACAGCGTCCCAGAAGGCCCAAGAGGCCTTCAAGTTCGCCCCAAGACGGGCCAAGAGGCCCCCAAACGGACCCCAAAACAACCCAAGAGGGCCCCCAAACGGCCCACGAAACCCCCAAGACGGTTCAAGAGAGTCCCGAGACAGCCCCAAAAGGGGGCCCAGAGGGGGAACCTGAACAGACATTTCGAATCATCCACCCAAGACGCCTCCGGGTTACCCCAAGGAGGCCCCAACAGGCCCCAAAGGAACCCATATATTGCCGAACAAAACCCAAGAGACCCCCAGGAAACTCCCAAGAGGTTCAACAACTGCCTCCAAGACGCCCCCGAAATGCCTTCCACGAAAACCCATCAAACATCCGAGTGGCCTCATACCCGCAACCCAGGCACGGTGGCGGGATGTGCCGAAGGCTATGCGATAATCATCCATCGGGTGTTTTGACAGGTGCCCTTCGTCTGTAGACGTAGCTTCTCGCCCGTTTCCCCAGTCGTGCCTTTTACCCTGTGACGTACCCAACCCAGTTGCATCAAGCGAGAAGAAATTGGCCCAAACATGCCAAGAAAATGACAACGCAGGCGCCGTTATATATATATATATATATATATATATATATATATATATGTATATATATATATGTTGTGCAAACTACATGGGATGCGCTCGCGTGGCACGATTCACAACACCACAGCAGAAGGACGAGGAACGAGGTCCCAGGCTTGAGGAGGATATGGGGGCGGGAACGAAAGGCAGAAAAATGACGTGTGAGGGGCCGAACTGTCAGCGCGGCAACAGCATATGAAAGGTGGCAAAGGGGAGAGGACGACGACGACAGTGACGGGAAGAGACCGAAGAATGTTGTTTTTTTCGGCAATGCGCCACAAATGCAGTGTTGTCTGCGCCATGTCGCCGCGGGCCTCGAAACACATTTTGAACCGGTTATACAGTTGGTGTAAGAACCGCGCTGGCGCCGCCGCGGCATCATGTGCCGGACCTCCTCCCCCTTTTTTTACTTATCCTTCTTCTCCTTTCCCTCCGCCTTTCCGCATCCGCCGCTTTTTGGGGCCCCTCGAAATCTATCTCTGCACCCTTGCCGGGACTCTGACGATCCTGGAACTCGAAGCAACCCCGAAGTAGAAGAAAAAAGGCGTCACTCCGCTGGACTCCCCCTGGATGGCGAGGTCCCCTGGTGGTCCGCGTAAGACGTCACTCCGCTGGGCCCCCTAGCAGTTCTGTAAAACGGCGACAGTTTCGCAGATCGCAGCCCCCCGAAGGGTGGCGAGGTCTTCTGCTGGTCCGCGCAAGACGTCACTCCGCGGGACCCAGAACAGCCCTCGAAAGTGGCGACAATTACTACAGGTCGCAGCCCCTCAGGGATGGCGAAGCCTCATCTGAATCTGCATAAGACGTCACTCCGCTGGGCCCCCAGCAGCCCTCGATAGTGGCGACAGCAAGACGCTGCTTCGCTGGACCCCCAACAGCCCTCGAAACTGGTGACAATTTGGCAGATCGCAGCCACCCGAGGGGCTTCGAGGTCTCATCTGGATCCTGGTAAGACGTCACTCCGCTCGACCCTTCCAGCAGCCCTCGAAAGTGCCGGCAGTCTCGCAGATCGCAACCCCTCGGGGATGGCGAAGTCTGATCTGGATCCGGATAAAACGTCACTCCGCCGGACCCCCAAGCAACCCCCGGAAGTGCGACAGTTTCACAGGTCGCAGCCCCACAGGGATGACGAGGTATCATCAGCATATGTGATTATGAGTCTGGCCATTCTCGTTCGACAAACAATCCAGGTGGGGGTCCCGCCCAACTTGGATTGGGTGCAAGCCTGCGTCAGCCTGATGTATCGCATGACCGTTAAGTAACCCATGCGTGTCAGCCACCTTGCTAGCGCGCATAGCGGCAGGACTGCTCGAAAACTCTTGAAGTAATGCCACATGCTTCTTTTGAAGACGCACGCCGGAACCGTCCAATACGACTCTTCCCTTGAATTCACGGCCTTTGCGCCCCCCTGGCAACTCAGAAATCTTCTCAGTAGGAATCGCGAAGGGTCGACCGACATGTGCAGTCCCGCCTTTTCATGATACTCCTGAACTTTGCTTTCGCCCCACGTTCCGATGGGCCGCAGTCTGTCCCACTCAGCTCGCAGCGCTTTGGGGGCTTCTGGTTTCGCAACTGCCTCTGGTTTTGTGGCCGGGCGTGCTGTCGCGTCGATCGCATAGGGTAACGGATCCGTCGACAGGACGACTGAGTCGGTCGCTGATTTTCCCCAATCGAATGCTCGGCTCGCGTCTGTGAATGGTTTGTAGCAAAATTGAAGGTCCATCTTGGCTTTCTCCCGTTCTCTCGATGCACCCGAGCGCAAGGCGTCGATGGTTGCAATGGCAGTCTAGGTGCGCAACGCCGTTGTGCGGCGGCCGCCTGTCTCGTGGCCAGGCAAGCCCTTTTTGAGGGAGGTGGTGCCCAAGGTCGGTGATCGCCACAGGCTGATCCTGGATCGCCACCATCCCGAAAGATCGCTCCCCCACGCCACGTTTGTTGCCACCAAATGTTCTCGCCCTCAGATTCGGTGTCGGACTCTTGCCAAAGTTCTATTGTTTGCAACTGATCTGGGCCGGCATCTAGCAGGAATTCCCCCACGGCAGTAAGATTGCCCGCGTCGCGGGCGACCCTCGCTACCCGCGTGCCGATATCCCTCAGAAGTTCGAGACGTGGCCCTGTATCCTCGATCGCTGAAAACCCCAACTTCTCGGCTTTGTATCGTTCAATGGCTCTGCTTTGTTCTCCGTTGGGCCCCTTGGTCACGTGGGGCCATCTGCACGGATGCGCCACGGGATTCGTGGACCCGGGGATATTTTTCAACAGCTGGGTACCACATTGAGAGCCTTTCATCCTGCATCCGAGTGACAGGCTCGCATTCAGGATCGCAATGCGAAAAGTGCACGCGCGTTGCATGTCTTTCGCTTGCCTGTCAGCGGAAGCTTTTGATATCGCTTTTCAGTAGACAATCTATAAACAAGCTGCTTGTCCCCGAAATACTCCACGTTGTCTGGATTTTAGGTGGTTCGAGCCAATAGTTGTTAAAGTGTCGGAATCCCCCCGGAACCTCGACGCTTGCGCGACAGACGCGACTGCATCCAGACTGTGCTCGGCAAAACATAAACTGAGTTTCCCTCTTGTGTCAGTTTGAGCTTCTCGTTGATGGTCGAAACCATCTACCGCCGCCGGCTCATCTGGCGGTCGCGCCCCCCCCCGGGCCCTCGTCATCGGGCGGGTATTCTGGAACAGGATCGTCTGCAGCCTCGCCTCTCTTATCTGGCGCAGGCGGGGGCGGCGGCAGTGAGATGTTCAAACAAGTCATAATCGTCGCACGATTCGCGGGCAGCTGGGCTGACTGCGGCTGGTCGTGCTCTGCTGGACGAATTACCAGCCGTTTCCTTGGGCGGCGCCGTCGCCGAAGCAATGCGTGTGAGAGACTACTCGTGAGCGTCTTTCATCGGGAATGCCAGCCCTTGACTCAGTGCCATAGGGTCAAGGATTTTTCATTGACAGGTCGAGCGCCGTCGGGTCTGCGCCCGGTTGCTTTGGACTGCTTGGGAGCGTCTTGGGCCGTTCTTTACGTTCTGGGAGGTTCTTGGGGTCGTCATGGGCTGTACTTCGGCGTCTTGGGCCCAAGAAGCCAGAAGGCGCGGCACCGGCCAGATGTCATGGGCTGGGTAGGACCCCCGAGTAGGAGTTCCACTTCGAAAAAACAAGTGAATTATTGGAGTTGCTTCAAATCCTCGATCTTTGAGAGTTGGAAGCGGGAAAACGTGAGAAGGCGAAGAACAGTGGAAACATCCTTGGAAATCAAAGCGATGTTACCCTCTTTGGGCTCTCTCGGAACGGCTCTCGCAGCTCTCTTGGGCTGTTCTTGGAGCCTCGGCTCGGTCTTTTTGGGGCCTCTCAGGGATCGGGGGTGTGTTGGGGGGGCCCCTGGGTGGTCCCGGAGGCCTCTCGGAGGCCTCTGGAAGCCTCGTGCTCCCGCTCTTGGGCCCATCTTGGGCCTGTTCTGGGGTGGTCTGGGGCTGTCCTGGGCGCCTCTTCGGCAGTCTTGGAGCCTTCTTGGCCCGTCTTGGGGCCGTTCTGAGGGTCTCTGGTGTGGTCTTGGGGCGGTCTTGGGAGCCTCCTCGGCGATCTTGGACCATTGGAAGCTCGAAAACGCGAGAAGCCAAAAACATTGAAACAAAAACAATGAAAATCTACGATGTTGGCCTCTTCGGGCCGTCCTGGGACGCCTCTCGGACCTCCCTTGGGGTCTCTTGGAGGTTACCTGGGAGCCTCGAGAGCCGTTGGAAGGCTGACTTGGGCTGCTTGGGAGCGTCTTGGACCATCCTTTCGCATTCTGGGGGCTCCTGGGAAGCGTCTTGGGCCATCCTTGAGCGCTGTGGAGGCTCCCCGGAAAGGCTGGGGGAGCGGTACCGGGAGCGTTCCCGAGATGTTCCGGGGAGGTGTGGGACCCGGGGCTGGGGGGGCGGTACTTATTCATTTATCTCTATATATATAGAGAGAGAGGAAAACAAAAAGAGAGAGATAGAGGCAGAAAGAGTGAGAGAGAAATCGATGATGAGGAGACATAGATGGATAGAGAGATAACGAGAGAGAAAGAGAGAGAGAGAGAGACAGACAGACAGACAGACAGACAGACAGACAGACAGACAGACAGACAGACAGACAGACAGACAGACAGACAGACAGACAGAGAGAAAGAGAAAAGGAGAGAGAGGGAGACACGGAGAAAGACAGGTAATGAGAGAGGGAGAGAGATACAACAAACATAAAACAAAAAACGACAGCGAACGCGACCGCGCACGGCGAGCGCCTGCCACAGGAAGGCCAGCAGGAAGAAGAATATCGGCAGGATCTCGGCAGCGCGGGCGGTGCGCACGCGCTGCGCTCAGGGCACCACGGCGCGCACAAGGGGGCAGGTGCTTGGAGGCGCGCACAAGAAGGGAGCCCACAAAAGACGTACGCGCCCAGCTATGTGCATGAACACGGCCCCTCGATCCGCGAGACAGGCCGCGTGATACGAACATTCGGGTAATGCGTGCGCTCGAAACCAGCTTGGATTCATGTACGCGTGCGTCCTTCTCTCGCTCCTGAACAAGAGGCCCTACATCTACGGGTAATGCCCGCGCCTTTTGAAGAAACAAGGTTGCCTTTATGAAGCCCTCTCCCCCTCTCACCCTACCCCCCTCTGCGCGTGGCTGACGTGCGGTGATCTCGGAATTCCCCAAAGGCCTCACCTCAAGGTTCTGCGGCAACTCATGGGAGCATCCCATACCACCTCGCTGGCTCCTGCGAGTCGACGCTGATCGACGCGTATCCACACTGCATCGCCGCTAATCTGACGCTGAATCGACGCTTCCTCGTCCACTACCAGACGCCATTCGAGCCCGACGCGCTCTGAAGACGGAATAAAGAGGGTACACAAGGCTTCCACGCTGACGCTAAATCGACGCTTCCTCATCCACTACCAAACGCCATCCGAGCCCGACGCGCTCTGAAGATGGAATTGCGAGGGTACACGAGGCTTCCATGATGTGCTACCGGCCAGGAGGAGGAGGAGGAGGAGGAGGAGGCAAGGGAGGAGGAGGAGGGCGGAGGAGGAGGAGGAGGGCGGAGGAGGGGGAGGAGGAGGAGGAGGAGCAGGAGGAGGAGAAGACCTGAAGGTCCGTCGCCGCACGGTTTTGGGACCCCGGAGGCCCCGCTCCCCCCGAGCCGTCCTCAGCGAGATCGGGCCGAGCCTCGCGACCGCGCGGTCACCCGGAAGCCCCACCGACTCGCTACACGGCGGGGTCACCGCGCCGTTTGTCGGAAGCTCGGCGAGGGCTGGCAAATTCGTGGCTGCTCACACGGTCTTTCCCGGAGGAAGCAATCACATTCCCGGGATACAGCTCAGCGTGATAGATAGTAACAACAGGCTGCTTCTCGGAAGGGAGAACACAATCTCCTGGAGCTCCGTTTTAGCCGCCAGGGGTTTGCCAACCTTCGCCTGGTTTCTGAGTTTGGGGCCCCCCGACAGATGGAGGCAGTTGGACTCTGCGATCAACCACCACCTGTGGACAGATGGCAACATAGCCCGAGCTCACGGACAGCACTCATGTTTGACAATGGTCGGGGCCGCGTGCGTCAAGCTCCCCTGCATCAGGAGTCATGACTGCAACAATGCTTGGGCATGTGCCACGCTCGATCGACGTACGCGCTGTTTGCGTGCTGCGTTTCACGACCATGCCGCGGACACTCGAGACTACAATCCCTGGGGACATGCCAAAGATGTGCATGGCGTCTTCCCTAGCAGCCCCCCATTTGCCAACACGTGGACAAGCACAGCACGCGTTGCTATGGCCTCTGAGGTTGTAATCGTATCAAACAAACCAAACCAAACTAAACAAATAATAATCAATAATATCTTTACACCCAAGTGATCTCACTGTGGCTCGCTGCGGCCACGCCCTCCGCAAGCAAATCACCTTTTTCCCCATCTTCCCACGAGCTTTCTTCTCGGTCACCCACCCTCCACATCCCTCCTCCCTGCTCCTTCCCTCCTCTTCCCTCGTAACTTCCCGTTGGCCAATTGAGCAGGCTTTGATGAGGTCAAACGCCCTCGAATATGACCAGGACGCCTTCACTCGATTTTCAATCGGGGAATGGGGGCCGGGAGGATGAGGGGAAAAGGGAAATAGCGAAGTAGAAAGGTGATGGGGTAAGAGGCATGAGGAAGGGCAGGAAGATGAAGGGGCCTATGTTGCATTTCGAATAGTTCGCGTCGCCTCGAGCTCATTAACAAGCTCGGGAGAAATTTCTCCGAACGCCTGTCCACGGGCCAACGCGGGTTTGATGCCAGCCACATGTCAATGAGGGCGAAGCGCTGCGGGCTGCCCCACATAGTTTACAACGCAGAACTTGCACCACATGGCCTGCACAACATTGCACTTTGCACCGCAATGGGGGGGTGCAGGTGGTGCCCGCTGACGTGCTCGATTTCAGTGTTCTGAGGCATGGGTGGGTGCCAAGTGTGTCCGCTGACTCGCTCGGTCTTATGCTTCTGGGCCAGAGGTGGATTCAGTGGGTGTCCGCTGACTCGCTCGAGCTTCAAGACGGGAAGAAGTGGAGGTGGGGGAGAGGATGAAGATGAGGAAGAGGAGGATGACGGGGAGAAGGATACATGTAATAATGGGGGAAGTGGAGGGAATAAATTTTTGAGGAGGAAGAATCGGATTCTGATAATTTATTCAGTTCGCAGAAGAAGCGGAAAAGGGGAACACCAGAAAAGGAACAGGACGTAGCCTATTATGTTGCAAGCGTTGACGGCGGCCTCGCCGACTGCAGCGAATTCCGAAGCTAGAACTGCGCCCTCCAGGAGTTAATCCAACATGTTCTGGAAGAGCTGTGGAACAAAGGTGGAGTACCTCTCAAGCGAAGTGCCGCCCGAACCGCATCAAGCCAGGCCAATTATTACGACGCCGGGGGCGAAGCCCAGCCATAATCACATCAAATCGAGCAGAACTTGAAGGCATCGCAGGCGAAACCGCGGCCAAACCAGGCCAAACCAATCAAATCACAAGGACGTCTCAAGCGGCACCGTGCCCAAGCCAAGCCCTACGAAAAATCGTAAGGACGTATCAGGCAGAACCGTGCCCAAACCAAGCCAACGTAATAAACGTGAGGACGTGCCTGGCGGAGCCGCGCCTAAAAAAGCAAATTGCGAGGACGTCTTCCGGCTTAACCGCGCAGAAACCATGACGAACCACGTAACTTGCGAGGACATCTCCAGCAACATCGCGCCGAAACAGCACGTCCGAGGCGAAACCAGCCCCGAACCAAGCCACGCCAGGGTCCAGGCCACGGAAATGTTCAAGATGTCTCAAGCGAGGTGCCCTGCCGAACCAGTCCAAACAAAGCCAAACCAGGCCTCCTTTGTGATACAACAATTTACGATACAACAATTTACTGATGGAGTGAATACCCCAAGGGGTCCCGCCGCCGGGGGTCCTTGAATCAGAATTTGTATCGAGGGGGGTGGCTTGGGCGCAACAGCACGCACGCGGCCTGGGAGCAACATCTTACATCTGTCTTTCGGTTGTCGGTAGGGCTTCGGCGTGGCGTTGAAAGACATACTAATTTCCGATCCTGTAGATCGGCATATCGGACACAAGCCACACGTCAGCGAATTTGCACATCTGAAGAAGCTGGCCAAGACCATCGTTTCCATTGATTCCTCCTCCTCGTCCTCCTCCTCCTCCTCCTCCCCCTCCCCTTCCCATCACCCTCTCCCCCCGCATCCTCACCACTTCTCTTCCTCCTCCTCCTCCTCCATCCTAATTATTCCTCCTCTTCCACCCTCCCTCCCCCATCCCCCCTACACCCTCCTACTGCGGTCCACGCTGCTCCGCATTGCGCCCCCCGCATCTGCACAAAGCGCCGCCCCGCCGCGCCGCCGACGACGGAGATGCTCTGCACCACACACGGCCCGGCAAAGCGTTGGCACGCCGATGGCGCCGGCCGCTCGCCCCTGCCGTCCCCTGCCGCCCCTCCTCTGCCTCCTCATTCCTTCTCTTCCCCCCTCTGCACATGGCATGCGTGGCGCTCCTCGGCGATGTGCTGAGACTCGGGTACTGCTTGTGTGTTGGGAGGGCGCGTGGAAGTGAGCGAGACGGCTTGCGGTCTTGGGAGGGCCTCGACCCCTCCCCCTCCCCCCTCCCCCTGGTCCTGGACGGAGGAGTTCGCGACCGATTGAAGCGTCCAAGAACGCCTCCAGGGGGAAGGTGGGGGCCCTAATGCGGGACCTCCCCTCTGTGATCGAACTCCTCCAAGATGATGGCCCCAAGATGGTCCCCAACGCTCCCCCAAGAAGTCCCCGAGAGGCTCCCAAGAGACCCCCCAGAGGCTCCCCCGAGGCACCCACGACGCTCTAAGATGCTCCCAGGACCGCCAAGAGTCCCCCAAGACGCTCCTCGAGGACTCACAGAAGCTTTTAAAGGACGCCCGAAGGGACTCCGAGAGGCATCCAAGAGGCCTCTGGCCATTCTGCTCGCCCTCCTCCTCCTCTTCCTCCTGCTCCGATTCCTCCCCCATCCTCTCCCTCTTGGGGTATGAAGGCTTCACAGGGCAACTCGCATGGGCGCGGGTGGGGTATTGCGAAGCGTCTAGAATAAGAATTACCCAGCGGGCTCGCAGTGAGAGAGCCGCTTATAACGAGCCGCAGCGATCGCGCAAATACCATGTCGATGCGATCATTTCCCGAAGGTCTGCGGGGATGCCCCGGATCGACGCCGGACCCCCCTCCCTGTCGTGCGGAGCGCGCCAGGGGCGGCGGCGAAGACGCTGCCAATGGGGCCCAGCGCCGATCCGAGAAATCCGCGCGGACCCCCGACAAAGTATGTTTACGTTCGCCGCCTTCGGTTCTCCGAGGCTTGGCGGCGCGCACAAGGGGGTGGAGGGAGGGGGGGAGGGCTTCTTAGAAGGAGGCGCTGCTTCTCAGAAGGCGCCGGCCTTGCGTCTACAGATGAGTCCCGCGCCTTCTAAGAAGCAGGGGTGCCTCTGAGAAGCCCTCCCCCCTCCCCCCCGGCCCCCGCTGCGCGTGGCCGACCGTCGCCGCACGGGTTTGGGACCCTGGAGGCCTCGCTCGCCCGAGACGTCCTCGGAGAGAACGGACCGAGCCTCGCGACCGCGCGGTCACCCCGAGTCCCCACTGGACTCACTGCACGGTGTGGTCACCGCACCATCTGGAGCCCCCCGAACGATGCAGGCAGCTGTAGAAGTCAAAAAACACCCCCCCCGTCTGTTAATGACCACCCCGACACGCGGAGTCGTTTAGTAGACGCGCCCAGAGAAGGAATTGAACAGGGCAGGGCTGACTAGCAAACGCCCAAGGCCGTTTGATAAACAGCCTTGACCTCCCGTGCCTGAAGGGGCCCTGGGACACACAAATAAATAGACACTAGTAATAATTAACAAAATTCCCATATTCTGCAATATTTTCCGGGTTACTCTGTTTTTCTCCCACTTCCCATACTTTCGCACACTTTCCTGGGAGTCGACGATTACTTGTGTCTGTGTGTTCTTCCCCCTCCTGAGTGCCCGCCGCCGCGCCGCGCGGCGACGGGGGCGGAGGGCGCGGCACGGCTGAGGCGCGCGGCCGGCAACACGTCGACGATCGGGGCGCCCCACACGAACTCGTCCGGCAGGCGAGCGTTGGCGGCCTCGCGGGGCTCGTCGCCATCGTCCTGGTCGTCGCTCGTCCAGGTCGTCCAGGTCGTCGGTCGTTCAGGTCGTCCAGGTCGTCCAGGACGTCCAGGTCGTCCAGGTCGTCGGTCGTCCTCGTCGTCGTCGTTCTCCTCCTCCTCCGCTTCCTCGTCCTGCTCCCCTTCCCACCACCATCCTCTTCCTATCACCCTCCTCCTCCTCCTCCTCCTCCTCCTCCTCCTCCCGCTTCCCAACCCCCCGCTTCCCACAACCGTCCTTCCCCTCTCACCCTGCTCCTCCTGCTCCTCCTGTTCCTCTTGCTCCTCCTGCTCCTCCTTCTCCTTCCCTTCCCGCCGACCTACCTCCATCCTCGCCCAGAAGGCGAACGCTGACGGCCCCACGGCCCCCCCCCCCTCGGCCGCAAGCGTTAGGGCAGTTGGCCCCATGCCGCTGCAAGCGCGTCCACAAGGACGTCTAGTACCTGCCCTTGCATCCTTGGAGTCTCTGGCGGGAGGGGGTAATTTGATGACGAGCTGAGTCCAGCCATACATAGACAATATCAGGTGAACAAGTCTGGTCCTGATGAGGGCACGGGCAAGAAAGGGCTGAGACTACGCCCGCTGGTCGAGCCTTGGCCAAGCAGGACAGGGTGGACAGAGCGCAAGTCGACGGTTGACAGAAGCCCCTGTAGCGAAACGACCCGTAGCCAAAACTGCTTGGGCACTCCATGGGGCGCGCGCGGCACCGCATTCCGACTGCACCTGGGCAAAACAACTGATCGACGCAAAAAGCAACCGAACGTACCCGATGAAACGCACTCCGATTAGCGAAACCGACGGGTGACCGCACCAATAGTTACCACGTAGAATTCCACAACCGACATATCTGGGCGGGAATTCTCTCAATGCCCAAGCCGGACCAAGTCGCCGAAGCGTGCCGCGCCTGCCCCTTCTGTGCCCTGCAATGGCGCCGCTCATTCTCGTGCCCCTGCCACTATCGCCCTTCTCAGGCCCAAGAACACGCATCACACAGCGCGCTCGCGTACACTCGCCCCTCCTGATCCTCACCATCTCTCCCGTTATCGTCCTCATCTTGATGCTACGGCTGGATTCCTTCACCATCCTTTCTCCTCCTCGGTTTCCTCGAAGGCCTCCTGTTCATCCTCATGCTGCTGGCCTCTCTTTCCTCTCGGCGGCTAAACCATTTCTAACATCATGTTTGCCACGGTGCGCATCTGATCTTCGCGGCGTAATGAATGGAAACACTCAAAGGCTTCCACCTGTTCCACAACAACTGTCGCAACTGAACCGCCAACTCCTTCCCATAATCAAAATGGACTGCCTTAGGCTTATGCTGTTGTGAACGGAATTGCGCCCGTCAATGGAAATAATGGTTCCCCCGAGCGCAAAATATACCCTCCCAGAATAAGAGAGCGATGAGAGACGCGGTTTCAATAAACGTGGATGTGACCAAGGATGGAGTACTTAGATGGGGCTGGCCATACTCGGGAGCAAGAAACGTGCGGGTGCTGGCCAGGGCTAGAAAATCAAAGAGGAAACTTGGCAGAGCTGGCGACGATAGATCGGCCAGCCCCGGCTACATATCTGGCCCCCCCATGTGACGCCTTAAGCATCAGGTCGGGCATGCCCCCCTACAGGCGGATTTTGGGCGAAGAATGAAAATAGTCAAAAATTATCAAAACTAATCAACAATAGTCAATCAGTCGTCCCCATACTATTTTTTGGACTGGTTTTGAATATTCCTCCTATGGAGGGACGTGCCCGACTTAACCCAAGCATGGCCACTTTCCTCTGCGGCCTGCCGAATCCTCGGACCTGCCCTCGGAGCCTCGGGGGCAGACAACAGCGCGCCGGCTGCCGCGAACTGAGCCGCGTCCTCTACAGAGAGTGGGGGGGGGCGACATGGGGGAGCGAGGACCACAGAGGACAGGAAAGGGAAGCACGGCAGCAGGCGAAGAACACCAGATGGCCCCTCTCGAGCTAGGTGGGCTCCGATGGACAGATCATGGTGAATTATTGAAGGACCTTCTCCGCCCAATCGCGCCGCCATCCGCGTCGAGTGCAGTAAAATGCCGTGATCTTCAACGCCGACAGCGCTGCCCGAAAATGCAGCGTGAGCGGCCAATCTCCCACGCTAGCCGAACAAGAGTTACCGCGGAGGCTGTTCTGAAGCTGCAGCGAGTCTGGGCCGCTCTCCCCCCGACGAGCATCCACACAAGGAGACAGAACCCGCATGGCCCATGGACGCCCAGGCTTAGGTCGGGCGTGTCTTCCGACAGGCGGTTGTTTGACGAAAAAATAGGAATACTCAACATAAAAGCACCCATACCATACTCAAAAATATTGAAAAATCGTCCCCTGACTATTTCTTTGACTGTTTTTGAATTTTCCTCCTGTAGAAGAATAGGCCCGACTTAACCCTAGGCCGCCCACTGGCTAGGCATATCCGCGCACGTCCGGCGTTCCGCCGTGCTCACCGTGGTCATGCACGTCCTCGGTCGTGGAAAGGACTTCCACTCCACAGC
Organism: Prorocentrum cordatum; assembly: GCA_963575745.1. Classification (NCBI taxonomy): domain Eukaryota; class Dinophyceae; order Prorocentrales; family Prorocentraceae; genus Prorocentrum; species Prorocentrum cordatum. The sequence goes on from CAUYUJ010020204.1 coordinate 484,548, forward strand.
GGCCCTGCGACGGGGCGGTCATCCCATGCTATCTGGGTTTGGGTGCCCTCTGCTCGACGAGCGCGTTCCACTGCTCGCAAATTAACTGCTCGCAAATGGCGTGGATCCCCCGCGGGGGATCTACGATAAGTTACATCAAAGCAGACATGTATTTTTCTGGCTTTAGCGAGTAGGCATTTTGCGAGTAGCGGAACGCGCTCCGCGATCTGCACTATTTCCGATGGCACCGACGAGTTCCAGGTAGGGCAGGTGCGGCATTTGATTATCGAGCGCTCTCCCCCGACGCAAGGTTTGCACGCCGAGGAGGCACGAGAGAGGACGGAAGGTAAGGCGGCGGTGCTTAGGGAGGGCAAGAGAACGGGGGGAGGGCCGGCATGACGGAGGAGGGGAGTCGAAGCGAGCGGGTGCGAGGAGGAGGGGGTCCCTTCGAGGCAAGCCTGGGCAACAAAATTAGAGGCACGTCGGATTATCTTCGGCTATCTGGGACAAGTCCTTGGGCCATATCTTGGAAGCGCGCTGGCAACATCGGACGCATCTTGTGAGCATTCCGGGGGCTCTCCGGGGGCCCTTTGAAGCCTCTCGGGTACACGTCTCGGGTGCGGCGTCGTTGTCCCTGCACATTCTCCCACCCTCCCTCCCAGAGCGGTGCGGTAAAAAACCGCGCGGTGACCTCGGAAACCACGGCGGGGCTTCACCGCACGGTCCGCCACCACACTGGCCTGGGACCTTGGAGGCCCCAATCGCCCGGGACATCCTTGGAGAACGAGCCAAGCCCAAAAACCGCGCGGCCAACCTGAATCTCGGGGGGAACGTTTACCAGCGCCTCCCGGCGCCGGGAGGCGCCCATGCATCGAGGAATGGGCCCCGCGGCGGGGCCGAAACCAGCTGCATGCAGCAGATTTCGTAACCCCCCTTTCCCCATACCCCGCTTTCGATCGGCCCGAGAATCCCACAGACTCACCACTCGGAGGGGTCAGCGCACCGCTCGGGGATCCCCCTCGAAGCGCAGAGGCCTCGCCTTCGGGGTCGCCGGGGCCGGGCGGCGAACGGCGCGGGGCGTCCCGCTGGAGCGGGCGAGCAGGACGGGGCCGGCCACAAGGTGCTCCTAGCCATCGCTCGGACGTCCTTTCCCCGTGCATTTTTCGGTTTCGTGCGTGTTTTTTTGCCCGATGGTCCAGGATGGTCTTCGGGGAACCTCGCCGAAAAATACACACGTCCGAGCGATGCCAGATGCACTGATGAAAGAGCAGCACGCGCCAAAACCCAACGTTCAATCCTGGACCCCTTGTTGCCTTGTTGCCAAATCGCCCTGGGCGCTTTTTGGCGGCCTTCTGGCGGTCTTCCAGCGGACTTCGGAGGGGTCCAGCGGGTTCTGGCCGTCTTCGGCGCGGAAAGCTGGACGGCTGCGCTTCATAACGCTAACATGGGTCCATGGTTGAACACCAGACAAAACCTGCAGGGAACACAACATGTGGGAATTTCAAGGCGGCGAGGGCGGTACGGCATAGGGATCCTGTTCGAGCGGGGGCCCTCCACAACCATGCCGCACGTGAAGCCTGGGGTTGGGCTCCGGCCCCGAGATTTGCAAATTTGTCTGGATGGTATAAAGAAGTTCGCGGGCCAGCTGCTCGCTGAAACTCATGGCGCGCAGTCCTTGAGTCCAAATTGCACACATGGGCTGGCGAATGGCTCGCCGAGGTATCCACTGCCGAAGTATATGCGCTGGGGGGACTGTAGCGGAGCGGAACGTGGCGGCGGCCAAACATCCATCCCACTGAATCCTTTAGCGCGCGGCAAATATGTCAAGAGGGCATCGCACGGTGAATCGGTAAAGCTGTGAAACGTCAGGCGGCGTAGCAGAAACGACGACGACGACAAGGACGGAGGGGGCGAAAACGCGCGTTCTCACGAACACCCGAGGGCGCCACCTATTTGGTTGCACCGATCCTGGCCGCACCAGTCATGGGCCCAGGATTGGTGCAGATGTCTTGCTCGCCGAACCAAGAGGGCACGTGCACCGATCCTGGGCCCAGGATGGGCCTGGCCAGGATCGGCGAGGGGCAAGCGCACGTTTCGCATCCCGAAAGCGCACGCAAATCGCGTCCAAACTGCAACAGCATGGGCCCCCCTCCTGCCGTTCGTGACCCCGCAACTCCAATCCATCCTCTGATTCGCACGAGACAGACTGGCGCCCGCGTTCGTTGTGCCCATCCGATCCGCGATCGCAGGGCGGGCCCCGGGGCGGGAGCGAGAAACCTCACGTGGCGCGGCGCAGGGCCGGCGCTGAGGGACTCAGCAACTCAGCGGGCCAGGCCCAGCGGGGGCGCTCCGAGGCGCGCGCGTTTTTTGTTCAGGGCTCCCCCCTTCTCAGCCACAGCTCTGCCAAATGGGATTCGCACGCGCCGCGAACATCAACTGGTGACGCGACGGTCCGCGGCGGCTGCTCGCTTCGTGGAGCGAGCTCTCGTTCCATGGCGGCCGCGCGCTCCCCCAACAAGTCCTAGGCCGCCCCCCGCACCCAACTGCCATGAAACTTGCGCCTCGATCGCCCTCTGAATCGCCCCGCTCGATTGTCTCGCTTTGCGCAATGCCGTATACCTGGCCGCGTGGAGGACATCGTGGACCTTGGCCACATCGAACTTTGCTGCCTGGCCAAGGAGGCCTTGATGCTGTCGTCCAAGAAGCCCCTAGAAACTGCTGACGTCGGCTCTCTGCGCGTCCTCAAGCCCTCCCGGGGCCCCAACGCGGCGGGGCCATGAACCAGTCGCGTCGACGACGGATGGAGGGGCAATCCACCAAGCCATCACCAGCCAAGGAGGAGAGGAGAGAGCGGAGGACGACGAGGACAGGTTGGCGGCCAGCGCGCACAATGGGGCGGCGCAGCGAGGCCGCCCTCCAACAAGGCCGAGGGCCCCCGAGACGGGATCGGACACGGGGGGGGGCTTCTAAGAAGAACCCCCCAAGCCTAACTCATAATGCCTTCCCCCCTGGCACGGCGCGACGTCGAAGGGACTGGATGCCAGCGCGTGCTCGCGCCCTTGCCTCCGCGCCAAGGCTGCGCATCTGGACAAAGGCGACGTGCCTCCGCCGATGCTCTCAAGTCCACGATGACTCCTCGCTGGGACGTTAGCCCTTCCTCGTCACTCGGGATCCCGCGCGAGCCTCGACGCGCGCGGAAATTTATTCCCGCGTCTTCGAGTACTTATCGAGGCGGGCTCGATTGAGTTGGGCGTGCGATTTAAAGTCGTCCAGGAGAAGGCCCTCCGCGCTGGCCATGCCCGCGCCCTGTGAAAGCTCCCGCAGGTTGCCCTGGCTGTCCTTCCTGCCGCAGTGCCGGAGCGCGAGCTCCTCGCGCTGCCCCAGAGCGCCCAAGAGGTCGTCCACCTCGGCCCTCGTCGGCCGCAGCACCTCCTTCAGCAGCCCTACACTCTTGTTCAGCGCCAGCGGGTCGTATCTCTCGCGCAGCCGCCTCCGCGCGCACAACCCGTTGCCGTCGCCGCTGCCGGCGACCACGTCGAGCCCGTCACGCACCGCGAGGGTCATCAGGCACTCGTCCAACTGCCCGTTGAGTTCCATCGCGTCCTCGGCCTCGATCTCGCCCGCTTCTTGCGCGAGCGCGCGCGCGTCGTCGACGGCCCCGGGCCCAGCGGCTGCGGTCGCCGCTGGCCCGAGGAGTTCCGCCGCGCCTGGGGACACCGATGCAAGGTAGTTGGCAGTCTATCTCGTCCAGACCGCGAAGTCCTCCTCGCGGGTCGACAACTGGCCCGGCTTGCCCAGGCCACGGCTGTCTACCAAGAGCCTCGGCCAATGGTTTCAGGTCGGGCGGTGCCCCCCTACAGGTGGATTTTGGATGACACATGCAAAAAATACCCCGCAAATAATTTCAACATGCTCAACAACTATTGTAAAACATCGTCCCCTGGCTATTTCTGGACCACTTTGGAACATTCCTCCTGCAGAGGCACAGGCCCGATGTAAATTTACCATGAGCCTCGGCCCCTGGTTGCCCTTCAAGGCCTCCTGGGGGTGGAACCGGAAGCGCTCGTCGTAGAGCGCCACGAGGGAATACCTCGGCGACCGTTGGTGGGGAGCGGCCCCTCCCTGCAAATCCATGGTAATGCATCGCAACACATGCAATTCCAATATCACGTCAAGAATGTGTCCCCGACGGTTGCGTCCCCCTTCAAGGCCTCCATGCGTGGGGAGCTGGTGGAGACCCTGCCCCATCCCGTCTCCTCGCCGAGCCTGCTGCTGCACATCCTCGAGCGCCTGCTGGCTCTGCCGCGCCCGAGCGGCCTGCTGTTCGATCAGCCACTGCATATCATGGCGCCGGCCTTGCTGACGTGCTGCAGCGGATTTCTGCGTGGACTTCTGTCAAATGCGGAGCCCCGTAGCGGGGAGCGAAAAAACTGTGAATTCCGCTCGGATGTTTTCAACCGTCCTGTGGTGTTGGGTCCCCGTTATGAAGAGACAGCGCCCCGCGTCCTCTCTCGTCTCCTCATCCCCCTCCTCCCTCCTCCCTGCGTTTCATCATCATCACCCGTTTCAGCATACCCCATCACGCGTTTCGTGGCCCCACAGGGAGCTCCACCGAAGGGCCCAATCGGACCGCCCGCATGCGTCACGCACAACCCACTACAGCGCTTCGTGGCCCTATAGGAAACTCCACCAAAGGTCCCAGTGGGACCGCCCGCATGCGTCACGCACCACCCAGTGCAGCGCTTCGTGGCCCCATAGGGAGCTCCACCGAAAGCCTCAATGGGACCGCCCGCGTGCGTCACGCACCACCCAGTGCAGCGCTTCGTGACCCCATGAAGCTCCACCGAAGGCCCCAGTGGGACCGCCCGCGTGCGTCACGCACCACCCAATACAGCGTTTCGTGGCCCATAGGGAGCTCCACAGACGGCCCCAGTGGGACCGCCTGCATGCATCCAGCACGCCCAGCACAGCGTTTCGTGGCCCCATAGGGAGCCCCACCGAAGGTCCCAGTGACACCGCCCGCACAATACAACCCTTCGTGGCCCCACAGGGAGCTCCACGGAAGGTCCCACTGGGACAGCCCGCATGCGTCCCGAACACCCAGTACAACCCTTCGTGGCCCCACAGGGAGCTCCACCGAAGGTCCCAATGGGACCGCCCGCATGCGTCCCGAACACCCAGTACAGCGCTTCGTGGCCCCATAGGGAACCCCACCGATTCGTGCCCCATAGAGAGTCCCACCGACACCCATCACAACGTTTCGGGGCCCATGAGGAGCTCCACCGAAGGCCCCAGTGGGACCGCCCGCATGCGTCTCCCCCACCCAACACAACGTTTCGTGGCCCATCGGGAGCCCCAGCGAAGGTCCCAGTGGGACCGTCCGCATGCGTCGCCCCCACCCAGTGCAGCGTTTCGTGGCCCATAGAGAGCTCCACCGAAGGTCCTAGTGGCAAATTTCGCATACGTCTCCCCCACCCAGTGCAGCGCTTCGTGGCCCCATAGGGAGCTCCACCGAATACGATGCCCATAATTGCGGTACTCACAGCTACATCTGGTTGGGTCCTTCGCCAGGCTAATTATTGGTTTTCGTTCCCGACCAGAAAGAATCCGCACGAAATTCACATCGAAATCCGGAGCGAAATTCTCCAGGACACTCCAGGCCCACCGAGCGAAATCCTCACTGCGTTGTTGGCGCCATGATGCATCCGGCGGATGACCTCCTCCTGCTGCTGGAGCCTCTGGGTGAGCTCCTCCACGTTCAGAGCCTTCTCCTTTGCGACAGTCTCGGAGCCCTCACGATCGTGGATCAAGCCATCGCTACCATGATCCGCTATAAACGTCAGTGCAGTCTTGGGTGTATTCAGCGTTCTCGCCGTTTCATCTTCCCAACGCTCCAAGACGGTCCAGGGGCAACCAAGAGCGTCCCAAGACTCCCCAAGAGGCCCCCGAAAGCGCCCCACGACGGCCCAACAGGGCCCCAAGGCGGCCTACGAGGCGCCCAAGACGTCCCAAGAGGGCTCCCAAACAGCCCCAAGAAGGGCCAAAGAGAGGAAACACCAACCGAAAATTCGAGCCTTCCGCCTCAAAAGTGTCCCAGGATGTCCACAAGAAGCCCCACGAGGCCCACCAACAGGAGCGCAAGACGCCCCAAGGGGCCCCGAAACGGCCCTCATGAGGCGTCAGAACTGCCTCGACGAGGCCCCTATGAGGCCCCCCGCGACATCACCACGAACATACAAGAGGCTTATGACCCACAGCCCGAGCAAGGCTGCGGAACGGGCCGAATGCCATGTGATATTTACTTAGTTATCTAATTATGCATGGTTTGTTTACGTATTAATGGAAGTCCTACGTTATTTATATGTGTGCTTATATCGTTGTGTGTAGTTAAATAGATCTACGAAAACACGTACACGCACCAATCATGGTCCCAAGATCGGCCTGGCCAGGATCGGTTCAGTTGCGCAGCTTGCGCTAGAAGTGAAGACGACGAGGACAAAGACGCGACAGCTCCCACTGCCTCTCCGTCTTGGGGGGGCGACGAGCGACGACGGAGGTGATGCCGACAACCCCCTCTGCCTCTTACGGGGGGGGCCTTCCACAGGCCCCAGGTTGCCCTGCTGGATCTACGGAAGTCCGCGTGAATACACGTAATACATGTAAACTTTCGGAAGTCCGCGTGAATTTATTTTTTCTCGTGGTGGACCCCCTCCTGGCGAGCGGAGCGCGCCAAAGGCGGCGCCGGAGGCGCCGCCGAGGGGCTCCAGCGCCGATCCAAGCAATCCGCGCGGACCTCCCACCGTTCACTCCTATGTCACACTTTGTGAAGCCCCCATCGGCGTCGTCGTCGTCGGCAGACCCTGGCGCGATGACGCGCCGTGTCGGCGTCATGCCCGCAGGACCCTGGGAACCCTGGGAACCCTGGGGTCCGACGTGGCGAAAAAATTACAACATTGCAACGATTCACGGCCAGAGTCCTAGACCTCTGCGTCATGTTTTGAGCCGGATCGATCTGCGCAACGCCGCTCCCAGGGTCCATTCGGTGCATTTTTTCGCCCTGGATCCGCTGTACAATTTCTCAAAATCCTGGAGCCCGAAAACGGCTCCCCGAGGCCGAAGACAGCAAAGCACATTCCCGACGCCAGAACCTCGAACCCGTCCGCCCCGCCTGCTAGCCGAGACGAGTGCTGAGCCACCTCGGGGCCCCAGACGGCTCCAACCCCGGGACCAATGGCCCGTTTCATCAGGCGGCGGCGGCGGCGTTCGTCGGTGCCGTCGTCGTCGCTGGCCGCCCCCGGCGGTGCGAGGGCGCGCCGTCAGCGTCGTGCCAGCAGGGCCCGTGTCCTCAGGAACCGTTCGCGTCATTTTTGCTGCGCCATTTTTGCCAAGCCAGATCGAGCTGTACAGCCCCGCGGCGCCCGGATCAGAAGCCCCGCGGGGTCCAGGGCCCGTTTCGTCAGGGCCCACTGGCGTCTCATGGCGGCCGAAGAGCAGGGAGCCCATAAATGACTACCTACCAGACCACCCCAACCCGAAGACACAAATTGGACCCGAATTTCGGATTAGGGGGGGTACGGGCTCCATGTGCTTTTTCAATGCTCCTCGACCCCCCCCCCACTGGAAATGGAGGGCAACATGAGGCCTTCGGGTGGGGTTGGGGTGATTTGGTGGGTGGTGAATAGAAGGGCGTACGCGCCCAACCACGGTTACATGAACACGGCCCCCTCCAGTCCGCGAGGCCAGCCGCGTGATACAAACGTTCGCGCACTGCGCGTGCTCTTGGAACCCACGTGCATTCCTGTGTGCACGTCCTCCTCTCGCTCCCGAAGGGCCCAGGGCGGTCACACTCGTCTCCTGGGAGCGGGTCTCTACACGTTCGCCGCGGGAGCATGCGAGGAGCCAGCATCAGCCAACACACGCAGGAAGGTTGACGCTTTGCGTACCTCCACCAGCCCATCCCGGATCTGAGGTCCAGGGCCCGTCTCGGCAGGGCCCGCCGGCGCCGCACGGCCGCCCAAGGAGGTCCGCGCGGCGCGCCGCCCGCGCGGGTCCTGCGCTGAGCCTCGGAGCGCGGCGCCCTCGCCCCCAGCCGGTGGCACGAAGGAGCAGCCCAGCAGCAGCGCACCTCTGGCGCGCGGTGAGAGGGAGGACGAGGGAGGAGGACCAGTGTAAACCCACGACTCTATCCACGACGTTGAAGTACACCCTCCCTCTAAGATCCCTCTCCAGAGCTCCAGATGCCCTTACAACTCGTCATTTCCACTGGGGGAATTGCCGCGTTGGGGGACAATCGTGTAAAGACTTTGAAGCGTGCCCAAACACCATTCTCAGGACGTCAACGCCACGACTTCACCTGACTGTTACGTCTTGGCGATCCTGAACCGCGCCAGAAGACCATTTTGGGACGTCAGCGCCGCGAATCAACGCAATTGTTGCGCCCTGACAATCACGAACCGCTCCTGAGCACCATCTCTGGTACGTTAGCCATGAGAAGCAATAAAACTTTTACAACTGTATAAACAAAAAAATGCGCGCGGCGCGAAGGCGAGAACCACATCTTGAAAAAGAGCCGCCCTCAATCAACGAAGCTCTTGCAACTTGTTAACACGAATGTGTGCGGTGCTACGGCGAGAGCCACATATTGAAAACGGCTCGCCCACAAGCCGTGTAACTGCTTCAAACATTGAAACCAATTGTGAACGGCGCTAATCCTACGTTTTGACAACGACCTGCCCTCGATCCGTGACACTCTTGCAATATGTTCAAAAAGAATGCGCGGGGTGCTGAGGCGAGAACCACGTTTTGAAAACGACCCGCCCTCATCCGTGCAACTTTTCCGCATGTATAAAACAAATGTGCACGGCGCTAAACTGAAAACCACATTTTGAAAAAGAACCCGCCCTCAATCCGTAAGGCTCGTCCAAATACTCAACACGAATGTGCGCGGTGCAAAACGAAAGCCGCATTCCGAAAACCACCCACCCTCAACCCGCGAAGCTCTTCCAAATGTTTGAAACGAATGCGCGCTGCGCTAAGGCGGCAACCGCACTTTAAAATCGGCCCGCCCTCAACCTGGGAAGCTCTTGCAAGTGTTTGGAAAATCGCGCGGCGCGAAAGCGAGAACTGCATTTTAAAATCGGCCAGCCTTTGCATCCGCGAAACTCTTGCACATGTTTGAAAACTGCGCGGCGCTGAAGCGAGAACCGCTACTGGAACCGGCCCGCCCGCAATCCGCGAAAACCTTCATTTTCAAAAAAATGCAGCGACAGCCACACGTTTAAGATCACCCTCCCTCCACCCGTGAAGCTGTGATCAATGTTTAAGCATCACGGTCATAACTGGCGAGGAAGTCTCAAGCGAAATGCCCGGCCTGCCGTTCGACCAACCTCGGGATGCGACCGCGAGAGTTTATCCAGAAGGAGAAGGATTGGACGAAAAGGAGGGGGAGGAAAAATCCGCCGGCCCCCTTGTGGGGCCACCAGGCTGCGAGGAGCGGGATTCGCAGTTTCCTAGCACCCCCTGGGCGCGTTGTCTGAATTGCTGGGGGGGCTCGAAATCGACACCCCTCACGCAGATCCGCGGGGTCAGGGTCCAAAAACACAGGGGATTTGCCACACTTCTGAAATTCGGTGCCACCCCTCACGCAGATCCGCGGGGTCAGGATCCAAAAACACAGGGGATTTGCCACATTTCTGAAATTCGGTGCCACGCCTCACGCAGATCCGCGGGGTCAGGGTCAAAAAACACATGGGATTTGCCACATTTCTGAAATTCGGTGCCACCCCTCACGCAGATCCGCGGGGTCAGGGTCCAAAAACACAGGGATTTGCCACATTTCTGAAATTCGGTGCCACCCCTCACGCAGATCCGCGGGGTCAGGGTCCAAAAACACAGGGGATTTGCCACATTTCTGAAATTCGGTGCCACCCTTCACGCACATCCATCGCAAGGCGTGGTAACCCAAACTGCGAGAACTCCCTCGGCCCTTTAATCGCAAGGTGTGGTAACCAAGCCCGTAAACCATACACGTCTTACCAATCGCCAGGTGTGGTAACCCCTCTTGTGATCAGTTGGTTTTGCTGATTGCGAATCGGCTTCGCATGAAGTTTCGATACTGCTTCACGACAGCGCCAAGGCCTCATGACTTAGCTCTTCCATGGCCCATTCTCCGAGAGAGGGGGCCGGCGGCAGGGGGCGAAACCCTTACGGATATATATATATATTATATATATATTATATATTTATATATATATATACATATACATATACATATAAATATACATATACCATACATATATACATACATATATATACAATATATACAATAATATATATATATATAGAAGAGGCAGAGGAGGAGGGAGGGAGGAGGAGAGGAGGAGGAGGAGGAGGAGGAGGAGGAGGAGGAGCGGAGGAGGAGGAGGAGAGGGAGGAGGAGGGGAGGGGAGGAGGAGGAGGAGGAGGAGGAGGAGGAGGAGGAGGAGGAGGAGGAGGAGGAGGAGGGGGAGGAGGAGGAGGAGGAGGAGGAGGAGGAGGAGGAGGAGGAGATGGGGGCGGAGGACGAAGAGGAGGAGGAGGAAACGGAGAAAAAACAAGTGGAGGAAGAGGATGAGGAGGAGGAAAAGGCGAAGGGGGAGGGGGGGAGGAGGAAGAGGGAGGACGAGGGATGATGATAATGATGTTGATGATGATGACGATGATGGTGATGATGATGGTAATGATGAAGATGATGATGAGGGGGGGAAGAAGAGGAGGAAGCTGAGGAGGAGGAGGAGGAAAAACACTGACCGAGAGGAGGTAAAATGGCTTGGCCGACCCGACCCAAACCATTGCCTTGGCCCGTCCTCCCCTGGGCGGCAACAAGCTGGGCGGTAGGGCGGTCCAGCACCGCCGCGTCCCGCGGCCAGCGGTGGGGGGCGGCGGGGGCGAGGCGGAGGCAGCCAACGGCGGCAGGAGACAGAAGCAAGACGGAGCACGCCCACCACTGGCCAGGACAGGAACAACAACCACAACACAAAACAAACATATCTGTCAACTCTGGCACGTCGGCTGAGAGCACGAATTGTCTTACTCCGTCCAGCTCCAACCCTCAACCTAGCTCGACTAGGGGGTGGGTGAAAGCGGGTTTAGTACAAACAGAGGGAGAAGCCAGACAAGCCTGGAAAACATACGCACTACATCTACAGCAACATAATGGGAAATAAGAGACTCGCGAGAGGATGCAGAGAACACATGTGGCAGGATATAGCTCAGAGGTTCACGCCCCCACTCGCTGGGAAACCATGGCAATACTCCGCGAATGCATTCCGTAAGTACTGGGCAAGTCGAATAATGCAACACATCGTCTCCACCCAGCGCATAATAACTAAGTCCACATACAGAGATGGACAGCCTGTATCTCCTGGTTTTCCACACATTAAAGGGGGAAAAAAAGCCGGCCGCGCGGATCAATGCAGGGGGACGGGCACCAGCAACATTAACCCGAACAAACGTGAGGAGAACGCCGCCCCGAGACACACCAGGGATGGATTTGGCCAGCCGGGGAAAAAACACATCCTGGGCCGTGGGATTTTCACTCTGACGATCAAGGTTCACGAGTTTCATTCCCCTGGCCTGAACTCTCCTCCTTGGGCAGTCGGGAAGCGAATGGGCATGGGGAGAAGGCGTCGCGCACCTGCCACATCCTGAAGAAGAGCGATTCACCTGCTAACGCGGTGGACTTCCACGTGGCACCGACTTCGTCAGATGTGGCAAACTCCAGCTGCATATTCTTCAACTCGCGAAAACTGGGTGAGTTGATGGCAGCGCGCAGCAGACAGGCACGCGAAAATACATCCAACTCCTGGCTTCAACCCAATGGCCGAGATCACGGAGTTGGCGGCGATCTCCGGGAGGGAACGAACAACGCGGCGAACATGCGAGCCCCTGCAGGGCACTGTTTCCGCCATATTCGCAAACTCGGGCGGTTCCCACACTTGCGCTGCATGGCTGACCGCGAGCAGCGCGCGCACGCTGCATGCTGCGATGCTGAGCGCGAGCCCCCCGCCCAGATGTTTCGCTTGCAGGGTGCGACGCGCGAGAAAATTAATCGTCACCTTCCAAGACCCCCCCCCCCCCCCGCACGCCAACGCCCACGCACGCCCCCAGGAATTCCCCGTAACACGCACTCATAAATATCACAATATTCACACACATATTCTTGAGATCCGGCATTTCAGTTTCGCGGAACCGCTGATCAGGAACACGCAGAACGCGTTTGGCTAAATTCAGCACGAGCCCCGTCGCAAACGCACTCTTCGCTAGTGCACCTAGAATACTGAAGCACACCTTTGCATGCAATTCCAATCTCGTCGGCAACGGCACCTATGGAAATGGGGGGCGCCGGGCGCCTGCGACGAATCCGAGCGATGACAGGGTTGATGCACACGCGCAAAAGAGAAATCCAGGAATCGGGCACCCTTGCTTGAGACCCCTCGTGAAATGAAGAAATACCAGTTCACGCCCATGAAAACTGGTGCTCGCCCCCATGCTGGAACGCAAGGCTCGGATCGCTCGCCGCGCGTACTTGGGCGAGTTCACCTTGTTAAGCGCCGCCCAGATATGATTGTGCAGGACGCCGGGAAATGCGCGTTTTCTATACATACATATATATACATACATACATACATACATACATACATACATACATACATACATACATACATACATACATACATACACACATACATAACTATATAGATAAACAGATATAGGCGCCGTTTCAAGCCCGGGGCAAGCACCCATGACAGCCCACCTCAGAAACGCCGCGCCCAGGGAAAAACGCCGCCCAAGAGCTGGCGACCCTTGACCAATCCTTTCTGCCCCCCCCCCCCCCCCCGCAGTGTCCTCCGCAATCTTGCTGAGAGCGAAGCCCACGCAACTGGCGGCAATCTCACCGCCCGAGTTGCTCAAGGAGAGGTGCCGCTCGCAGGCAGGTGTTCTGGCGCTATTATCTCCGCCAGGGCAATCCTTTGGTAGAAAGACGCCACGTGCGTCATTAAAGTCTGGCGGCGACTGTCCTGCCTGCATCAGCCAGAGGTATACCTGGTATAATATATGTTGACCACTTTCTCCTGCATTCTTCCGGGCAGCATAAGGGGTCCCGGCAGGGCCAGGAGCCGCGTCGCTCTTCCAATGCAGACCATCCAGGGACACGCGTTCAGGAGCAACCCGCGGATACAACGATGCGTCGTCAGCACAAGAATGGTACTCATGAGCCGAACTAGGAACAATCCCAGAGCAAATCTTAGCTATACCTGCATCAGATGCAGTGGCGCTCTGAAAACCCCGGCCCCAATGCTTGAAGAGAATCTCTGAGCGTGCTCGGCCGTCCGAATAGCGCTGGCCGCCCACGTCGGAAATCTGCGGCGCGGCAGGCTGATCTTGCGACCGCTCGACCGCCAGGCGAGCGAAAGGTCGCGGGCGCGCTGGATGGCAGCGGCATACCTCGCTTCGGCAGCGTCTGCCTTGGACCCCCAACAGATCGCGCCAGCTCGGTTTCTCGCTTGGAACAGATATATCTCATCAGACTTGCCGAGCGAAGACCAAAACTAGCCCTATCACCCCAGGAGCGCAACTCCAAATCAAAAAACCTGCCCACGAACGGGCATTCACGGACCACCTCGAACAGAACGCGCAAGTTTTAAACGGCAAGAGACAGATTCCTCCAGCGATTCGGCGCCGCCTCGTGCTCCGTGCTCCTTGGCGCGACCTGCAGCGTAGTAGAGCGCATCTTTGGAGCCCTGAAGCTGCTCGTCCAGGGCCTGACCTAACTCTTTGGGCACAAAGAGTTCCCGCGCGACTTCTTGAGGCACTCTGCGGCGGGGAACCTGGGCAGGGGTACTGGCGGGCCCTCTGGGGGTCAAAGGTTCCTTCAACTCGCGAAACTTGGGCGAGTTGATGGCAGCGCGCAGCAGACAGGCACGCGAGAATGCATCCAACTCCTGGCTTCAACCCAATGGCCGAGATCACGGAGTTGGCGGCGATCTCCGGGAGGGAACGAACAACGCGGCGAACATGTGAGCCTTTGCAAGGCATTGTTTCCGCCATATTCGCAAACTCGGGCGGTGCCCACACTTGCGCTGCATGGCTGACCGCGAGCAGCGCGCGCACGCTGCATGCTGCGATGCTGAGCGAGAGCCCCCCGCCCATATGTTTCGCTTGCAGGGTGCGACGCGCGAGACAATTAATCGCCACCTTCCAAGACCCCCCCCCCCCCGCCCGCCAAAGTCCACGCGCGCCCCCAGGTATCCCCCGTAACACGCACTCATAAATATCACAATATTCACACACATATTCTTGAGATCCGGCATTTCAGTTTCGCGGGACCGCTGATCAGGAACACGCAGAACGCGTTTGGCAAAATTCAGCACGAGCCCCGTCGCAAACGCACTCTTCGCTAGTGCACCTAGAATACTGAAGCACATCTTTGCATGCAATTCCAATCTCGTCGGCAACGGCACCTATGGAAATGGGGGGCGCCGAGCGCCTGCGACGAATCCGAGCGATGACAGGGTTGATGCACACGCGCAAAAGATAAATCCAGGAACCGGGCACCCTTGCTTGAGACCCCTCGCGATATGCAGAAATGCCAGCTCACGCCCATGAAAACTGGTGCTCGCCCCCATGCTGGAACACAAGGCTCGGGTCGCTCGCCGCGCGTACTTGGGCGAGCTCACCTTGTTAAGCGCCGCCCAAATATGATTGTGCAGGACGCCGGGAAATGCGCGTTTTTCTATACATATATATATATATATATATATATATATATACATACATACATACACACATACATACATACATACATACACATATACATAACTATACATATATCCATATATAAGCGTCGTTTCAAACCCGGGGCAGGCATCCATGGCAGCCCACCTCGGACACGCCGCGCCCAGGGAAAAACGCCGCCCAAGCTGGCGACCCTTGACCAATCCTTTCTGCCCCCCCCCCCCGCAGTGCCCTCCGCAATCTTGCTGACAGCGAAGCCCACGCAGCTGGCGGCAATCTCACCGCCCGAGTTGCTCAAGGAGAGGTGCCGCGCGCAGGCAGGTGTTCTGGCGCTATTATCTCCGCCAGGGCAACCCTTTGGTAGAAAGACGCCACGTGCGTCATTAAAGTCTGGCGGCGACTGCCCTGCCTGCATCAGCCAGAGGTATACCTGGCATAATATATGTTGACCACTTTCTCCTGCATTCTCCCGGGCAGCATCAGGGGCCCCGGCAGGGCCAGGAGCCGCGTCGTTCTTCCAATGCAGACCATCTAGGAACACGCGTTCAGGAGCCACCCACGAATACAACGATGTATCGTCAGCACAACAATGGTACTCATGAGCCGAACTAGGAACAATCCCAGAGCAAATCTTAGCTATACCTTCATCAGATGCAGTGGCGCCCTGAAAACCTCGGCCCCAATGCTTGAAGAGAATATCTGAGCGTGCTCGGCCGTCCGAATAGCGCTGGCCGTCTACGTCGGAAATCTGCGGCGCGGCAGGCTGATCTTGCGACCGCTCGACCGCCAGGCGAGCGAAAGGTCGCGGGCGCGCTGGATGGCAGCGGCATACCTCGCTTCGGCAGCGTCTGCCTTGGACCCCCAACAGATCGCGCCAGCTCGGTTCTCGCTTGGAACAGATATCTCTCATCAGACTTGCCGAGCGAAGACCAAAACTAGCCCTATCACCCCAGGAGCGCAATTCCAAATCAAAAAACCTGCCCACGAACGGGCATTCACGGACCACCTCGAACAGAACGCGCAAGATTTAAACGGCAAGAGACATATTCCTCCAGCGATTCGGCGCCGCCTTGCGCTGCGTGCTCCTTGGCGCGACCTGCAGCGTAGTAGAGCGCGTCTCTGGGGCCCTGAAACTGCTCGTCCAGGGCCTGACCTAACTCTTTGGGAACAAAGAGTTCCTGCGCGACTTCTTGAGGCACCCCTGCGGCGGGGAACCCGGGCGGGGGCACTGGCGGGCCCTCTAGGGGTCAAAGGTTCCAGCTTCAGGGATGCAGGAGCGTGATCAGAAGGTTCCGAACTACCGGGCGCAGGCCAAACGACGCCAGAGTTGCCTGGGCGGGAAGGGAGCAGTCAACTCGATGAAGACGCCCATCGGACCACGTGCCATCCCTCTGAAGCCTGCGCGCGTCGCCCTCTTGCAGCACCTCCGCCGGATACGGCGAGGAAAACGAAACCAGCGAGGCCAACCGATTGTTGGGGGAACCTTCAAGCTCCAAGGAAGCGCCCACTCAGGGCTCACCCAGCGCCAAAAAGTTGAACCCCCCAGAGAGGAAGGTCGGGCGCTCACCAGGGGCCCCGAGGCTCTCTTGATCTGGGCGAACACCCCCTTGATCTCATTGATGCTCCACTCTGGATCCACGTAGGGCTTGAGGAGCTGGGTGTTGCCATTATTTCCAGAACGGCGCAGTAAATTGATGCGACCAGGTACTGTAGTCCTGCATTCGACACAGCACCACAGACCAAGGAGCTGCTTGGAGACGAGGAAAAGATTACCGCCTGCAGATGGAGACCCACAGAAACTGCCAAAGACCTGATGGGACCGAACCTCACGCTGAAGATGCACAACGCCCCCCTCCCCCCCATGACTCCTGGGCCCCGAAGACCTGGAACTTGCGAAGAAGAGAACGCACGTGATTCTGTTTACGTCGGAAGCTTGCTTGGTTCGAATGGGCGGAGCCCAGGGCCGTCTGCGCGTTCCAACTACATATGCCGAGCGGACAATCAGGGATGCATGGGGCGATGGCACTGCAGCAAAAACAATGCGGCATGGCAAAGAAAGAACAACCAAGACGCGAGACTACTGGCATGCAGCCGTCAGGGCCCTCGTCGGCCTCTGTGCGCGAGCTCGCATCACTCTGGCGATGCGCCGGGCTCTCCCTCTGCGCGGGCCCACAGGCGGGCGCGCCCCTGCCACTCGAGCACGCATCCTTCAAGGGGTGCTCGTTCCCCCGCAGCGGCTGAGGCAAATGACTGGCAGGCGCCTGCTCGCGAAAATGCCGCTCATGGGGGCCCTCTCAGGTGCTGGCCGATCCGTTCGGCGCGGTGGGCAGAGTTGGAGATCTGCTGGATCTGCTCGGCCGAGATACCCCGCGTGTTGAACTCTTCCTGGGCGGCCTGGAACTCCTCTGTGCTCTCAGAGCGCAAGGTGATCTTGACGATAACGAATGCATCCGCAGGCGCGGCCACAATCATCTCCCCTTTGAAGCCGTTGACGCCGGGCTTGCACTCCGACGTCCATGACTGGCGCTGCTTGGGCAGGTCAAGGATTGGCTGGCAGATCCGACTGGTGGATCGCTGGCGATCACGAACGTTAATCGGGAGGTCCTGGCGCGCACGAAACTGATGACTTGCTCCATTCCGAGGGTCCACCCGCTGCAGCAGGGCCGACGACACGTTCTCGCATAACTGCTTGGCAGAGGCGAGGGGGGCGAAAACTAGCTTATAGATCTGTGCCACGGCATGCAAGACGACTTCCGCACCCTGAAGAAGATGAGGGCACGCAGCTAGAACTTGATCGAAATGAGCCTGCCGAGCCGTCTTATGAACTGGTCGAGGGAATGTGCCAACATACCGCACCAGTGGATTCGTACCCACTTGTTGTCCACGCCCATGATCTTGACTGGTAACTGGTGTCCACGACCCACTGGACACCGACGCGCTTGAGGATGATGAAGCCGTCAACGATGCTGCCTGGGCAACTTGTTGGAGCTGGACTCGGAGCTGCTCAATCTGAGACTTGTGACTCCGTAGCTCCTCTGTGGTGTGCTGAGCCCGCGTGTCAAGCTGGATGAGTGCCGCTTGGTGCGAAGTGATCTGCAACTGAAGCTGGGCCGTCGACGCGTCGATCGAAGCGGTGATGTTGGACCCGATGGAGCTCATCATCGCGCGTAACTCATTCATGACATTGGACGCTATGGGAGCATCGCTTCCCTGACTGGAACCATGCACACTGATGTGGCCCCGTGGGCGACTGGAACTGCGACGGCTGCGACTCGGTGAGGGGGACATCATGCGCTGCCCACGTGATGGCGACGACCTCCGAGATGCACTTCCCGAGTAACTGCCACGGTGCTGATGATCGCGATCTCCCCTGTCGAGACGGGATTCCTCCTTCGTCTGCTTCCGAATTGCTTTGCGGACCATGGCTACGACTGGAGGTTGCAAAATGCGAGCGAACAGTGGTGGACAGTGTTCGAGAAACACTACCTCCACCCTGGGCAGGGCCACGGATCCGAGGAATCAATGAGGTCAACCTGGACCAGCCTCGGGAGATGTTTTTCTTAAGCCAAAATGGCTACGGACGGAGGAGGAGGAGAAAGAGGAGGAGGAGGAGGAGGAGGAGGAGGAGGAGGAAGAGGCGGAGGCGGAGGAGGAGGAGGAGAAGGCGGAGGAGGAGGAGGACGAGGAGGACGAGGAGGAGGAGGAGGAGGAGGAGAAGGCAGGAGGGGGATGCGGAGGAGGAAGGATGAGGGGGGGAACAAGGCAGGGAGGGAGGCGGAAGAAGCCAGCGCGCGAGCCCCAGCGGCGCGGCGCAGCGCCGCACACATGCCCGCCGCCCTGGTCGCACGAGGCCGTGCGCACCCCGCACGGGGATGGGGGGGGCGTGCCTCAGGATCCCCCCGTTTGGCGGCGCGCCCACAGAACCCTTACAAGCAAGCTGTTCAGGGAACAGTCCTTCTCCGTCGACCATGCGCCCTGCCCTCAAGGGCCGCCTGCCGAGAACAGCGGTCCTCCCCTGTGGCTCCCCTGCGTCCTCGCGTCCCCCGACAGCGACGGCCCGACCACCGCGAACGGCTGCCCTCCCTCCTCCGCGCCACCTCTGCCACCTCGTCCGCCGGCGACTGCCGGACCGAGGACGCGCATCCTCCTGCCATCCTCCCTGCTCCTCCTCCTCCCCCCCGCCCCCCACCCCTCCCCTCCCCTCCCCCCCTCCCCTCCCCTCCCTCCCCTCCCCCCCCTCCCCTCCCCCCTCCCCTCCCCCTTCCCTCACCCCCCCCTCCCCTCCCCCCCCTCCCCCCCCTCCCCTCCCCCTTCCCTCCCCCTCACCCTTCCCCTCCCCCTCCCCCTTCTCCCCCCCCCTTCCCCGCGCAGTCACCCCGCCGGGTGGCGGCCGCCGAGGGCCTCCAGCGGGGCCCCTGCGGCTCTGGAGCAGGTCCGCAGGCCGCCGACGGCCGCCGAGGGCCCGCCGAGGGCCGCCGAGGGCCTCCAAGGGCCCGGCGAGGGCCGCGCGCAAAGAGGCGCCCTCGGAGACCGCAGAAAGAGGCGGCGGGGGCGGCTGCGCACCGCACGCGAGGGCGGCGGCCAGCACGGGGCGGCGGGCGTGGCGGGGCATGGCTGGCGGCGCTGCGAGGGGGGGCGGTTGGGGCCTGGAGCAGGATGACGATTGAGAAGACGAATCGGGGGGACGATCAACGAGAGTTCCTGGCCGCCTGGGAGGAGCCTGAAGAGGGCGGTCAGCAAGTCTCGGCGGCAGCGACGGCGCCCACAAGCGGGGCCGGAACCCAACTGACGAATCATCGCCCAAGGTGCTGCTGGGCGACGGCCCCCTCCCGATTTCTCAATCCTCATCCTGCATTAGCGGTGGCGTGGCGTGCCCTGGCTGATCGAGCTCTGTGCGGACAAGGGAAGAATGCCGATCCTCTGGATACATGGATGAAATGTGTATGTATATATATATATACATATATATAGACATATGTGTGTATGTATATGAAGATGTAAATATCTACACATACACATACACATACACATACACATACACATACACATACACATACACATACACATACACATACATATACACATACACATACACATACACATACACATACACATACACATACACATACACAGACACATACACATACATACATACGTACACACATACATATACATACATACATATATATGTATACATACACATACAGACGTAGACATAAATACACATACATACATACACACATGCAGACAGACCGACAGACAGGCAGGCAGACAGACAGGCAGACATGCACACACATACGTACATACGTACATACATACATACATACATACATACATACATGCATGCATACATGCATGCATACATGCATACATACATACATATATACATGTATTATACAGATACGCATGCAATGATGCATGCATGCAGTTATCTGTACACACATACAACACAAGCACCTACTTACCATCCTACATACCTACATGCATACATAGTCTGCAGTTTGTACATGCAGAGAAAGGAAAACGTATGGACACAACGTATTCCTCACCATCAGCGTAATCGCGGCAAACACGGATGGGAGACTTCTGCTCTTCATCTTTGTGCGCGTAGGGAGGGTGGCTCCAGCGCCGACTCCAGAAATCCGCGCGGACCTCTTCAAGATTACATGAATTAACTCTGCGCCGCCGATAATCACACCCCGAGGGTCATGAAATTCGGGGCTCCAGGGGGACAGTGCACATTTTCCCAAGGCAAGTCGCAGGATTCTTTCCGTCGTCGTCGTCGTCGTCAGATTCGGCCCGGGAACCCTGGGGGCAGACAGGCTGCCGCAGGCCCCCTCGGGCGGGGACGATCGCGCCTCCTGCGGAGGAGGCGTGGCATCGGCGCGAGCGCCGACAGCCGCCAGCGGGCCAGCGCTCGCGCCCTCCTGCGTGCATGGCGAAGCACGCCCGCTGGGAACCAGAGGCGGCGCCTGGAGCTGGCAGCCGCGGTCTTGGAGGAACACTACGCCCCGGCTCCGTCAGGGGCGCCCGCCATGGGCAAGAAAAGGGCACGTACACCGTCTGCGGCAGGTGCGGTGACTGGACGTGGGACGACATCCTGTAGTGGGCTATGTAAACCACTCGCCCGTCAGGGTCCCGCCCGTTAGGGCCCCGCCCGCCCATTAGGGTCCCGCCCGCCCGACCCGCCCGTTAGGGTCTCGCCCGTTGGGGTCCCGCCCGTTAGGGTCCCGCCCGTTAGGGTTTCGCCCGACCCGCCCGTTAGGGTCCCGCCCGTTAGGGTCCCGCCCCCGTCAGGGTTAGCCTCCCGCTAAGCGTTTGCTCTGCTATGCTATGCTATGCTACAGCCACGGTCGAACATGAGAGGAGAAATGATCTTTATGTGGGGGTGGAGATGCGGGGGGGTTTGATAGCCACCGCAGGTGAGTGCCTATGCAGGTAGCTATTCCTCGCCTTGCCTTGTTGACCATAAACCCTAAACCCTAAACCCTAAATCTCTATTCCTTCTGATCATTAATCCCTGAACTCTACCACCCCATGCCTCCTGACGGTTGGTGAACTTCTGAGGTCCACTTTCCCTATGGAAAAAAACATTATATCCTTGCAACCGCGCACTTCTGAGGTCCACTTTCCATTGCAAAAAAACAATATAAACTCAACATTTTGCTCTTGCAAGATGTGTCCATGTCAATAATCCATTGGAAAAATACTATATCCTGATCATTCTTCGTTTCTGATGTGTACTTTCCATTGTAAAAATCATATAAACTCAACATTTTGCTCTTGCAAGATGTGTCCATGTCAGTAATCCATTGCAAAAAAATACGACAGAGTGCACATGCGCGCGGCAGCCGCGCGCGCCTCGCAGCGCCTATCTGTTTAGCTATATGCTATGCTGTGCTCCAGCCACGCTGTAACAAAAGGTTCTCCAACTTTTGGGGACCTCGCCTCTTTGCTACCTCTGCTTCGCTACGCTATGCTATGCTACAGCCACGCTATAACATCAGGTTCCTCAAATTTTGGTGACCTCGTCTCTTTGCTAAGCGCTTGCTATGCTATGCTATGCTATGCTACAACCACGGTATAACATGAGAAGAGAGATGATCTTTATGTGGGGGTGGAGATGCGGGAGGGATTGATAGCCACCGCAGGTGAATGCCTATGCAGGTAGGTATTCCTGGCCTTGCCCTGTTAGACCCTAAACCCTAAACCCTAAACCCCGATGGTGAAAGCGACGACGACGAGGACAACGACGACCAGTGACGACGGGCGTCGACGAGGGACCACGAGTGACGACAAGCGACGACGAGGCACGACGAGTGGTGACGAGGGACGACGAGCGCCGACGAGTGCGACGTCATGCTCTATGCTCCATGCTGTGTGGTCTGTGTTTTGTCTATTCGTGATGGCAGGACGGAGTGGTCACAATTGCTATTGAAGCCGCCTACGGAGAGGCGAACCACGAGCACACATGCGTATAGGCAATGATACGCTTTGCTATGCTTTGTTACGGTGTGATATGCGACATCATGATCCCATTATTGGGAGGGTCGGGCCTTTGCTCTGCCATGCTCTGGCAGTTCATCCATCCCCCCCCCCCCAGAAAAAAAAAGGGTAGGGGCGCGTCATCTATATGTGCGTTGCTTCTGTAGTCTGTTCGTGATGGCAGGACGGAATGGTCACCTTTGCTATTGAAGATGCCTACGGCAAAGCGCCGCCGACCCAAGAGCACACATACGTATAGGCCGTGATACGCTATGCTACGGCATGTTGCGGTATGCTACGCTACACCATGAGGTCCCCACTTTTGGGGGACCCATGCCGTGCCATGCTTTGCCATTATGCAGCTCAACACCATGAGGTCCCCACTTTTGGGGGACCCATTTCGTGCTCTGCTATGCTATTGCAGCTGAGCTCCATCCATTCCCAAAAGAAAATGGGGTTACGCGTCATCGCCATTGTTTCTTTGCTATTGTAGTCTATTCGTCATGGCAGGACGGAGTGGTCGCCGTTGCCATTGAAGATGCCTACGGCGATGCGCCGACCCAATGGCACGCATACGTATAGGCACGATACGCTATGCTATGGTTTGTTGCGGTATGCTATGCCACACCATGAGGTCCCCACTTTGTGTGTGTGTGGGGGGGGGGGGGGGCATGCCGTGCTATGCTATTCTATTGCAGCTCATCGGCATCCATCCCTCCCAAAGAGAGAGAGAGAGTACGCTCTTTAGTTGCTTTGCTATTGTAGTCTGTTCGCGATGGCAGAACGGAGTGGTGACCTTTGCTATTGAAGATGCCTACGGCGAAACGCCGACTTAAGAGCACACATACGTATAGGCCATGATACGCTATGCCATGGTTTGTTACGGTATGCCATACTACACCATGAGGTCCCCACTTTTTGGGGACCCATGCCGCGTCATGCTTAGCGATTGCATCTCAGCAGCATCCATCCCCCCAAAAAATGAGGACGTGTTATCTTCAGTTGCTTTGCTATTGTAGTCTGGTGGACGCTTGTCACAGTTGCTCATGAAGACGCCTACGGTGTCATGTTGTTGTAGCTATGCTGGCCCGAGGTCTTGATCTTTTGGTCTTGTGAGCGTCCTTCTGGCCGCCTATCCTATGATGCGCATGTTTGCGCTCGCGCTCCGCGTCGTCTCTGCCAGTGCCGTGCTGCGCCCTGGCACGAAGCAGTGCCTATACTGCGAGTGCCGCCATCGTTCAGGGAGATGGTTCCATGCAGACCTTGGTTGGTTTTGTAGCAAGGGCTATCGGCACATGGAGAACCACCGCTACGTGGTATACCACCCAGCCTGGTGTCACTATCGTGCAAACCTGCGCGTGCGTGATTGCACAGGGTGTGCTATTCACTGCGTGGGTAGCCGCGCTGATGCGCGTGCATTCCGAACGGTTTGGACTATGCTCACTGAGCATCTGGCATCGCTGTCGCTTGTCGTGTGCTCTTTTGGCTTTCTCTATCAGGTGTACTGGGAAGCGCCTATGGTTGCCATGTGCTGCGACGTTGTGCAGTCGCCCTCTATGCTGACACACGCTCCGGCTATGCGAGCCATGAGTAAGCGCGTGGCTCGGTTA
The DNA here is from genome assembly GCA_963575745.1 of Prorocentrum cordatum. NCBI lineage: Eukaryota > Dinophyceae > Prorocentrales > Prorocentraceae > Prorocentrum > Prorocentrum cordatum. Next base: position 508,397 of record CAUYUJ010020204.1, read on the forward strand.
CCTATACAAGAACATTCGGGCGTTTCACGTACTGGCAGAGAGCATCGCGCAGTATCTGCAGGGCGAGCGCACCGTACTCTCCGTTGCGTGTATCGTGGACATCATGAAAGTGCACGGGTTCGGCCGCTATCATGGCCAGCTTCCGTACACGTCCGTTCGCTTCGCGCGTTCGCTCGTCCTGGCCGATGGGCGTCAGCACGCGGATTCGTCGGACGACTGGCGAGTGTTGCGTTCCATGTCATTCCACGTACGGAGGAAGATCATGAAATGGGCGTTGTGGGATCACGACACGGCTATTCGTTTCCGAGATGGCATGCGCGAGCTCCTGTCACAGCCGCGTTACAACTTGCTGGATCTCATAATGTATACATGCCTTATGCGTCAGGGTTGACTGAGTCTATTCCGGACAGACTGCCACACCAATCCACGCAGCATCACTACTGTGATGTCTTTCGGGGATACTGACAGAGACGTACTTCAGACGGCGGCGAAGTCTCTCCTCTGCGGCGACGCGAGGCACTCTTGCAGACTATCCTGCCATCTCGTATGTTTCTTGTTGTGACACCTCCTGTTCGGCTGCCTGTTTCGCTCTGCGCAGCCCCTCTGTCTCGTGCGATCGGCGTTGAAAGGTAAGTTCTTTCTACGTTGCGCGTGGTCCTCGTGGCCTGCTCCTATATGATGCTGTGGCCTGTGGTGGTCATGTAATTGGTACTCATGCAAGCATTTGCTGTCAGTACGCCATGCGTGCGCGTTGCTGTGTATTCTTCTCTGCGGCCTCGGCCTCTTCCGCCACCGTGCTCCATCATAGCGTGGCATAGCGTAGCATAGACTCATGACACCTCGTTGCTCTCCTAGTGTTCGCGCCGTGCACGTTGCACTTCTGTGATTGTTCCTGGAGTCGGCCATGCTTGCACACACTATGTCTTCTGGATTGTGGGTCCGATGCATCCTGGTTCTCTTAGTGGCGTTCGGCCTACCCCGCCGGCCCCGGCTGGTTGCTCGGTGTCTCATGGATGGTCGCATTGTAATGCTTTGCTATGCTATGCCATGTTTGTTTTGCTATGTGTTGTGCTATTGCAGGACGGCCGCATCCATCCCCAGGAAGTGCGGACGCGCCTCCGCGTCATCGCAGTGTGCGGCGCTATTGCAGCACAGCAATTCCCATTTCCAAAAAAGTGGGGGCCCGATATTTCTGTGTTCTGTTCTATTGCACTTCATCAGCTTACATTCCCCCCCTCCTCCCAAAAACAAACAAAAATGGGTTTCTCTCGAAGTGCTGTGCTATTGCAGCACATCAACAGACATCCCCAAAAAGTGGGGACTCTTGGCGGCGCGCGGTCTGCCCCGCCGGGCCTCGGTGATGGCTCGGAGGTTTCACGGCTGGTTGCAGGGCAATGCTGTGCTATGCTATGCCACGCTGCGCTATGCTATGCTTTGTTATGTGCTGTGCCATTGCAGCTCGGCTGCATCATCCCCACGAAATGGCGACGCGCCCCCGCGTCATCGGTGCGTGGTCGCTATTGCAGCACAGCGTCTTTCATTCCAAAAAGGGGGACCCGTTTTTTCCGTGTTCTGTGCTATTGCAATTCATCAGCTTCTATCTCCAAAACATGGTTTCGCACCACCCCGATGTGCTGTGCTATGGCAGGACAGCAACACGCATCCCCAAAAAGTGGGCCCTCATCATGGCGCAACACAGTGTTATTGTTCCGATTGTTGTTCGCGTTGCCCTTTAGCGCTCTGGCTGGCAGCTTCTTCTTTGCATATGAGCTTGGGCGTTTCTAGAGTGTTCGCTCCTATCATGGGTGACTTCGCGAACATGTTCGGCGCTCCTGCCCCGGACGGCGACGACAAGCCTACTCAGAAGAGCAATCGCCTGTTTCCGTGGGCTACGGCTCCGGCGCAGCTGCTGAACGCGTGCGGCTCTAACCACATATCCGAGGCCGAGCTGCCGGATTTCTGGAAGGTGCTTGCGCAGGGGAACAAGGTTGTGCCGTTCTTCTATGAGGGCGTTGATGCAGATCCAATGCGCCAATATGTCGGCGTGTCGCGCGCCGCCCAGGCCATGGAGGCCTTCGTGGTGGACGCGGTGCATGCGAAGCACTTGGAGAGCGTCGTGAAGCCGGACCTGCTCAAGAACGCGAAGAAGGAGGCTGAGCTGCTATTGCCGCACTTGCGCACGCTGAACGCTGCAGGCCTGCCGACGCCTGGTAGCCAGACGAAGGATGGCCGGACGAAACTATTCAAGCGCCAGCGCACGAATGCCACAGTGCCGGATCCTCAGCAGGTCTCGGCTGCTGCGACCGCTCTATTCGAGTGGATCCAGAAGAAGCCCTCCGACCTGAAGTTCCTCATGCTGACGTTCGGTGCGAATGGGCTATCGCACAACGCCCAGGTGCACGAGAAGTGCCTTCGGTCGCACGTCGCGCAGCGGTCTCTGGACAAGGAGGCCTTCGCGTCTATGATGCTCAAGCGCTTTGAGGGCGTGCCGGCGTCTACGTCGTCGGGGAGTGCCGGTGAGCTGATGGCGTTCAAGGCGTAGACGGGCCTTTGCTATGCTCAGATGTGTCTTGTTTATTCGGGATTGTTCCCGAGTAGGCAGGGCTATGCAGACGAGGGCTTGTACTCTGGTGGTCTGCATTGACAAAGCTCATCGCATTAACTACCAATCTCTTGCACAAACAACGACTGTGCTCATATTCTCTTTTCTCCCCATTCTCGTCTCGTATTGCTATATCCATTTTGACTGATAGGCTCATGCTCATGATTCCTGGAGTCGTGCTATTAACCATTGGAACCAGATGTCTCACCGCGTCTGCCTACGTGCCAGTTGCACAATTTTCTTCACAGTGTTTGCATTCTCGCTGGCGTCAGTCCTCTGTGCCTCTCCCTGCTGCGCGTGTTCTCCGCTGCACAGCGGCCTGTTTGGGGTCCACGCCTATTCACGTGTTCGGGAACGTGTCCGGGCTCCGTACTTCCAGTTGTACTAGTGACGCCTTCAATTTGTTGGCTGCTCCTGCTGCAGTGCTATCCCACCACCGTGCTATAGCATGGCATTGCCCAGCATGGGCCCCCGAAAAGTGGGTTCTCCTATGTGCGCGTCGTCTTCTACTGTTACTTGCCCTATGCCTATCCCGCCACTGTGCTATAGCATGGCGTAGCACAGCATGGGTCCCCAAAAAGTGGGGACCCCTATGTGCGCGTTGTCTTTTACTGTTACTTGCCCTAGGCGTATCCCGCCACTGTGCTGTAGCATGGCATAGCTCAGCATGGGCCCCAAAAAAGTGGGGAGTCCGATGTGTTGTCTTTGATTGTATTTGTCCTAGGCCTATCCCGCCACTGTGCTATAGCATGGCATAGCACAGCATGGGTCCCCAAAAAGTGGGGGCCCCTTTGTGCGCGTTGTCTGGTACTGCTACTTGCCCCAGGCCTACACCGCTACTGCGCTGTGGCATGGCATAGCATAGCATGGGTCTTCAAAAAGTTGGGTCCTCTATGTGCGCGTCGTCTTTCACTGTTACTGGCGCTGGGCCTATTCCGGCACTGTGCTATAGCATGGCATAGCAAAGCATGCGTCCCCAAAAAATGGGGAGGCCTATGTGCGCGTCGTCTCTTCACTGTTACTTGCCCTAGGCCTATCCCGCCACTGCGATACAGCATGGCATAGCACAGCATGGGTCCCCAAAGAGAGGTATTCGCCGATGCAGCCTTTTCGGATCGAGAATTCGGGTGTCCCAGGTGGGCAGGAGATTCTCGTTCTATAGAGCGTTCCGAGGATGTCCCAGCCCGCGAATCCCATGCCGCGCTGGGTTCCCATGGCGAACGTTGACTCGTCCGCTATGCTCATCGCGTTCATCACCTGGCACCGGCGGCAGAGCCCCCCGGGTCGCATATTCTATGCCATGGGCATGCACCTGATCATGACGCAGGTCTGGCATGGAGCCATTGGCTCGGTCACCGACTCCGAATGGGTTGAGGATCACTATTTTCCTCTTCAGCGCGTGCTTTGTGATGGTATACTTCGCAGGCGTTGCCGATCTCATGGGGGCAATTCTATTCTCCCAAATGGTTACATCTTTCGCTGGTTCAGCCCTCCGTGGGAGTCGCTGTGCATGAGCCTCAGGAACCCACTCCTGAACTCGTGGGTTCCAGCGGATGGGTTTCTGTGCGATGATCCTGCCGCGGGCGCCGACTATCGTGGCGGCGTTGCGCGGGACCAGGGTGGGCATTGCCTGGTTCCGCGTAACTGGTGGGCCCTCACCGCCGCTATCATGGGCATCGAGCCACCTGATGGATTGGACTATGCTCTGGACCTTACGTTGGACATTGCATTGGACCATGCCCTGAATCACGCCACGAACTATGTGCTGGAAGTAGCCGTGGATCCTCTCTTTGAAGAGGCGGACGCTGGCGACCCGCAGGCCTGATCCGTCCAGCGGATGAGCAGTCAGGGCTGTTTCAATGACTCCACTTGGTCTCTTCTCCCTGCCACGCAGTCCTGCCTGCGTGTGTCGCAGAGAAGGTGCTGCTTCTATGCCTCGCCTTCGTGTTCGTGGTTGTACGTTCACGAGTCATGTTACGCGTTAGGGTATTGCAGGACAGATTTATCCCTAGCAAGCGGGGCCTGACTATCCCTGATCGTCAGCGTCAGGGTCGCGATCTGCGCATGCTGGGACCTTCTCTGCGCGGGTATGTATTCGCGTGGCCCGGGAACTATGGAAACAAAAAAGGGCACCAGACTCTGTACTGAAGCGTGTCTTAACCATCCACTTTGTTCTGAGTGTCCCGACTGAACTTGCCACACTGTGCCTATCCAGTCGCCCTGTTCGTTATGCATTGGGTTGTCTTTCGGGGATTCTTCTACGACTGGATTCGGGCTACCAACCAGGGGCGCTATCCCGCCACCGCGTTGGCGCAGCACCGCATGGGCCCCCACAAAGTGGGGACCCCTATGCGCGCGTTGCCTTTTACCTCTACTTGCCCCATGCCTTTCCCGCCACCGTGCTATGGCATGGCATAGCTCGGCATGGGCCCCCAAAAGTGGGGTTCTCCCGCCGGACCCGACCCGTCCCGTCCGCTGGGGTCCGCCTGCCCGACTCTTCCCGCCCGTTAGAGCACTCGCGTGCCAACTGGATCGCACATCAGTCGTCGCCGTCGTCGTCGTCGTCGTCGTCGACGTTGTATTCGATGCGGTTATAACGAGGGGAGAGATGATCTTTATGGTGGGGTGGCTTGCGGGTGGGAGTGACGGCCACCGCAGGTGGGTTCGCGGTCAAGGTGTAATCGTGGCCAAGCCTGGTAGACCCTAAATTCGTAATCCTATAAAAATTAAACCCTAGTTACCATAAAACAAGCCATTATGCAAACCCGCTCCATCTACTGCAAAAAAAACATTTCCTGCGCATGCGTGCAGGATGTCATATTTTTACAACACACAGTGCCCAGTCCCCGTCGCGACCCCCCTCCATCTACGGGAAAATAGCATTTCCTGCGCATGCGTGCAGAATTTCATATTTTTTAGAACACAAAGTGCCCAGCCCCCGTTGCGATCCACTTATGTAAACCCGCTCCATCTACTGCAAAAAAACAGCATTTCCTGATCCTGCGCATGCTCCATCCTGAGCATGCGCGCAGAATCTTCTGTATTTTACATTACAAAATGCGACCCCCTCATGTACGCCGCCTCCATCTCCTGGACAACCTCGCGCTTCCTGCGCATGCGTGCAGAATCTGTAGCCCGTTAGAGTACTCGCGTGCCAACTGGATCGCACATCCGTCGTCGCCGTCGTCGTCGTCGTCGTCGACGTTGCACTCGCTGTGGTTACACCGAGGGGAGAGATGATCTTTATGGCAGGGTGGCGTGCGGGTGGAAGTGACGGCCACCGCAGGTGGGTTCGCGGTCCAGGTGCACTCGTGGCCACGCCTAGTAGACCTTAAACCCTAAACCCTCAAGACGAAAAACACAACGTATTGAGCAGGCTCGAGTGGTGCCATTGCGACGGACAGTGAAACGATACCACGCCGAACGATGCAAGCGAGCCCGGCGCAAGCTTGCGCGAGCGCCAGATGGGCGCGCCGAAGCATATCCGACGCCCCGAGCGAGCCGGCGCGAGCGGAAGCGGCTCCGGAACGGCGCGACAAGCATTCCGCGCGAGCTGGCGCGAGAGGGAGCAGCTCCAGAGCGGCCCGACAAGCATCCCGCGCGAGCCAGCGCGAGCAGGAGCGGCTCCGGAGCGGCCCGACAAGCATTCCGCGTGAGCCTGCGCGAGCGGGCGCGGCTCTGGAGCGGCCCGGCAAGCATTCCGTGCGAGCCTGCGCGAGCGGAAGCGCCTTCGGGGTGGCCCGACAAGCGCTCCGCGCAAGCCGTCGCGACGCGAATCCGACGTGTTTCACAAGGGATCGCGGCATCGGCAGGCCCGAAATCTTGCCGTCGCGACGCGAATCCCACGTGTTTTACGAGGGATCGTAGCCAAGCCGAATAGCGCACATCAGTTGGGGCCGTTGCGACACCCGCAGACGCTAATACGTTCTGTAAACCCTAAACCCTAAACGCCCTAAAAACCCTAAACACCCTAAACACCCTAAACCCCTCAACACCCTCAACACCCTCAACACCCTCAACGCAAAAAAAAAAACATACACACAATAAAAACTACAAAAAAGAATCAATAAAAATCTCACCCCCCCCCCCCCCCCCCCCCCCCAAAAAAAAAAGGGGGGAAAGGAACAGCAAAAAAAAGCAAAAGGATATATATAAATATTTATATATATAAGGTTTTTTTTTTTTGTTAAAAACAAAAAAAAAAAAAAAAAAAAATGAAAATTTTACGACTACTAAAAACATTAAGACTTATATATATATATGAATAAATAAACGATAAACACATCAGAAACCAGAGAGCCCATAAGAAAAAAACTAAAAACACTAAAAACATTAAAGACCATAAGACCCTAAAACCCGTAAGCCAATAAAAAAACAATAAAAAAAAGCAATAGCAATTAGAAAAACCATGAAAACCATTTTGGAAAATTTAGAAGAAAACTAAAACATTAAAAACAACCAAAACCGTAAAAAACATGATATCTATATATATATATATACATATATGTATAAACATCAAAACATAAAAAAAACTATATATATATATATATATATATATATATGTATACGTATATATATATACATATATATATGTATATATAAATGAAAACAATGAAATTTTTATTTTTTTTTATTTTATTATAAAAAATACAGAAACCTTACAAACCTTAAAAACCACCCAATTAAAACAAACTCGTAAATTCATGAACACATTAAAAACAATATAAAACCAATGAAATAATATGTATATATATGAAAAAAATCAAGCCTTTCAGATTTTTTTCAAAAAAAAAAAAAACTTACAAGCAATTAAAAAAATTAAAACCAGACAACCCTTAAAATCATAAAAACAAAAACTATACACACCCTACAAACACGAAAAACGATATATATATATATATATATATATATATATATATGTATATATATATATTAAACAAAAAACTGTAAAAGCAATAAAAAAAAACAACGAAACAATAAAAACAATAAAAACAGTATAAAAAAAACACGAAACCTAAAAACATTAAAAACCCAATAACATAAAATAAACAAACCATTCAAAACAACTATAACCATAAAACACAATAAAACAAATACAAGCCATAAAAACCATAAAAACCCTGAACCCTAAAAGCTCTAAGCCCTAAACTCGAATATGCGTCGCTGTCGGGATGCCCCAGACGCATGCGAACCTTGGTCGGAACGTTCAGTGGAGCGCCTGGAGGATCTACGGAAAGGGAGAGGTTAAGCTCGACCGCCCGCACGCCACGCCTTAGGCTGGCTACGCCGCAGGCTACCTGCGCAGCAGGAAATAAAAACCCGAAAGCCGGAACCCAACGCCAGCGGGACCGCAAGATCCCCCGGGAACTTAAGAAAACCTAGGAAAACGCTGCCAGGGGCTCTCCAGGCGCTCCCAGCGCGCCTGGGCGCGCTCCCAGGCGCCCCCCAGGCGCTCCCACGCGTCCCAGAAGCTCCCTATGCGCTCCCAGGGGGCCCCCAGCGAGGGAACCTCGCGCGCGCGCGCGAGCCGCGGAGCGTCCGGCGAACTGGCCCCCGTTGTCGTGGCGCAACATGATCCCCTCTGAGATTGAAGCACATGCGTAATTTTACCCCAATCGCGATATGCGCTCGCCAGCGCGCCTGCGCACCGAAAAGGAGCGCGCAGGCGCGGTTCTGGCGTCGCCAACGTAATTCAGCGATAAGGAGTACACTCGACGGCCGGACGGCCGGCCGGCAGGCCGGCTGACGCACGCGACGCGCTGCCTGGTGCGTCGCATCGAGGGGGCGCCAGGCCCGCCCCCTCGAGCTCCCCCTCCCACCATCCGAGACAAAGCGCTGCGCGCGCGCCACCGCGCAGAATCGGCCCTGCGAGAATCGGAAAAGGTCGCCCGGTCGGGCGCCCCCCAACGCGCGAACGAACCCTGGAGACTCTAGGACGACGCGGTGTCAGCGCGGGAACCTCGCGCGCGCGCGAGCCGCGGGGCGTCCGGCGAGATGGTCCCCTTGTGTCGTGGCCCACCATGATCGCTTCTGAGATTGAGGCATCTGCGTAAGTTTACTTCAATCGCCATATGCGCTCGCCAGCGCGCCTGGGCATCGAAAAAAAGCGCGCAGGCGCGGTTCTGGCGTCGCCAGCGTAACATGGGCCACAAGGTGCGACACCTCGCTGGCCAGCAAACCGCTGCGCGTGCGCCACCGCGCAGAACCGCTCCTGCGAGAGTCGGAAGAGATCACCCGGTCGGGCGTTCCCCAACGCGCGAACTAAACCTGGAGGCTGTTCCCCAATGCGTTACAGCGCCTGCGCGTTCTCAGGTAGGACGACGTGGTGTTCGACACCCCCATGGGCGGGGGTTGGGGGGAAGACCTCTTTGTGCCCCTAAACCCTAAAAGAGAATTGCCGGGGTGGATTGGGGCGGGAGGACAAGCAACGCGAGCGCGCACACAGCATCCCACCCCCAACAATCTCGATGCGGGGGTGGGATGCGTGCGCGCGCCCACACCACTTGGCGGGCAACACCCTAAATTTCTAATCCTATAATTATTAAACCCTGATTACCACGCAACCGGTCGTTATGCAAACCGGCTCCATCTACAGCAAAAAAAAAAACATGTCCTGAGCATGCGCGCAGAATCTCTTGTATTTTACACTACAAAATGCCCGGTCCCCGTTGCGACCCCGCTCCATCTACTGCGAAAAATGACATTTGCTGCACGTGCGCGCAGAATCTCATGCATTTTATATGACAAAGTGCCCGACCCCGGTTGCGACCCGGCTCCATCTATTGCAAAAAATAGCATTTCCTGAGCATGCGTGCAGAATCTCCTGAATTTTACAACACAAAGTGCCCGACCCGGGTTGCGACCCGGCTCCATCTATTGCAAAAAAATACAATTTCCTGAGCATGCGTGCAGAATCTCCTTGTTCTTACCATACAAAGTGCATCGCCCCCCTTGCGATCCCGCTCCATGTATTACTCGCGTACCAACTGGATCGCACAGGAGTCGTCGCCGTCGTCGTCGTCGTCGTCGACGCTGTGTTCGATGTGGTTATAACGAGGGGAGAGATGATCTTTATGGTGGGGTGGCTTGCGGGTGGGAGTGACGGCCACCGCAGGTGGGTTCGCGGTCCAGGTGTACTCGTGGCCACGCCTAGTAGACCCTAAGTCTTTAATCATATAAGTATTAAGCCCTGATTACTGCAAAAGCGAGCATTATGCAAACCGGCTCCATCTACTGCAAAAATAGCATTTCCTGAGCATGCGCGCAGAATCTCCTGTATTTTTACAGTACAAAGTGCCCAGTCCCCGTTGCGATCCCCCTCCATCTACTGCAAAGAATAGAATTTTCTGAGCATGCGCGCAGAATCTCCTGTATTTTACACTACAAAGTGCCCAGCCCCCGTTGCAACCCAATTATGTAAACCCGTTCCATCTACTGCAAAAAAAACATTTCCTGCGCATGCGTGCAGAATCTCATGCATTTTACAATACAAAATCCAGAGTCTCCGTTGCGACCCCGCTCCATATCCTGCAAAAAAATATGTGCTGAGCATGCGTGCGGAATCTCCTGTATTTTACCATACACAATGCGACCCCGTCATGTACACCGGCTCCATCTCCTGCACAAGCTCGCGCTTCCTGCGCATGCGTGCAGAATCTTTAGTCCGTTAGAGCACTCGCGTGCCAACTGGATCGCACATCCGTCGTCGCCGTCGTCGTCGTCGTCGTCGTCGACGCTGTACTCGCTCTGGTTCTAACGAGGGGAGAGATGATCTTTATGGTGGGGTGGCTTGCGGGTGGGACTGACGGCCACCGCAGGTGGGTTCGCGGTCCAGGTGTCCTCGTGGCCACGCCTAGTAGACCCTAAACCCTAAACCCTAAATGGAAAGGACGGAGGGGGAAGTAGCTTGAAGCTGGGTCCCCCCTTTCCGTATTCCCGGCGCTGCGGGCGCGCTTTTTCAAAGATCCAGCTATCTATCGCCAATGGAAATAAGCAGTGTGGTATGAGATTCGGAATTACTTGCGTCGCACCATTACTCGCCTGTAGGAGCCGCGGGACGCTCCCAAAAACTCCCAACAGAACCGTTTGCGGCCTCCGAGTGGCCCTGCGCGGTTCAAAAATAGGTCGAAGACGGCCCCAAGACTGCACAAGACCGACCCTAGTCGTCTACGAGACTGAGCACGGTCAACCCACGACGGATAGCCAATCCTCTGCGCTTTACCGCAACGAGGGATGAATAACGCGGACGATTGCGACCTGTTGCCTCCAAGCCATATGCCGTGCATCCGCGTGCGAGTATTTTTTTCCACGGGCCCCATGCAGCACCGCGCCGCCTGAGCCAAGATCACTCAGGCAAGCCTGATGCGCAAACTGGCGTGGCGAGCAGCCTGCGCGTTCCCACTCGCGATCCCCCCGCCTCCTTCCCTGCCAGCGCCATCCCTCTCGTCCTTGCTTGGCTGAGCGTAGCCCGCTGACACATGACTGCAGCCATCGGGCAGCCCAGTTGCGGATCGGAAGGAAAGGCCGAGAAGGCCGAGGCCAGACATCCAGGCCTTTGGAGGCTTCCAAGGCCAGGCTTCCGGGTCCTCCTCCCTACTGCGCAGTCACCAGGCACGGCGCCCGATGGTCTGGCGTCGGGAGCTTGAGCCCTGTCCAGCTCGCGTGGAGCAAGGACACCACCCGGCGCCCGGCACGGTGGCGCGCAAGAGGCCCAATCCGCGAGGCCGCCGCTGCCCCCGAGCACGGCGTCGGCACCCGAAGACGAGAAGCTGGCGGGCCCAGCCGGGCAGCCGGGCAGAGACACCCGAAGGCACAGCGGAAGGGGCCAAACCCGCACGCGAACGGGGATACTGTGCCACCCACACATCCTCAGATCGATGATCCTCTCAGAGCGTGTGTTAGCGCGCCAACGTGTGCTGTATCCCTTCGATACGACGGGAGCGGTGTCATGAGGACCGGCGCGGGCTGTATGCTATCGGCGGAACCGGGCGGGACAAATGCACATTGGGTTAAGACACGTTCTGAGGACCATCGATGGGACTCTCGCCGGGCGCCCCGCCTCGACCGGGAGAGCGCTGGCGGAAGGAAGAGGGCGAGGCTTCCGCAGGAGACCGGGGGACCCGCCGTGGCTCTGCGGAACTGGCAGCTGTTGGAGGCTCCCAAGCAATACTCCTCACCGCCACTCCCGTCGGGTCGGGTGAAAGGGCAGGTTGTAAAGGGGGGGGTAGCTTTCTAGCTCACGCAACTGATTTGAGGCGCCAATGTGTCGAGGAAAGCGCCCGGCGGCGGGGCCGAAACCAGCTGCATGCAGCAGATGTCGTTCCCCCTTTTTACCTATCCTGAGAAAGACCAGGGTACGCTAGAGACTGGCTTCCCCCAAAACGACCAAAACCCTTCTGAAAGACCCCCGGAATCCTCCGAAAAGCCTTCTGGAACCCTTCGGGGAAGATTTTCGGAGTGTTGCGCAGATGCTTTCTTTTGGGGGTTAATCCCTAACAAACCCTGGACCTTTCAACTTTGAGCCGGCGTAGCGGGTCTGGCGCAAGTAGGTCCGCGGGAGAGGTGCAATAGTACTTGCAATAGCTGGTGCCTGGATGCAGTAGTTTGCGCACTGGATGCAATAGTTGCGCGTGGGTGCAGTTATGCATCTATGGCCCTGGGAATCGATGCATCGCATCAGCTATGGCCCTGACAACATTCGTGCACCCCCGGAATTGTTGCGCACTATTGACCGCAACAGTGCCCGATTGGCAAACGATTGCGCCCCTCACCGCCCCCCCATCTGCTCACCAGATCCGCCACCCCAACTCAGACTAACCCTGTCCCCCCCTGTTCGTCCGCCTCGACCCCTGCCGCCCCCAAAGCCCAGCCGCCCCTGTCCTGAAATGCGCCAGCGGCAGGCTCGAGTAAGGGGCGCCCCACGAGTCTCCCTCGAGCCTGCCGCCCAATTCGCGTCGCGATGTCGCGGGTGCTGGCTTCTGACGCGAAGTGGACCGTTCAACCTTGAACCATCGCGGCTCTCTCATAGCGCAGATCGCTCGACACCGGCCGATTCTGGGCAACCAGGAGCGCTCAACATTGAACGCCCGCGCTGGGGACGCCGCCGCGTCAGCGCGGCGCAGACCCAGCGTCCCCCCCCCTCTTCATCCGGCTCGATCCCTGCCGCCCGTCTTGAAATGCGCCGGGCGGCGGGCTCCGAGGGAGTGGGGCGCCCCGCGCCCCGCTCTCTTGAAACACACCCTCGGGGTGAGGGTGGGGCGCGCGGCGCCCACCATCCCCTCACCGACACGCGTGCCGCGCAGCGTGCCCTCGCGGGGCGTTCAGGGGAATGGACAGGGGGGGGCACCAGCTCGGGGGGAGGAACGGGGCGATTCGAGGCTCGAGGCTTTCGCAAGTTTTCGCTGGCTCTTGTAGGTTTCCCAGCTTCGAGGTGCTCTCCAGCAACTTCGCCTCACCGAGGGGTGTCAAGGGCTGCAAGGATCGTCCCGAACGGCCGCCAGAGACCAGAGTTATGATCCGAAGACCAGACAACAAGGACTCTTCATGAGGTACCAACTCAACTGGGAAACATCGAACTGGAATCGGCGATACATCGCCGACACATCGGTGATGGACTTCCGATGACGAAGCCGCACGTTCCTGGGCGGGGTGGGGGACCCTATTGGCGATCAGTGGACGGTTGGGGGTCGATACGCCCCCCCTGAACCAATCCCCCCCCAACATTGCCCCTGAGGTGCCGTCGAGGGACGCAGGGTGAAACAGGTACACGGGCACTAGGACGGGACGAGGAAGAGATTTAACCAAGATAAACAAGATGACAAGAGAGAAAGAGAAAGAGAGAGAGAGAGAGCGCAGGGAGGTCAGACGGGGCCAAACCTAGGGGGGGAGTGAGAGAGCGCGGGTTAGAGGGGAAGAGCTTGCTGGAGCGGAATAAAAGGGAGCATGAACGATGGAGCAAGCGCGACAGCGATCGCGGCAGCCGAAAGATATTGGAGCGAGCGAGAGAGACAGCGACTGGAGGAGAAAGAGAGAGAGAGAGAAAGAAAAAAAAAAAAAAAAGAGAAAGAGGAATAGAGAGAGAGAGAGAGAACAATAACACCGCTCAGAACTGATCCGTGGGCCCATGCTGGGGTCCATCCCGACCTGTTGCTCGAGGACAATCCAGCCGTTGGCGTCAACGCACCCCCAGGGCTTATGGAGGTTCCAAATCGGACTCTCCGTGGCCTCCAAGATGCCCAAGGTGCCCTTTAAGCTGGCTCAAGCTGTGCACCAACACGCCGAAGAAACCAAGAGGGCTCCAAGGCAACCCCCAAGAGGACCTCAAGAAACACACATCGTCCCAATCCTTAGGGGAAACGTATATCTTTAGCATAATCGCATTGTTGGTCCTATCAGCGTTCATGACGGCTCAAGAAGCCCCAAATATCGATCCTAGTCGGCCCAAGAAATTTGAAGGGTGCTGACGTGTTTCCACGTCGTAGCAGGTTTGCCCCGCGAGCGCCATAGCCTTTGACGTCGTCATCGGCGTCTCCACTCAGGCGTCGGCATCCTGAGTCGCTATGCAGGTCGACCTCGCCCGTAGGATTCATCGCCTGGTAGACGATCTTCGTTGGACAGGCCTGCGGCTTCCTGGTGATCGCGCTCAGTCGTCGCACTTGGATGTTGGTCGGTTCCTGGACACGTTGCAGAGAAACAACATGCGCCATCAGCAACACCTGGGTGATTAATGCATGCGCCAACGCACCCCTGATGCTAACGAACATGTCTGCAACCATCTTGGTTGCCTGAGCGTCAGCGTCGGCGCAGGCCAGTTCAGGATGTTCTATAGGACGGAGCTGTGTGATGTATTCATCTCGGTCCGAAGTGACATTGCCGTCCTCACCCTTGGTGTATATCACAGCACCGTTGGCGCATGTGTGCATGTTGAATTTACACTCACCAAAAGCATCTTCTACACACTTGAGATACTTGTCAATTCTGTTCTCAGTACCGGCCATATTGATATCATGAACATGCTTGGCCGTGAGCAAATTGTTGCTCGTCTCGAACTCCTCGTCGTAGGACGTGGGCCGGAGACCGAAACCACGAGTGGTCCTTCTGAGCTTCAGTGAGAGAGCCCGTGGTGCGTCTTTGGTGCCTGTGCCTGGTTTCAAGCACTGCAGGCAGTGCTTTGACTCACCGTAGTGCTCGAATCCTGGGAGGGTTCGGAGCGCTGTGGCCGATCCAGGCGGCAGAGAAAAACACACCACGCGTTCCTTCTCACCAGTGGCCTCAGCAAGTTCCTGATGGGTCAGTCCCTTCAGGAAGGCCAGGCTGATGTCGAGGGAAGCAATGACCCATTGCTTATTGCGCGCTGCCGTGCTAGCGAGTAGGCTCTGGCTTGACCGTCGCGCTGTCCCCGGAAATCTATCTGCGTCGAAGGGGCAGGGTCCATGACACCTTGGAGAACCAAGCGTAGTCTGATGACGCGTTCCATCTCGCCCTTCTTGTTGTTCACGCACTTCCATTTGCGCGCGTATCTCGAAGTCATGATGTTCGACGCTTTAGCTATAGCTTGCATCTTAAAGCACTTGTTGTCGAACCGTGTCTTGAGTTCAGTGTAGAGGGCCTTCGATACTTTACCGGGGTTCGCCTGGATGCCAGCTTTCGCGAGGACGTCGTTTTTTCATAACGACCACAGCTCGCCTTGCAACGGCGGTTGCGTATACTCGCATAGTGGTCACCCGGTCGGCATCTAGTATCATATGCTGTTGTTCGGACAGGACTACCTCTGACATTTCTGCCGTCAAGCAGAGTTCGACATATCGCCCATTTTCATCTGAGTCCAGTCCGTAGTTGTCGTCTTCGACCATGTTGTACACTGGGGCGTAGTACGTCTTCTCGGCATCGGAGTCGCGAGCGCGCCCCCGCTTCGGCAGGTGCCCCCGCTGTTCATCAGCTACAGTGATCAGCGCACTTTGGTCTGGAACCATGTGTAGGTATGGCGAAGAGGTCCTCTGGTGGAGTTGCCTCCAGCAATTCCCTTTCCTCTCGTAGTTCTGCATACCGCACTTCCATAACATGCGACTCGAGATCAGCCTCTGATTCTTCGTAAATCGTAGAAAGCCGCCCATCATCATGTGGTGGTTCGGCTTCTGAGGCTTCTCGCGGTTCCCTCCGGTGTCGGTGTATCTGCCAATTCCTCAAATCTCGACATGTCCTGATCAAAACCTGCTTGCGGTTTAGTGGACTTCAGGCACTGAATAATTCTCGAATGCGATGATCCAGTTACATCATGTATATTCAGAGCAGTACCTTCTGCTTCATGATATTGGAATCCTGGGTTCACGTCGCTGTCGCAGTGGACCAATGCGCAGCTGTCAGCATAAGTAACCGGAGGCAGCTTATGAATACTCTTGGCTAGCCTGACCGACACGACATTCTCAATGCGGAAGACATTTCGGATAAGGTACTGCAACGCTAGATGTACCTTAGGAGATGGACGGCTTGCGCTCGTCATCTGAAGCGCCCCTTTCTTGGTCGGCACATAGCCAAAGGTCGGACCAGGTCTTCCCGCCGATAGGCCGGCTACGAATGTCAACGCTGTGCGCAGTGCAGTGTTGTCGGGGCCAATCTCTCGGGCTATCAGCGCTTCAATATATAATGGATGTCTTGCATCGCCGTATTGTACTTGAACATCTCGGATGCCCACTCGGATGATGACCTGACCCCTTCCGGGATCATTCTTTACAGCTGGGAACAGGCCATTCCAGCCTCTCCAGTCATCCTTCGTGGTCGTGGGGCGATGATAGTCGATCAAGTCTCCTTCATCGTAATAGTGCCGTCCAGTAATAGTCGTTGTAGTGCGTGAGGCACGATTGGTCTTAGCTGCGGCTGTGGCTTGTGTGATAGCTTCAACACATACCCTGCGTATCGCCTGCTCACGAGAATGGTCCGACGGTTCCTTCGGCTGCTCGTGATCCAGGACAGGTAGGTCAAGGAGCATTGCTGGTTGCCGTCCAAACAGAGCGTTATATGGCGACACCTCGCTATAGAAGGTGAACGCGTTGGCGGCGAACGGGGCCTCGTGCAGAAGTCGGGCGAACACAAGAGGTATATCTAGCCTATTATGTTCAGCTTCCACGACGTGAAGTAGATGGCGTGGGATGCAATTTCTGGCCTCGATCGTTGTAGCGTGCTGCCCACGCGCACGTATCCTGAGTTCAGTCTTTTTTGCCTTGAGGACTGCTTTCGCAGTGTCGTCGTTAAGGGCACCCTCTCCGTCGGAGTACCTTTGCAAGTCCAAACTGCATCCAGCGCTGATGATATGCATCCAGGATGCATGTCATAGTCTTGTCTGGTATCTCAATCCCAGTAGCATATCGTATACAGCGATCGATGATATGGAAGATCTTGTGTTTGTCTATAGAACATCAGATCACATTCCACTTCCTCCTTCAATTTGCAGGCAGTGCAGTAGAGGGCATAACAGTCTGCCCAGGCTTGTTTCAAGCTCTGCACTGTCAACATGTGTCGCAGACACCTTTAATCAGGTTGAGTCTGACACTGTCCAGACCCATCTTGCTTGAGATGAGTCTCATCTTAGACTCTTTCGCATGGAACCAGCGCAAGTGCAGCTTCCGCAACTCGCGTGTTACCACGCTGGGGTCAAGGCTTCGTACATTTTGTAAACTGATTTGCACATCGAACCGTGACCAGTCTGGTAGTCGTGGTCACGCAGCAGGGCTACCCGCTGGTGGTGGAGGAGGTGCTTCTCCACCTTGTTGCCGACCACGCCTGACCCTAACCTGTGGTAGTCGGAGATGGCCATCCGAACTGCCAGCTCCGCTCGAGGCAGGTTGCCCTGCAGCAGGTTCAACAGCATGTCTGCCTACAATAATGTCGTGACTGCTTGCGCCCGCTGAAGGTCCAGCTCTGGAGCCGGGTCTTGGTGTTCTTAGCCTCGTGAGTGGTGATGCGGCTGGCGCCTCGGGTGGTGGTGCTGCTGGCTCAGCAAGCTGGTGGTGCAGGTCCTGCTGCCGGTTCGGCAGGAACCGGTGGTATCTGTCCATGATTGTCGGGCAGCTTCCAAGGCTTGGCCAACTTGCATTTGCCAGGTGCTAGTACGTGTCCACGCTTGTTTGTTTCCCCACATGCTTCGTGGGGTTATGGTTTTCTTCCCTGCCGCGCCGCACCCGCGACACTCACCTCACTTCGTGGGGTTCTGGTTCCCCACATGTTTCGTGGGGTTCTGGTTTTCCCCACATGTTTCGCGGGGTTTTGGTTTTCTTCCCTGCCGCGCCGCACCCGCGACACTCACACACACACACACACACACACACACACACACACACACACACACCTCACTCTTCGTACAGCACAGCTCAGCACAGCACAGCACAGCACATCACAGCACAGCACAGCTCAGCTCAGCACAGCACACAGCTCAGCTCAGCTCAGCACGCAGCACAGCTCAGCACAGCCCAGCACGGCTCAGCTCAGCACAGCACAGCACAGCTCGTGGCACTTTCTCGACACCACAGGGGGTGCACAGGGGTTGGTCTCTCAGCTCGGCCGCTATCCACGACACTGGCGCAAAGCCTAGCAGGCGTGGCACTCTCTCGACACCAAAGGGGGTGGGCAGGGGGTGGTCTCTCAGCTCGGCCGCTATCCACGACACTGGCGCAAAGCCTAGCAGGCGTGGCACTTTCTCGACACCACAGGGGGTGCGCAGGGGGTGGTCTCTCACCGCAGTCCCTATACGCCCCAGTCGTCCAGGCATAGCAGGCGTGGCACTTTCTCGACACCACAGGGGGTGCGCAGGGGGTGGTCTCTCACCGCGGTCTCTATGCGCCCCAGTCGCTCAGGCATAGCAGGCGTTGCATTTTCTCGACACCACAGGAGGTGCGCAGGGGGTGGTCTCTCACCGCGGTCTCTATACGCCCCGGTCGTCCAGGCATAGCAGGCGTGGCACTTTCTCGACACCACAGGGGGTGCGCAGGGGGTGGTCTCTCACCGCGGTCTCTATACGCCCCAGTCGTCCAGGCCAGGCGTGGTCGTGCGCAGGCAGTCGTAGCAGGCGTGGCACTTTCTCGACACCACAGGGGGTGCGCAGGGGGTGGTCTCTCACCGCGGTCTCTATACGCCCCAGTCGTCCAGGCATAGCAGGCGTGGCACTTTCTCGCACTTTCTCGACACCACAGGGGGTGCGCAGGGGGTGGTCTCTCACCGCGGTCTCTATACGCCCCAGTCGCCCAGGCATGCAGGCGTGGCACTTTCTCGACACCACAGGGGGTGCGCAGGGGGTGGTCTCTCACCGCGGTCTCTATACGCCCAGTCGTCCAGGCATAGCAGGCGTGGCACTTTCTCGACACCACAGGGGGTGCGCAGGGGGTGGTCTCTCACCGCGGTCTCTATACGCCCCTCGTCCAGGCATAGCAGGCGTGGCACTTTCTCGACACCACAGGGGGTGCGGGGGGTGGTCTCTCACCGCGGGCGTAGCAGGCGTGGCACTTCTCGACACCACAGGGGGTGCGCAGGGGGTGGTCTCTCACCGCGGTCTCTATACGCACAGTCGTCCAGGCATAGCAGGCGTGGCACTTTCTCGACACCACAGGGGGTGCGCAGGGGGTGGTCTCTCACCGCGGTCTCTATACGCCCCAGTCGTCCAGGCATAGCAGGCGTGGCACTTTCTCGACACCACAGGGGGTGCGCAGGGGGTGGTCTCTCACCGCGGTCTCTATACGCCCCAGTCGTCCAGGCATAGCAGGCGTGGCACTTTCTCGACACCACAGGGGGTGCGCAGGGGGTGGTCTCTCACCGCGGTGTCTATACGCCCCAGTCGTCCAGGCATAGCAGGCGTGGCACTTTCTCGACACCACAGGGGGTGCGCAGGGGGTGGTCTCTCACCGCGGTCTCTATACGCCCCAGTCGTCCAGGCATAGCAGGCGTGGCACTTTCTCGACACCACAGGGGGTGCGCAGGGGGTGGTCTCTCACCGCGGTCTCTATACGCCCCAGTCGTCCAGGCATAGCAGGCGTGGCACTTTCTCGACACCACAGGGGTGCGCAGGGGGTGGTCTCTCACCGCGGTCTCTATACGCCCCAGTCGTCCAGGCATAGCAGGGTGGCACTTTCTCGACACCACCGCGGTCTCTCCGCTATAGTCTACGCAGGCGTGGCACTTTCTCGACACCACAGGGGTGCGTCACCGCGGTCTCTATACGCCCCAGTCGTCCAGGCATAGCAGGCGTGGCACTTTCTCGACACCACAGGGGGTGCGCAGGGGGTGGTCTCTCACCGCGGTCTCTATACGCCCCAGTCGTCCAGGCATAGCAGGCGTGGCACTTTCTCGACACCACAGGGGGTGCGCAGGGGGTGGTCTCTCACCGCGGTCTCTATACGCCCCAGTCGTCCAGGCATAGCAGGCGTGGCCTTTCTCGACACCACAGGGGGTGCGCAGGGGTGTGGTCTCTCCGCGGTCTCTATACGCCCCAGTCGTCCAGGCATAGCAGGCGTCATTTTCTCGTGGCACACCACAGGGGGTGCGCAGGGGGTGGTCTCTCACCGCGGTCTCTATACGCCCCAGTCGTCCAGGCATAGCAGGCGTGGCACTTTCTCGACACCACAGGGGGTGCGCAGGGGGTGGTCTCTCACCGCGGTCTCTATACGCCCCAGTCGTCCAGGCATAGCAGGCGTGGCACTTTCTCGACACCACAGGGGGTGCGCAGGGGGTGGTCTCTCACCGCGGTCTCTATACGCCCCAGTCGTCCAGGCATAGCAGGCGTGGCACTTTCTCGACACCACAGGGGGTGCGCAGGGGGTGGTCTCTCAGGTGTCGTCCAGGCATAGCAGGCGTGGCACTTTCTCGACACCACAGGGGGTGCGCAGCGGTCTCTATACGCCCCAGTCGCCCAGGCAAAGCAGGCGCGGCACTTTCTCGACACCACAGGGGGTGCGCAGGGGGTGGTCTCTCACCGCGGTCTCTATACGCCCCAGTCGTCCAAGCATAGCAGGCGTGGCACTTTCTCGACACCACAGGGGGTGCGCAGGGGGTGGTTTCTCACCGCGGTCTCTATACGCCCCAGTCGTCCAGACATAGCAGGCGTGGCACTTTCTCGACACCACAGGGGGTGCGCAAGGGGTTGTCTTTCACCGCGGTCTCTATACGCCCCAGTCGTCCAGGCATAGCAGGCGTGGCACTTTCTCGACACCACAGGGGGTGCGCAGGGGGTGGTCTCTCACCGCGGTCTCTATACGCCCCAGTCGTCCAGGCATAGCAGGCGTGGCACTTTCTCGACACCACAGGGGGTGCGCAGGGGGAGGTCTCCCACCGCGGTCTCTATACGCACCAGTCGTCCAAGCATAGCAGGCGTGGCACTTTCTCGACACCACAGGGGGTGCGCAAGGGGTGGTCTCTCACCGCGGTCTCTATACGCACCAGTCGTCCAGGCATAGCAGGCGTGGCACTTTCTCGACACCACGGGGGGTGCGCAGGGGGTGGCCTCTCACCGCGGTCTCTATACGCCCCAGTCGTCCAGACATAGCAGGCGTGGCACTTTCTCGGCACCACAGGGGGTGCGCAGGGGATGGAGTCTACCAGGGCGTAGCGCGCGTCACTTGTTCTTGAGGCCACAGGGGTGCGCAAGCAGGGGGGGCGCCATCATCATCATCATTATCATCATCATCATCATCAGCATCATCATCATCAACATTATCAGCACTATCACCATCAAGAATTGTAGTCACCCTGGCTCATGTCGGCTCAGACCGCGCGATATGCGATCGCGGGCGACTGCAAGTGACTTTCCGTCAAAGGTACGGCCCCCGTCATGGCGCCCAAATGCGCCATGGCCGAGCTGCCACCGACGTGCGAGCAGCTCAAGAAATCAATGCTCGAGATGGGCGCCGAGGTGAATGAAACGAGCGTGGAGGAGTTGGGAGGAGGAGTAGGAGTGCGGAGGAGTGCAGAAAGATGAGTACAGAAGGAGATGAGAGAATGAGTTGAGAGGGGTGTGGAGGAGTTGAGGGAAGCGCGGAGGAATTGAGAGGAGTGCGGAGGAGTTGAGAGGACCGGGCGGGGCGAGGAGGAGGAGGAGGACGACGACGACGACGACCACAAGCGCGGCGACGAGCACGACGAGCACCACGAGCAAAACGAGTAGGACGACGACGAGTGCGACGACGAGTGCGACGAGCACGACGACGAATGCGAAGACGAGTACGATGGCGAGGTACGACGACGAGCACGATGACGAGTAAGACGATAGAACGGCAACGAGTACGACGACGAGCACGACGAGTACGACGACGGATTCGCGACGAGGGCTTAGAACGCAGGATTGCGCAAAGATGATAATGGCAAGCAAACACATGGTAGGCGCCCTTATCGCACCACCTGCAATGTCTCGGATCTCTATCATGAGAGGGAGAATGCACGTTAACATTGTCCGCGCATGCGGGACACCCGAGCCCTCCCGAGGGTGGTCTTGCAATCGAGCCATTAGGTTGCCGAGGGGGACTCGGGTTGTCCAGGTCGTACAACCTCGCGTTGGCGACCAGCACGGTGGACGAAATCAGGGTGACCATGGGCGACCTGCCTCGACAAAAAGCGACTGCATCCTTGGAGTATATTGTGCAGCCATGGGCAGTTCCTTGTTGCATACCGACGCGTGTTGATGCTGGCCAGTACATCGTTTTCGTTCAATATGGTGCATAAAAAACGATGGTTGGCCATAATATCAGTCGGCTTTCGTGTCAGTACCCCATGGGAGTCGCGTAAGCCAGTAGTGCATTGATCCATGGTCACCTTGCAAGTGCCCTTGCTTTGGGCCAACGTAGTCCATGGTGGTATCTGATCCACCCAAGTACCCACTGCTTGTTCTCGTATGTAAAATCGTCGAAGATCGTTCTGACGTGTAGCCACCTCCCCACAGAACTTGGTAGGTGGCAAATCTTCTTCATGATGTTCATACAAAATATCGTAGTTAACCTGCGCATTGAAATAGGAAGATAACCCATTTGTTCTGCATGAAGGTTGTAGCATGACAACTTTGACAAAACAAACGTCCAGATAGTGCATCACTGCATCTTGAACATCCTTGTTGCCAAGGTCAACAAAGGTACGTTTGTCGAGGTTTCGGCCTGAGGACAGACCTCGGCTGATTTCTTGCTGGGAGATGCCTCCACTTCCTCCGCGCGGGTCCAACCTATCTACCTTGTTGCGTCGTCCACACCACACAGTGGGGATTATGGAGAACACGTCTGCATACGATTCAGCAGGTTGCCCCGCAAGTAGCGGGATGCGAATCTCCTCCTCATCGTCACTTTCCGTGTCGGAGTCACGAGGTACGTCGGTGTAGTACGCGCTGCATCCGAATCCCTTCAGGCCATCTCCACAGTCGTCGTTGCCTTCTTCGACTAGTTCGGGTAT
The DNA here is from genome assembly GCA_963575745.1 of Prorocentrum cordatum. Lineage (NCBI taxonomy): Eukaryota > Dinophyceae > Prorocentrales > Prorocentraceae > Prorocentrum > Prorocentrum cordatum. The sequence continues at coordinate 531,408 of CAUYUJ010020204.1, forward strand.
CTTGCGCGGTTGGATGCCTGCTTCTGTCTGCTTTCTGTTTTTCTGTTTGTATAATTCTGGCATGAGCTGGTAGTTGTGTCTGTCGTTCGGTCTCAGGTGAGCTGAGTGTCGGAAATTCGGGAATAGAGGGGAGCACGCGGCTGCGCTCAATCGAAGGGGGAGGGGGGCGATCGTCATCGATGATCGCCACTCGCCTTGGGCGTGGACGTGAGATTCTGTCTCCGAGGAGAGTCGATGCCGGATGCTCCCAGTGCAGTCGAGTACGGATGTTGGTAACACCATTGGGTAATTGTGCGTTCTAATTGTGCCTGATAGGCTGGTCCTGGATCCTGCTGTCTTGTATGATCGTGTTGTCGCCCAGGATCATCGTCGCCCGTCTGACAACATGGCCCCAATCAGGGCCATTCTTAGGAGACTGAACGTAGGTTCGAGCTCTTTTATCTATTCGTGTGGATACTAAGATGTACAGCACTTGTGTGATTTCTCTGCGTTATGTAGATCCATTTGATCGATCAACCTTGCGGTCGTGATCGCTAGCGTCTTGTTGCGCCATTCGGTATTCTGAGCTCCTTGCCCGTGCCAATCTAGGACATGCTCAGTAGGTTGTGCAGGTTTCCCCGCTATGTTGCATGTGCATCGCCATAGGTAAGTCGGGGTGCGCGCGCAGGTAGTCGCCACTTTGCAGATCTGATCCGCTGGGCAACGTCTTAGAGCGGTCGCACTTGAGGCCGAAGTGGCAGAAACGCATGCGCATGACTTGTAAACGAAGATCTTCAATGGCGTCTCGCGTGGGACCTTGCTTCCAGAAATATCCTGGTGGCCCCACAAGCACAGTAGTCATGCGTTGAGCCAGAGCTTCGGACATTAAGTTTTGGATGCGCTGATAGTGTGGTCCTGCCCTCTTACTTGGCAGTCTCACACACCAATCAGCAGGTGTTGCCACCCACAACAGTTGGTAATTACCCGAGAGTAGTGCACCCAAATACTTGTACCAGTGGAGGTCATAACCTCTGCATGTGTAACGTGGTCACGCATGTAGCCACGGGCTCGGAGTTCAGCGCAAGCTGTCCGTATATCTTCAATAACAAATGCACGAGAGTGATAATTATGCGATAACCATTCCTTTTCCGCAGCGGCCACGCAGCCGGGTCCACTGCTGTTCGTGGGAGCCGCGCAGCCAGGCTGGCCAGTCCCCCTGGCGCGCACAGCCGGCGCCGGGGAAAATAATGCAGGTTCCCCGCGTTTGCTGACAGTACCTGAGTATTCGGCCCGCCCGAGCAAGCGCGAGTGGCCGCGGCGCGCGCCTGCCCCCGTCACTCGTTTGGCGATGGGGGCGTCCAAATGCCTGTGCCATGCTGCGCTGCGGAGCCGCTGCTCGAAGTAAAGTTTTCAAACTTCTCAGCGGCATCATCCCCTTCCGCAGGTGACCCTGCCTGTGCGTCGGGCGGCGTCCACTTCGCGCCCTCCTCGCATATAGATGGCCTGATATACCTTCGCCAGCAAGTTGCGCAAGGCGAAGTCCTTGTCGGCTGAGGTAGGGTCGGTCCCGAAGGACAGATTCCTGCGATGCCAGGTCTTCAAAGTGTTATTCACCCAAGACTGGATCGTGAAAGCAAACGTCTCCTCGTTTATGGAAAAGCTGATGCCCGTGGCATCTTGTGACATCATGCATGCATGGGCATCGCTCATAGCAGGTGTCCCCGCGGTTGGTTCTGAATCAGAATCCCCTTTGTCGAGCAATGGATCATCTTCGCAATGGGGATTGGCCGTAATAGTAAACGACATCGACCATTCATCCTCGGTAGCTGTCCCGTACTCGTCGGCCTTGAGTGCCAGATGTCCAGAAGGAGTCACCATCAAATCAAGCACTCTTTCCAAGTAGGATCTCGTACATCTCAGCGCCAGGGATGATCATCTTCTCGCGCCCCTGCTCCAGGATCAGGATGGCCCTCATGTTGGACATGCTCCTCAGACCCAGGGTAGCAGGGAGATTCCCCCCAGAGCCCTCAGCTACATTTGCTGGGTAGGTGTCAAGCCTCGGCGCGTCTTGCAGTGCGGGGACTTATCGCGCATCGCGGCGCCATGTCCCACTCCTGACACGTAAAGCCTCTTTGTCAGGTTCAACCTATTGATGGCGTGTCCGTGGGAACAAGATACCTGTTCAAAGGTCTGCGCCGTCTTTCAACCAATAATACGAATATTACTGCCAATACCCTGGATAATAGTCAACATATCATTTATCATAGTTCCACGGTGGACTGCCAAGGCTAGTTCGTGGCGCTCACCAAATCAGGCACTTCAGACAACGTCGTGCCGTGCATGCTTTTGCGGCGCCTACGCTCCAACGCCCAGTCGTTTCGTGACAAAGATGTAAAGACGTTCATATATCCACGAGCCTCTTCTTCCGTAGTAGGATTCCTTTCAAAGATCCAGGCTGTAGGAAATTCGTGATGTGCATGGGTGCGATGCAGAGGTAGTGGGCAGGTTCAGAAACGCATCTTCATCTGCGCGCGTGCCCCTTTGGCCGTCTATGTTTACCATAAACACAGTATGCAGCATGTCGCGTTCGGATATCGCACTATTGCCACTGCGCACGATCACAGGGCTCTCTGTCCTACGCTGATTGCGCGGACGAATGTCTCGTCCATATGGCACGTGCGCGTGGAGACCGAAGCCGCTGAGCACTCCTGTCAGTAGCCCTCTCCATACGCCTCAACCACGTATCATTAACTGGCACCGAAGGTGGGGCAATGTAGCAGGTGTCCCCGCGTTGTTAGCGGTCTCTGCTACCAGTGGCATAGGCGCATCTACAGCAGGTGTCCCTGCAGGCGCGGTTGCCTCCGTTACTAGCCCCGCGTTGGCTGATGATGCAAGTTGCCCCGCTGGTGTCGTCGTCGCTACCGCATTGCCCGTCATCGTCGCCGTGGCGCGGTTGAGCTCTTCACGGAGGTCCCTGAGTTCGTTCGCCCCTCGGAGTATATCTTCATGACGATTGAGTGACTCCTGATCTCCGGCAAGGGCGCAGTGGAACTCGGCAGTACTTAGGCCAACACCCCTGCAGATGGCGCAGGGGGCCTCAATGGCGGAACCTTCCACGTTCCCAGCCAACTGCCGATCCGCATCACGTGCGACTCGATCCCAGCACTGTGCGTGGAAAAATGTGGCCGCACTGGAGCCTCCATACTTTATCGTGGTTCATGAGATGGTCCAGGCATCTGGCGCACTTGTTGAAGTCGCCGTCACTGACGATGGGCGGTGTTGCCGATGGCCTGATACGCGTCTGTCGCTCCATAGTGGTCTCACCGGCCTCGTATCGAATCGGTGAAACCGTCGGTAGCTGCATTGCTGCAAGCGTAGCTGGACTGATCGCAGGCGCCCCTGCTGCATTGGAAATAGCAGGTTACCCCGCGCGGCTCAGCATTCTATTGGCCTGGCGCTCCTGGTTTCGACGCTAACGGGCAGACTGCGTCGCCAGGTTGGCCTGCTGCGCCTCATGTATGGCCAGGATCTCAGGGCGCAGCCCTTCCATGGTCGATGGCAATACTAGGGCTGGGGCCTGTTGCTGCACATCTTGATCCATGGGGGCGGCCAGATATCCATAATGAGGGATCTGGCCTTGCACACCTGATGAATACCCTGAGCCACGCGCCAGCTGAGACTGGTAGAAGTCGTCGGCTGTCACCCGAACATACGGTTTTCGGGCTGTGTTCCCACTCGGGGAGTGCCACTTACCTGAGTGTGATAGTCAGGATAAAGTGGGTAGTCCATTGGTGCTGCTGTTGGACGGTTGGCAGCCGTTGGATCGCATGTCGGATGACTGAAAAATGCTGGCACGTATCCAAACCGATTGGGGTTGCCCGGCGGTGATGGATTTGGATCCGGAACATACTCCCAAGGCGGCGTCCAGTTGGCGATAGGGAGGTCAATGCCATCCCTACGCATACTCTGAGCGGCTTCACGCGTCTGCCGGTACATCCATTCTTGCTGACCAACCAAACTCTCGGTCCTCTGTACAGCGTGTTGGTCCGGAAAAACAAGTTGCCCCGCATGTGGATGCGGCGATGCAAGTGGCGATGTCGCCTGCAAAGCCTGATAGAGCTGCGGGTCCATTCGCATGCTTTGGAGCCTCGCCTGTAGGCTGTCTGTGCTCCCAACACTCCGTTGAGTACCGAATGGTGTGGTAGCTCTGCTCATTGGAGCAAATGAAGCAGGTTGCCCTGTGGGTACTGGCAGTTGTTGTACATGAGCACGCCGCGGATCGTTGGCGCACAGCGTGTCGGAGGGCGTGATGTCACTTGAAATAATACCTGTCACATCCGCGTTCTGAGCCTGTCTGTGTCGATGATCCATCAGAATCCCCTGCAGGTGTCCCTGCGTGATGCGTGTCCTGTATCATGAGCACTGTTGTGAACTCGTCTTCCTGAATAGGAGCCGGGCCGGGGCACTTCAAATTGTAGGGGGTTTTTGGGATGAACAAATCTTTCAAAGATGATGCGTCATTCCGATATTCGTACATCTTGTCGGTGGAAATATTACCACCTTGAGATACGGCTGACTGCTATATCGAAGGCATAAGGGATTGACCCATATTTGTCCCGCACGATTGTACATGCAATAATGGTTGGGCAGAATACCTATCAACTGGACGATAGGGGTCGGAAGAATCCTGCCGTCGCGGCCTGCTGACATGATGATGTCATTTGCTGAGCGCCAACTCGGCATGTTGTCCCGAAGCAGGTTCTTCAAGCTAGCCATAACCAGCACCTCAGAATCAACGCGAAGACCAGAATGGATTCGATGATCACCAAGAAGGTATGTGCAACCATGTACAAACTGTCTGCCCCTCTTCTTGCTGGCGTCGTCGGCGCGGCATGACAATCCGACACTAAGTGTATTCGGGGGGTGTTTCCATTGAGTTCCATGAGTGAAACAACAAAGTGCACCTGGAACTGTCAAATCCGTAATTCTCATATATAATGATTCAGGGCACCTTATCCCAAGGCTGCTGCGTCCGTTACTTGGACGTATGAAGTACGTGTCGTGCGTCTTGGGGGGTACTTCATCTTCTTGAGCTGCAGCCAGTTCTTCTGCATTCCAGTGTGATCAACCATGCAAATAAGGTCCAGCACAGCTAACACCTGGCACGCCCAGTGTTGATCCTTGAGCTTGTGGCGCGCAGTCTCCAGGCGCTTGAGATGATTATTCTCGTGTCCTTCAGCTGGCTAGCTGTTGAGCAACAATGACAATTCTGCCCATCCGTCGCACTCATCGCAAAATGATGCTTCCCGCGGAAATCTCTCGGAAAGACGACCTTTATGAAAAAGGTTTATGAGGAAGGGCAGTCGTGAGCCACTCTGAAATCTGACGTTGCTTATCATAGCTGAACCTTGGCGTTCTGACATTTTCTGATATGAGGGTCCCAGTCAGATATTCCCTGTCAGAGTCGAGCGTGAGTGCTGGGCGTTTACGCAGAATGTTGCGCACTGTCTGGCGCGCATGTGCGTCTGGGCCATGATAGGCGGCAGTGTCCACGAGGTCGCCCTGCGCCACCATGTATCGATCAGACCCGTCATCAATCTGGGGATGATATGCTGGGTTGATCTTCGTGCGATTGGACGTGCGTAACTTGTCCCAGTACTCTCGGCATTTCGCTGGTATCTCCAAAGTGAAGGCATGTTGCCCCGCAGAACTCTGAGCAGGTTGCCCCGCGGAGCTCTGAGCAGGTTGCCCCGCTGGACGCTGAGCTGCCACTGATGCGGCAGGTGCCGGCGCGCTCGCCGCCGATATGGCAGCGCCAGCAGTTTCCCTGGGAGTCCGAGGAGTTCCTGTCGGGGCACTGATGTCGAAGTCCTGGCGCGTCTTCTCCTTGATGTTGTAGGACTCGGCTGTCGTATCTTTGGGAGCCATTCTGGGTGCCTACGTCGAGGTGGCCAATAGATTTTCGGTACCGCGCCTCGTTGAGGAAGCATCCCTTCTTCGTCCTTCCAGCGCGGGCACCCGTGCTGCCCTGTGCGCCCGACCTGGTGCGGGGCCGCGACGTGGCACAGGCTCCTTTGGAGTAGGGGTACTGGTGCCCTGAAATGCAGCTGCAGCGGCAGCCACTGCTGGTCCTCTGAGTCGACGTCGGTCAGCTGGTTGCCCCGCAAATCGCTGGTGTTCGCTGTCTCCAGGGTTAGGATCATCTGGGCTCTTCCTCTTCTCTCTTTTAGGTCTGAACTGATCAGGACCAAGCGATGGACTTGATGAATCCGAAGATGGAGGAATATCGATGATCGCCTCTGGCTTCGGCTTAGGAGCTGCCTTAGCCGCGGCCCCTGCCGGTGTCCCTGGTCCATATCGCATGGGGCCTCGGTCAGGTTCAAATCGCGACCATCTGGCGTCCTGAGGGCCATGCTCTTAATAGTGGTCTTGTATGTACCAGTGAGAAGGCATGTAGTTGCGCTGCGCCTGTCGACTTTGCTTGTCTTTATTCAGCCCACACCTTCAGCGCGGCAAGCAATCCGCCCCTCAGGGGGGGGGTCCATCTTCTCAGTAACAGAGTACTTGGGATCGATCGGAGTGCTCGTCTGAGACGTGGCGCCCGCAATGCCCGAATCGCCCGACGCGTGCCCTTCAGGGGCCGCGTCCGTGGGATCAACTTCTTCAGCCGCCTCATCGTCATCTTCATCCGCTTCTTGTTGATATTCTCAATCTGATTTGTAATCCGCAGGTTTCCCTGCGTGCCAATCGCGCTTGAACTGCGCCGAATGATGAGTGGGTATCAAGTTCTTCCATATGAGGCTTGTGCGGGCTATTTCATCAGCTGTGGCGCGGTCGTAATCGTTCTCCGTCAACTGCTCCTCGCATGGCGTTGCACAAGGATCGGTTCAGTAAGCCCGACCATCACCATGAGACCAAACCCGCGGTGTCTTTTAAAGTTCGGGCTTCTTGATGGGCGTCTCATGACGCAGCCGAGCTGCGGTCGGCACGATGGAAACACGAGCGACAAACACCTCGATAACTATTCGTTCCTCGATGGTAGCTCTCTTGATATTGCGCGTGACCATCGTATCTGGTGATTTTGCGGGCCCGGTCCTTTTTGAGCGAATGATCTATCTTGCAGCCCCCGTCTCGTTTAATGTTGCAAAGGGAATGCCAGCGGCGGATCTGATGCTCGGACCAACCCATATCCAACCAATATTGAATCTTGTCTGGGGGCATGCGCTGACGAGCCAATCCAGCTTCCGCGCAACCAACCAGGCGCTGCATTCAACCTTCTAGATATTCTTCTCGCGGCTGATCATCCTGAGGCGGGCGCCCGCGCAGGCGCCCCCTCCTTGGCGGGGCGCCAGGTCGATTAGCCTGCCATGGCGGGGCCTTTGGGGGCCCCGCATCAGGGGGGCGAGGCCGCCGGCGACCGCTAGAGCGAGCGCCGCTGGAGCGGACGCGCGCGCGATCAGGTGAGCGACTGGGGGCCCGACCGCGGCGTATCATGCGGTCGCTATCTTCCCGTTCTTCGCCCTCGTCGTCGTCGCGATGCTGTCTCCTCCACACTTGGCGGCTTGCCGATCGCTTCTGGCGGGTCATGGACCGATCTGAACCAACAAACAAATTGACATTCTTCATTGCGACCGAGCTCATAATGAATACGCTCAGATAATTCACCAGCGTCTCGTTGGTTTCCCCGCAGAGGATCATCATCAATTAATTCCATGCCTGTCGGACTTCCAATCGCCCGAGGATAGAGCATCGCCTGTATTTCTTCGCCTGTTGCTGGAATGGTAGATTCTGAATCCGCGGGCGCCGCCGCCGTGCCAAAATCTCCTTCAGCGGGCACGTGGAAGTCCTCGACAAACTCAATATCTGCTGGTTGCCCCGCGATGGGTGTACCCAGCCATTCTGCCAAATCGATGTCGCCGTGGCCAGTGAACGCCTCCGCGAACAGCTCGTCGGCGTAACTCTCGAAGGCTATGCTGGCGCTGAGATATCTGGCAGCCATGAAATTAGCCATTGTGGTCGAGCTATCGGCAGGGTCAGCTGAGCGCGCCCCCCAGTCAACATGCTGCATGTAGGAGTCTGTTTGAGCCAGATGTATTGACGGACCCCTGCCTCTTCCATCGCCTCGAGGGCATTCGCGTCGGATATGTTGTGCACTATGACATATGTCGCGCTCCATAGTTTTACCGTAGGCATCCTTTGGGTTCCCCCGATGCATGCCTGCGGCTTCTGCCAGCGGCTAAGAACATTTCTTCATGCTGAGGTCAAGTAAGAGATGCCAAGAGTGCTAATGTGCCTCTAACATGCAATCGCCGACGCTTACCTATACCTTTACTTCGGCCTTTGCCTTTTCCTTTAAATGATCGTCGCGCGCTACGCCTTACCTATCGGACTGGTGTCTTCATGAATCTCCGCCAGCGACGCTGATGCATTTGATAATCTAAATATAGCCATTGTGCTTGTTGCTCTTCAGTAAGGTATGTAGGCATATCAGAGTAATCGAGGGCGGTAGCTTCGTCATCTGAAGACGCATCTGTCTCGGCACCGGAGCCGAAGTCGGACCCGGCAGGTTGCCCCGCTGAGCCCATTCGGGTCATGGCTTGCACGGGGGAAGCCGCGTCAGGCGGTCCCCGAAGCCTGGGCCAGGAGTCATGCGACCCCGAGGCCGTTCCACCATTCTGAGCCAACAGTGTAGTGGTCTCAGTTGGTTGTGGATCATCATCACAGACGTTGTGGGCACGATGCCCTGCGTTGGCCTCCACGTGGGAGGTCTCGGTTCGGTGGCCGTGACTGAAGATGCCAGCAATCTTGCCGGGGGTCTCTCAGCAATGTGAGCATATGACCTCATGCGTTCAAGTAGAGCGTCAAATTGTTGGTCTCTCGGCATATGGTGGTTCAGAGGCTGCAGGAGATGTTGTGCACGCGATGTCTCCGCACCAAAGGTTCTGAATCTAATCGCTGTTCGGATTTGGAACTTGGGGATGTTGAAGCCGGCTGTCTCAGCAACCGTGCTAACGTCTGGTCGATACGTTCCCCCGCATGGACTCGGAAATCAATGAGAGCCGTGCCAGAGTTGAGTTGGCGCTCTTCTTCTAAACTCTCGAACTTCGTGCATGAGGGGAACATAATGTAGGTGGCGCCGTCAGCGTGGCGGCCACCTGTGTTGACGCCAAAACTAATAACTGCTGGAGGGGCTCTCATGGCTATGGTCCTTGCGAGACCTCCCAAACCTCGCTGCCGAGCTGCAACCTGCTGGGGGGGGGGGCGTCATATTGCCTGTGGTCACATTGGTCCAAGCATGTGCTTCGCGGACGAATTCGCGAAAAGGTACTTGACCGGCTGGGTCCCAATGAGGGCCGGTCGTTCCTGTGTCTTCTCCGCCACGCATATGTCCCGTCGCGCGCCCGATTGCGACCCATGTGAGCCCAAAGATAGCAACGCCAATCCAATGGCCTCGTAGGTCCGTAGTCGGATGTAGTCGGTTGGGACTTCCGTTGGGCATTCGTAATTCTGTAATTCTTCGCAGGGTCGGAGGCGGCAGTATTTCGTATCGCATGTTTCCATGCATTATATCTTCGAAGAAATTGCCAATTGGAGTACGTGGGTGGACTTCAGGAGTGTAGAAGCGCAAGGAGGTAGGATGTAAGTAAGAGACCTCCGCTTGAACAGAGGTATCGCTGCAAGTGTCCTCGCGACACTGCGTAGCTATATACATTCCTCCTCGCAAACCTGCACCCTGATGTTCCACCGTGTCCGTAGGTCCACTAGATAGTGCCGTGGATGGTGAAGAGTAGAGCAAGAGCTGACCACCATAGGCCAGCTCCGCTACCAAGTTTGGAGGGGGCTGGGAGGCCCAGCCAACAGCTTCGCCTTAGGCGAAACCAAGCTCCAGCTCTGCTGTATCGTAGTAGCGATAGTCCCAGTAGGAAAGGATGTGCCATCTTGAGCAATAGGAATAACCTTGTGGTCTCGATAACGATTGTGTGCCTCGCAGTGAAGCACAATCATATTTGGGCGGCCGGCTGCTTGAGCCGACGCGGCCGCGGGCGCACGCTCGGTTCCACTCCTTGCGTCCCTCAGCTCGCTTTAGAGCCAAAAAGCCCCCATGAGGGCCCCAAGACGGCCGAAGAGGGTTCCAAGGCCAGCAGGAGCCAAAAATGGCCCCAGAGGGCCCCAACAAGGCCCCGACAAGGCCCCAAGAGGGGCCCAAAGAGGCAACTGTAACAGACATTCCGAGTCCTCAGCCCCAAGATGACCCCCGAAACCGCCAGCAGGCGCCCAAGAAACTCCCAACAGGCCCGAATAAGCCCCCGAGAAATCCAAGAGAAGCCCCCAGAGGGCCCCGAAGGGGCCTCCAAAAGACTTCACCCGTGAACTTCTTCCCTCTTCACGGGGTCGGCGGAATTGCATAAGCCTCCTGAGTAGAAGAAGCAAAAAGACCGCTTCGTGCCCTTCGAGGCCTCCTTTCGGGCCCTCCTCGGGGCCCTCTTCGGCCCTCGTGGGCGCCTTTTGAACCGCTTTCGGGTCGTCTATGGCTGGTCTCGGCAAGCGTTCTGGCTATTTCTGGCATCCTGCTGTTGATAAAGAATACGGGCTCCAAAGAGCCAGCGTCCATACCAATGATCCGTTTGTAATGATAACGGGCAAACAAGTAATCGACGAATTCAACATCGATCTGCCACAAGGCACACCTGAGCCCAATCTGCGATGGGATGGAGGAATGGAACACAGGAAAACATGCAATGCACAAGCGTGGGGGAGTCTTTCATTACTGTCTGAATAATAACATCCAGTCTTGGCGTCTTCTGCGTCTCTTCCGGCGAAAACTGGAATGGGCGGGCGGTGAACGCAAAGCGGCTTGAATAGGAGGTGCAGAAGGAGCAGGAGCAGCAAGGGAAGGCGGAGGAGGTGAAAAGAGGGGGGCGGCAACGATCACGGAATCGGATCCAGAAACAAGGCTCGCGCTGGGGCGAGAGCGCCGTTCTGAACGACCAAAGCAAGGCGTCGATCCTGAAATGTGACCAACGCTGCAATGGAAGCACCATGCTTGCAACAATAAAGACGCTCCCGCTGAAAAGCGCATGTGAAAAACGAATGTTTACCAACGCGGACACCAAACGATGGACTGTTGCATGTTCGATGTACGTGCGCTGCATGCAGTGCAATATATATATATATATATATATATATATATATATATACATATATATATATATGGGATGCAATGCGTGTGGCGCGACAGGTGCGGTGCAACATCCTCACTCCTCAGCTGCCCTTTCGAGCGGGGCAGGGCCAGGGCACCGGGCAGGCGACTCCGAAGGGCGTGGTTTGCAAAGGGTGTTGTTTGCAACGGGAGGCGGGCGAGAACCTCGACAGAGTTCTCCGTCGCGCCCCGAAGAGGCCCGACGAAGGCGACGTGGTGCCCTCCAAGCCCCAACGACGCAAATCGCAGACCACACCCTAGCGTAACCACATCCTCTGTAGTCGCCGAAGCTGAGGCGCAGAGGCGCGACGACCAGCGCTGTGCCCGCCGCCCGTGGACCAGCGCTGCCCCTCAGGACCCCGCAAGTCAGGCTCACCGTGCCGCGCGCCGCTGCCGAAGCCGTCGAGGCAGGCTAGGGCTTGACGTAGTCGTCAGCCTGTAGAGGCAGGGAGAGCCAGACATGCTCGCGTGGTCACAGACACACAGCGAGCAATGGGGGGTCTGGCTGTTTCTGGGATCGAGGGTCGAACTATAACTATGGCCTCTTTCGCCCTCGTTGAATTTCCAGGTGGGTTCCTCGTCACCACGGCTGGGTCCGCCCCTCAAATTTCTGGCCTGTGCACACCCTGGAACAAGTTCGGTGGTTGATTTTTGGCCTACAGACAGGCAGGCTCGCGTCGCGAAATAATCTCGACATGCAATCGTTTTCTACCGTTTTCGGCCTCCGGGGGCCCTCGCCAGGCCCTGGGACCCCCGTATTGGAATAGTCGAGACCTCGGATGTCCAAGAAGCAACCGGAAATTGTCAGCCGTGAGAGCCCACCCGCCCCCTCTGGTCCTCGGCGGCCGCTCCTTCTCCCCGCGCGCCCTCCCGCAGCTGGTCAACTAGCTTGTCGAGCGCCCGTGACAACTCGAGCGCCCGTGCGAATTACCTCTGCTGTGCCGCGACGCAAAAATGGAGGTGAAAGAAGAGAGAAGCACGCTGCAGCAGCTGCAGCGGGAGGCACGAGCACAGCGGGCAGCGCAGGCCTCAAAAGCAGCAGCAAGGCATTCCGAGGGGCGCTCACGTGAACAGAACAACCCCAAGAGGCCTGTACCCGAGATGCTGCCTGGGGGAGGGGGGCAGGAAGTGTCCAGAACGGGAGCGATGAGTCGGATCGGTGACCGAAATAAATCGGATCGGCGGAAATCGGCAGCCAGGTCGGGAGAAGTCGACTCGGCGGCAATCGGCAGGCTTGTAAGGCCTCACTAAGCAATCGGAGCCCAAATCGGAACCCCAAGTCGAATCGAATCGTGATTGAATGACGCCTCTCTGTTCTGCTGCGCACTTCCACTCCGCAAAGCATCTCGTGTATTCTTAATTACAGTCTCTCTTGTATCACCGCAGCCCGTTTGACCTCAGGGCAGCTTTCAGATTCCTTCGCATAGCGGTGGACGCACAAGCTCGCTGGTTCGCGGGCACAATCCGATGGAGGGCAACGGGAAGTAGCGCGTGGCCGGTAGGCGAAGCGCGCGGTGCGCGTCCTGCGGCAAGCGCGAGCGCGCAAGGGGGGGGTGCCAGTCCGAGCGCGCGCGCGCCTTCGCTCCGCAGGCGGGGGTCGCAGGCGCGCGCGTGGCCCGTCGGGGCGCGCCGCGGCGCCGCGCAGGTAGCCGCAGACGCGCGGCACGCGCAGGCCCGCTGCCTGCTGGGATTTTCCGCGCGGAGCGCGCCGCCGCCGACCGCCGCGCGTCGCCACTCCCTCCCGCGCAAATTCCTTCCACCCTTCCCCCCCGCGCGCACGCGCCGGTCGCCGCCCTCGTCCCCGTGCAGGTTCCTTCCCCGCTTCCTACTTCGCCAGGCGCAGGTGCTCCCTCTTCCTCCACGACAAGCTCCTCTCGTCTGTTTTGCCGGCTCGGGGTCAGGACCTTCTTTCGGCCCGTGGGCCAGGCCCCCCGGGGCCTGGGACTTGGGGCGGCCCCTCCGCGTCGCGCCGCCGGTGGGCTCCTCCTGGCCGCCGCTGTTCTGGGCTCGGTCGCCCTCGCTGGCGGTCTTGCGCTCGTGCACTCCGGCTCGCATACATCTGCCTATCCTTGGCCGCGGCGGAGTTCTGGCGCACGGTCATGCGCTGACGCCGCAGGCCTACCTCTGGCCTCTGCGGCAACGGGCTCCTATGCCCTGGCATCCGCCACGTGGGCCTTGTTTTGGCCGGCGCGGACTGACGGGCCATGAAATGCCCTGTCAAGGTCCTTCCGCCCCAAGCCCACTTACGGCCTCTGTGGCATGGGCTCTGTCGCCCGTTCCGCGGCCTTCTCATGGCCAATGCGGCCATAAAGTGCCCGTCGAGGCCGCCAGCAAGAACACAGTGGCTTACATTGTGGGCTTCGTCAAGGGCCTTGGCTACAAGGTCTCTTGCGCTCGGACAGCAAGAACTCGATACTAAAGTTGATCGAGTTGGTTAATCAGCACTTGCCACCGGTTGAAACTATCCGGAAGGCCTCCCCGGAGGGAGACCACCAAGCCAACGACATGGCCGAGGCGGCGGTGCGGGACATCAAGGGCCAGTACAGAGCTTTACGTAGAGATCTTGAGAGCAAATACGGCTACAAAATGAACGTTAACAAGAAATTTCTTACTCGGATTCCCAGGAATGCGGCGAACGTCATTGACCCGTACCGCCTGGGGCAAGATGGCCGCACTCCAGAGCGGAGGAGAAAAAGGCGATCTTAGAAACGACATGCTGTGCTCTTTTGGGAACGATGTTTTGTTTCAGACCACCGCAAGTGACCACGAGCAAAGACAGCCATGAAGCACGCATGGAAGAAGGCATATTTGTAGGACACCACGAACGCACAATGTATTCACTCTTCTTCACACAAGACGAACTCAAACGAGGAATCGGCATTGACCGAATACCTGAAGATAGACGCTGGGACCAGCAATTCTTGGAGAACTGCCGTGGTGTACAGACACCTACGGCGCCTCCAGGCCGAGAGCCAGTTGTGGTCTCTTTACCAGTGCCAGGACCAGGAGGATGAAGAGGGAGAAGAGGAGGCAGCAAATCATAATGGGCCAAAGGCCAACGCAAGGCCATACGAGTACCGCGAGTGGATCATGAAGCTCATCGCTGAGGGCTCGGACGACGAGAGAGCTAGCTACGCCAAGCGTCACCTGCACCAGCGCCACAACCTGAACCAGCACGACCGCAAAAGGAGCTGCAGCCAACTGGACGTGAACACGCAAGATCAATTGGAAGACACGTTGCGCCGTGTAACCGTTTTGCGTTGCACGCGGTCTCACATGGAACGGCCGCCGTATACATAAGAGCGGAAATGCGAACAGTGTTGCATTGAAAAAGTACAGCATTTTAGCTTAATCATTTTTGTCGCGACGATTTCCTTACCATGGTTCAGTATAGTAGCTTCATAATACACGCTGGCAGGGTGCATTTTGTATGGCACTCACGCTTTGGCGGCGTGATTGAATGACACCCCTCTCCCCTACTGCGCACTCCCACTCCGCATAGCATCTCGTGCATTCTTGATTTCACTCTCTCTTGTATCACCACAGCCCGCTTTCGCAGATGGATAAACGTGAATCAAACACATCGGAATCGGAAACCATCGAAATCTAATCCAATCGAATCGGAGGAATCGAAACGAGCCCTGCTTTTAAGAGGCAGGTGTGCCTCTGAGAGAAGCCTTCCCCCCCCCGCTCCCCTCTGCGCGTCCGACCCCATCTACTCCGATCCCACCTGGGAGGCCCCTTAATAAGGCCAGCCGCCACTGCCTCGCCTCGCCATCCTCTGACGGGGTGCCGCCCGCCCCCCGCCCTCGCCCGCCCTGCTCGCCCGCCCGAGGGCGCGCGCCCAGTCGAGGGCGCCCTCCTTTGACTTGCCCCCCTGGCGGTCGGGAACTTTGGCTCAGCGTCTCATTGCGGGGACCCCCGCCGCTCCGCGGGGCGGGAGGCTCAGAGAGGCGCGGGATGTTGACGCCTGGGGGCCAGGAAGTGGATAGCGTGTCGCGCCGACGCGTGGTGGGCCAGAACCGGCGGACCAACTCGCTATCCAAAAGCCCCCGAACTTAACTTTGGCCTCCGGCTTTCGGGTCATGACTCGGGCCTCCGGCGGCCGTTCGGGACGATCTGGGCACCCCCGGAACGCCGTCGGCGAGGCGCAGCTGCTGGATGGAATCCCGAGGCTTGAAAACCGCCGAGAAACCACGAAAGCACACGAATACGTCGAACCGCTAACCTGAGCTATCCCCGCCGAACGTTTTCCCTGGCTCCACGGCGAGCCGCGGGGGAAGTGAGAAGGAGCAGGCCTTCTCAGAAGGCGGCGGGGCTTCTCAGAAGCTGTCTGTGTCTTCGGCAAAGGCTTATCAGGCTCCTCAGAAGGCGCGAGGGCTTCTGAGGAGCCCCGCCGCCTTCTGAGAAGGCCTGCCTCCTCTCAATTCCCCTCTAGGCTCTAGAGGCTTCCTGAATGGGGTCCGAGTAGATGGAGTCAGAGGATCGCGATGCACAGACGATGCATGGGCGATGCATCATGCATCGGCGACGTCGGCGATGCATCGGCGACGTCGGCGTGGGCAAAATCGGGATCCACATCGAGCCGCATCGCCGATGCATCGGCGATGCGGCGCGATCCTCTGACCCCATCTGCTCTGACCCCATCCGGGAGGCCTAGGCTACCAGAGGGAGGCGGCAGGAGGAAGGGGGAGCAGAAGCGGCAAGGGGGGGGGAAAAGGAGGGAGGCCAGAAGGGAGTGCTGGAAGCTTCCTCGGCACCTCCACCGTGCATAGGCTGCAGGTGCGCCCTCCGCCGACGACTGACACTGAGATCCGACGGCACGCAAAAAAATCAGCACCACAAGAAATCACGACGGGAGCCCAGGACCCCCTCTTTTTGCGGTATGCTTCGAGTCGAATCGATATGTGAGGGTCCCGGCGCCCGAAACCTGGCGAAAACGCCTGGCTCGAGAAAAATAAAACGCCAGGATCTCAGGGGTCCTGCAGGTCCGACCCGCTGTTTGTATCATTACGACAAGGTTTTCCACCGGTTTCCTCTTGGTTTGATTGTGACGCTATGGTTAATCAGCTTTGTCCTTGTACCTGTACTCTTCTGATCATCCATCATCTGGTGATTCACCCTTTGATTATTCATGAATTTATGTAAATCCTTCTCATCGTTATCCCACCTCTTTTGCATTCCTCTCATGGAAACGCCCCACAAGTATAATCCTGTGGTAGCAGCCTTTCCAAAAAGGATTCCTTTTGTGGCGCCCTCACAGAAAATATTTGACTGTGGGGGATCTGCAGTGGCCTCCTCAAGTAGAAGCCTCTCATAGCAGCCTTTACAAAATGGATTTCTTGTGCGGCAAGCTTACAAAAAGATTTTAAGAGCGGGGGTTCCGCAGTGGCTTCCACAATTCGAATCTTCTCATAGCAGCCTGTACAAAAAGAGATGTCTTTTGTGGCGGCCTTACAGAAAGGCTCTAAATGTGGGCGATTTGCAGTGGCGGCACCTTGAGCCCAGGAACGCTAAAGAGGAAAACAGGACAAACAGGAAAAAACATGCGTTTAGCCTGACGAGGGGCCCAACCACATGCAGCTGCGAGTACCGCGAGTGTGATGAGCCGAAGGCGGGGGGCGCGCAAACTCCGAGTAGCGCACAAAAGTAGCGTCATCTGTGCTGAGATTGTACGAGAGGCTCGACGTAACTTGTCGTCGAACTCCCCCTTTCGTAGCCCCGTCCACGCATTCTCGCCTTCGGCTCGAAGGTCGCAAGGTCCTTGTCCGTACAGACCACCTTGGAGCTTAAGATTTTGTCTGGGACTATCTTCCCAATCCCAACTGCACTCAGCATCTTCTTCCATTGGAGCTTGTCGTCGCCCTGCGTCTTCATATTGATCCCCTGATGCTTGTTAGCCCTTGTCGGCTGGGCGCACATCCGCTCGGCCGCGAATGCTTCGACCAAGAATGGTGTCCCTCCGCCAGCTGCTTGAAGGGGCCCCGCTTGCACCTTCGCACGCTTGCTGCTGATGGGCACGTCGTCCAGCAGGAACCCCTCGAGCGTTGCGGGATGTTCCTGGCGCTTGCTGCCTTGATGCTGCTCCGCCTGTCTGGTACTCGATATTGTTGTACCCTGTTGATATTATGATGCTGCTGTCGGCGCTGCTGCCGTCTCCTCTGCCTTCTGGCGTTCTTCCATATGCCTCTGGGTACTGGCAGGTACTTGAAATTGAGCTCGGTCGTCGTGAGCATCATCCTTCTTGGTCTGCTTGAGCTCCAAGTCCTCCTTGACCGAATGCTTCTTACCACCGCGTTTCGCCTCCTTGGGCTGCTCCGGCTACTCCATGATCTCGCCAGTGTTGCTACCACTTGGAGGTCCAGGCTGTGGGGTTGCAGGTTGCTGGTCACCTCCCGGTCCATCTTCAGTTCCTTCCTCCTTCATCGATGTGATCTCCTCGATGACCGCGATCGGTTGCTGTGCCGCCACATCGTCGATGGTCTGAGGGTTTGCTATCCAGTCCCCCCTCGAGATGTCTTGAATGAACCAGGTCGCGTGTGCCAAACTTGAACCGTCGCCTCCTCTCGATCTGATACCCTGGTGCCGGTTCGGGTAGTAGAGGTGCATTCCTGATGTTGTCCAGCTGCCTCGAGGTCAGTCTTGCCCTGGCTGCTGGATGCCACTGCTCCCAGGATCGTGTCCCAGGCCTGGCGTGCTCAACGTAGCCGCGCTCGTAAATCCTCCTCTGTTGGTCTTGATCAGCCGGGGCTGGTTCGTACTCATCGCCCAGCCTCTGCCTCGTCGGCATCGCGTCACTGTCGTGCACCACATCCAGTCGTCTCTTTCTGCTGTCCGACTGCTTCGGGTGACCCGCGCCGCCATGAGCTGGTGCTGCTCCTGGTGTCTTCTTGTCCCTGCGCTGGCTGCTGTTGTGGGGCTTCTTGCTGTCCGGATAGCTGCAGATGATAGTCCTGCCGTCTTTCTGGAGGCTCGGGATTATGATGTTGGTCTGGCTGTTGATCATGATGTTGGTCTCGCTGTTGATCAGGTGATTGATATGGCTGCTGAGCATCTCGTGCTCTATTATATTGTTCCCCTCGAAGGTCTATGAAGCCTTTCTGTCCAGTTCGAGATCGGGCTGGTCCACCGTCTGAGAACAGGTCGGTGAACTGCATGGTCGCCACCTCGTGCTCAGTTGCTTTCCGTAGTCGACTTGGTGCTCTCAGAATCGGCATCCGAGTGCGAATCAGCCGGTAGCCATGCTCGTCCTCGCCCAGGCACCGGGCAGGTCCATACCATCGAGCATGTAGGTTGCTCTTTGGATTGTCCGATCGTCAGAACATCAGCAGATCTCCTTGCTGGAAGGGCCCTGGCTGGGGCTTTGTCCTTGCCAGCACTGCCCGCCCCAAAGCAGATGAGCTAGCCTGCTTGAAGAAAGACTCCCGGCATATCTGCTGAAGGTGTAATCGATTCCAGAACGATGTCCTTTCAGCTACCCTGGAAACTACTGCTGGGTCTTTGTCGGGATTCGCCAAACTCGCAAGAGGTCGATGTCCATCTCCCAGTGCCCACTGCTGCTGTGAAAAACCCGCTGTGCCAATCAGCTGGTTGTACGCGTTGGCCATGCCTCGTACTGCGGCTGCAACGGGATCTTGACCACGATCTTCCCCAGCATTGAAGACACTCGTCGCCGTCTCCTTTAGGTAACGCATCTTCCTCTCGACCTTGCCCATCTGCCTGTGAGCTTCTGGCGCGGCGTTTCTGGTCACCAGGCCGAGGTCGTTGCGCAGTGTCTCGAACTCGCTCATGAAGGTAGAGTCCTGGTCCTGCTCAACCACAGTAGGTGGTCCAGCCCAGGTCAGCCAGCCAAGCTCGAAAGCTGTCCTAGCCAACTCTTCTGTCGGACTTGATCCAGGTCACGCCCGCGTGGATAGCGGCTGTAAAAGCAGACGCAATATCCACGATCACAAGCACCGCGTGCATATCATTGTCCATGTCGGGCATGATCATGAAGTCCATGCCAATGGCCTCATTGAGATCTAACCTTAGGCTGAGCTGCTGTATGTCTTGCTGCAGACCGGGCCTGCTCCTCGCACGTTGTGCATATGAAGAGTCGCGCTGCCTGCGCCGCTCGTCGACTAGCTCCACCGTGCTGTACATATCGTACCAATGACTCCTTGTAGGGTCCGTGTGAATGGCTCTCGTGTGTATTCTTGGTAGCTGCTCGCGTAAGTGGTGGTACCGCCGCCCACCCCGCCATCTCGATGTCGTCGCCGTGCGTGCTTCAGATCGTAGCTGCACTCGCGTGCTTGGGTGCCTCCACCTCTGCAAGATTGGCCTCGATCTCGTCGAGCTCGATGTCCTCGAAGTTGTTGGCGTACCTGGCGTAGCCGCCGCGCTGCTTCGAGGCCCCGCTGGTTTTCGATGCCGTCCATGATCGTCTTAGCCAGGTTGGCCGTCCAGTTGCCAAGGCTTGATGATGTTCCCTTCGGCTTGTTTATCACGCTCGTGTGTTCGCGCGTGTTGTCACATCTGACGCTGTTCAGCTTGGCGCCTAACATTATGGCCGCAGTCAGGAACCGCGTCGGCTTCTTGACGGGGTCGCCCAGGAAGTCCAACACATTGCTGCCTTCGGCGCGCTGCTGCGTCATCGCAGCCACAAGCTCTGAGCCCAGCCACGGCATGAGCTTCCACGCCTTGGATGCCAGCTGGTTCTGCAATATCATGCGTGCCCCTCGGCGCTTGACATTGGGCCAGATCTGCTTGACGAGCCGCAGGTGCTTCATACCAGTTGCTATCTTCATCGCCCTCGTCTTCTGCGGAAGCATGTGCGACAAGTTTGTGAACGGATCGCATGGGAAACCCACGATAATATGTGTGGGTCGTCCTCGTCCAACTGCTTCAACACCTTCCGCTGTGAATTAATGTCTCGTCCCCCATCAAGATGCCCCTTGGTCTCGTAGAAGGGCGTCGCCGCTGCTGAGCTTCCGATGTGGCCGCCATGCCACCAGCATAGAGCTCGCATATGATAGGCCTCTTCTCCTCTGGGTCCGCCTAAAATGTCCGCGACCTGCTGGCGCTGTGGCCCAGCTTGTTCTGCAACCCTTTTTCCCGCGTCTCGATATCATTCCTCTGCTCTCGTCGTAGGATGCCTTTGTCTATCTCTTGCGCCTCCGCGGTCCAGATGTCGGTCCCGTCCGTCGTAACTGATGGCGCCGCGTTGGTCGTTTTTTTCTTCGGCCAGTCCTTCAGAGAGATCGTCAGGTGCCCCTTCTCGGTCTTGTTGAGCGGTGCCCAGTACTTGTTGATCGCCTTGAGGTCCGCCGTCCGCTCCTTCACGTACAGCACTGTGTCTAGCTCCTCCAGCTGGTGGATGCTTAGCAGCATCGGCGTCTTTGATTTCGGCAGCCTCTGGAACCGTAGATTCACGTCGGCTCCTGCAAGTCCAGCTGTCACCCCCTGCTCGCCTTCTGCCATCACCGGGGCGCTATCATTCACGCCTCGGAAGCGCATGGATGAGCCCAATCCTCGTAGTGACCCTGCTGTGTTTCGCGTAGCCGTCCAACGCTAGTGAACCTCCACATCCACGTAGGCACGCCGTGCCCAGTACAGCATGTCCATCTGGAATAAGTCCTTTCCTTATCGCGTAGGCCTCGGTCTCCTCCAGCTCCTCGTAGTCCACCTGCAAGCCAGATGATGATGCGCGATCTTCTTTGGGCCTGTAGTCTGTGCCCGTCCTGTGTTCTGTCCACAACCATGTCGGTCGCACTCCATGAGGTAGGCACTCGCAAGTGCTCCCTACGATGTCTCGTAGTTCCGAGGTGCTGTCCAAGGATGCTTGGCACAGGTCGTATGCCAGGTTCCTGAGCCCGTGCGGTGCCATCTCCATTGTGATGCGCATGAGCTGGTGGATCCGGTGCAGCGCCCAGTCCACGCACCAATCCCTGTTATCCCTGTAGGCTGCCTCCATGTTCCCACAGCTGACCCATAAGGCTGCGATCTGTGCTGCTCAATCTTTGATCTCCTGTAGGTCTGTCTGCCGCTGCGATATCTTCTTCGCGGTAATCGGTGCTCGATATGCTGGGACATGTCTGTCCTGATCGAGATCCTGGCGTTTGGTCATCACTACCCTCGGGTTCTCGCGCGCAGTGGTCGTCTCCAAGCACTGATACCGTCCAGGTGTTTACGATCTGCTCGTCGGCGTCGATCCTCACCTCCGTCAGACTCGCGATCTTCTCCATCGTGGTCTACATGTTCGCAGCTGATCATTCGTGATCTGGATGGCAGTCACGTCCACTGAGCTGTCCGCCATCAGTAACTTCACCGCCGCTGCCATCGCAAACCCAGCCCGTCGTGGAAAACCTCCAGGTCGCCCGTGAAAACGTCGGCCACCACCTCGTCCTCCACGCTGCTCGACGATCCTCCACCTGATGGCCTTGTCCTCTCGCGCTCCGGGTCGCATTTCCAGGTGGCCCTTCTTGCGGCATGCATTGCACTTCGTGCGCGCCTTCATCTTGTTTAGCTTCTCTTCGGCTTCCGTGCCGCCCATCTTGATGGATCCTTGCTTGTTGATGTTGGCCTTCCAGCCTCGACTGGACTTGCTCTGCGCAAGCCTCTCCCGGGCTTGCTTGCAGTTGGGTTTGCGAACTGTTCGTCCAACCCTCCACCCGAGACGCTGTGCCTCAGCCGCTAGAACGTCGCACTCCTTCTGGCTGACCTCCTCGGGGTCGACGTCGTCAATCGCCCCCTCGCACTCGTCGATGTCGGCTGCCAGCGCGTCATAAATCATCGTCGCTCAGAAGCCTGGTCGCGCGCGCCAGGCTCGCATCCGAGTGGGGCTTCCCCCTCGTCATCGTCGTAGTCCGCCGGGCATGCCCCATGACGTCCGTGACCGCGTTCGTCCCTGCGCGTCGTGCCCAGCTGGATGAGAATTGCCGCCGTCGCGTCATCCCATATGTACTCGTTGTTGCACTGCCCGAGAATAGCCTTGTGCTCGGTCATGCTGGTTCCGGCCAGCTTTAGAAAGAAGTGCGTCCGCAAATCTTTACTCACTGTCGTATTTGCTGATAGAGACTTGAGCCGCTCATGCTCCGTCTCTCGCCTCGAGATGCACTCCTGCACAGACTCAGGTATGTTGCGAATGCCTTTGGTGACATGCTCCTCGGAAGCTCGCTGCTTCTGTAGTGCGGCGATCCGCTCGCGCGCTTGCCGGGCTGTTGCCACCGCCAGCTTCACTGCAGCAATTGGGTTTTCACCTGCCTTGTCCAACACTGCTGGCGTCGCAATCTCGGCCCTCTTCCTCGCGAGGTTCCACGCTCGCCCATTTAGAAAATTATTGAGCTTGATCGCGTAGAGCTTCTGCAGCTTCTCTTCGCTCGCATAGTAGCCGAGGATCGCGCGCTCCTGGAACTCATCGCCGCAGGCTGGGTCGCCGTTGTAATGTGCGACGCCCTTTTGGTCCACGAGGAGGGGTCCGTCGTTGGGCTGCTGCTGCCTGGTCGCCATCATGTATGTAGTGAGGGTGTTGCCGTCTCTGGTGATAGCGTCGCCGTCTCTGAAGATGGCGTCGCCGTCTCTGATGATGGCGTCTCCGCCCAGCTCGCAATGGATATCGTCGCCCCTGCTGACGTCCGGGTCGCGGCAACGAATCTCTGCCAGGCTGCAGGTGATGATGTTCAGCGCGTTGATCGCTGAAGGAAGTGCGCAGTGGCAAAGCGCTACGAGAGTCTTGGGCGCCAACATACATGGGCGGCCGCTCGCAAAATGAATCTCGCAACCGTAGAACTGATCCAGCTCCAGGCTACCAGTGCAAATGCAGATCACACTATCTCTCCCGCCAGTACTTGATGCAAGCGAAAGATAAGGTAGGATGTGAAATCTTCATCTCCGCATTCAGGCCAAAACGCGAGTAGGTGCGCCCACCCTCCCGCCCAGCTTGCGAGCCGCAGCGGCCGCGGGCGGAAGGGGAAGGAAATCCGCTACCACCCTAAATCTCACATCCTCGGCAGTATGATTTCCACGCCAATTCAGGATCGAGGGCGGCTGGGATTCCCCCGGGCCCGCCGTGATGCGCGCCTTCCTGAACGAGATTGACAGCGACAGGCCCGACGATGTCTTCTTTGTCCCCAGGTGCAAGCACTGGTGCCCCTGGCAGCGCGTGAACGAGGACATCTCTGAGGAGCGCGCCAAGGACATCAATGGCGCCGGGGGGCGCGAAGAGCGGGCGTTTCTCAAGATGATTGTGGCGGCGTTTGTGCAGCAGCAGAATGGGCACCGACGCGCGCATGCAGAAAGCCCGTGGCAGGGGCTACGCAGCCGGACGAAGACATGGAGGAAATTTGCCAGGATATCACTGCAGGCTCAATCACTGCAGGCTAGGAACGAAGTGTACGATCCAGGGCAAGAATATGCCGTGCCAGAAGCTCACCACATGACCCTAGCATGCGCGCGCACGGACGACCACGTGATCATGAGGGGCAAGCTTGCCCAACAGGCTCAGAAAACCGCAGACCGATGGCGAGGATGATGGCCTACCTGATCGCCTGCCAGGGCATGGCCGACGACTACAGCGACGCCGACGCGGCCGAGGAGGTCTACAAGGACATCGACGCCATCGAGTGCACCGACGCGATGCAGGAACTGATGAAGCGATTCAGCGCGTCGGCGATCCGAGCAGTCAAGCGCGCATGTCAGCCTGGCCCGCCCTTCGAACGCAGCGCTAGCAGTCGCCATGCAGCGCGCGGGTGCCCCGACAGAGTGGATCCAGTGCGCCGGGCTCTTCTAGTGCGAGATCTGGCTAGGCAGGCAGAGGCCCCGAGCGGCGCGCGTGGCCGCGCTGCCGAGGGCCAGAAGGTTCCACGAGGTGGTCTGCGCCGACGTCTAATACATGACGTGGAAGAAGATCGCCAAGGATATCCTGGCCATTATAAACGAATTCACGCGCTACGAGGTCGACGACCCGATCTCGGAGGAGACGTTTCTGCAGGAGCCGAAGCTGTGGGGGAAGCTGTGGATCTGCTGGGCCGGCAAGCCCGAGACGATGCGGATGGACCTGGGGGGCTCGCAGACGGCCAAGCGCACGCGCGACTGGATGAGCAAGCGCGGCATCAGGCTCGACCTGATCCCGAAGGGCGCGCACCACAGGCTGGGCCTCATGGGGCGGAACCACGCGGTCATGGGAGCAGCCCAGCAAGTGCCATCTGCAGTTCCCCGACGATTCGCTCAATACCGCCCTCAGGGTGACCGTCTGCCAGCGGAGCGCCTTGAGGGCCGCGCGCGGGTTCTCGCCCGCGGCGCTGTCTTGGGGGCGCAGCCCAAGATCTCCGGCGCCCTCTGCGACGAGGCCATCGGCCTGTCGGACCAGGCCGCGCCGGTCGACCCCAAGAGCGAGATGCGCGATGCGATGATCAGGGGGGCGGCTGCCGCGACGGCCTTCATCGAGGCCAACTGCTCGCTCGCTCAGCGCGCGGCGCTGTTGGCGCGCAGCAGGCCAACGAGGAGGAATTACGGGGTCGGCGAGTGGGTCTACGTCTGGAGACCCGAGCAGACGCAGGGGCTGGAGAAGTACCACTGGCGCGGCCCAGCTCTGGCGGCAGCAGTGGAGGCGAAGGTCAACGAGGACGACGTGATGCACGCCTCGGTGGCGCGGGCGACTCACGGGCACGCGATCTACCGCTGCACCGCGGAGCAGCTTCGCCCCGAGCTGCTCGGCGCGATCGAGAAGCTCAGGCGCGCGCTCTCGCGGGCGAGGGGAACCTGCAACTGCCGGGGCCTCGCCGAGGAGGGGCGCTTGCCCCAGCGCGACGACCGCGTGGGCGACGCGGGCGAGCAGCGGCCACCACGCGGCCAGGCGCCCATGGAGACGGACGAGACCGGCGACCCGACAGGAGCAGCTGCCTCGGCGGCCCCCGGAGTCCCGGAGACCCCCAGTCGACGACGGCGGGCGAGGACGGAGACGGACGAGACCGGCGACCCGATAGGAGCAGCTGCCTCGGCGGCCCCCGGACACCCTCAGTCGGCGACGGCCGGCGAGGACGAGGGCGGCGGGCCAGCGGCGGCCAGCGCGGGCGCGTCTGGCAGCGCTGCGCAGGAGCGCAGGGGCCCAGCAGGTCCCACATCGAGGCGATGGCTAAGAGGAGTGTCGAGGAGGCCGAGAAGCTGGGCGGCACCCCGCCGGCCAAGCGCGCTCGCCTGTCGCGGGCGAAGCTCGCCCTGCAGAGCGGGGGGGCTGCGCTCGCCGACGCGGTGGGCGAAGAGATGATGGTCTTGGAGGGATCCACCGAGACGGTGTACACGCTGGCCTTCAAGAGGAAAGCCCCCGCCATCGTGGACGGTAGGCTGCCGCCCGAGGAGAAGGGCCAGTTCTACGCGGCGAAGCTGGAGGCCCTCGGGGTTCTCCATCGCAACGACGGCTTGGGGCCCATCAGCGAGGCGGATGTGGATCCCAGAGCCTGCTGCCCCCTGCGCTTCCTGCCCAAGTGGAAGCTGAAGGATGGGCAGAAGGTGGCCGACGCGCGCGCACTCTACCAAGGGTTCAAGCGCCGCGACGTCGCCGAGGGCCAGCTCGCCAAGGAGGCGCCGACCCTCAGCAGGCTTGGCCGACACGCGGTCATGCTCTGGGCGTCTCTGAGGAAGTGGCGGTTGTTCAGCGCGGACGCCGTGCCCGCATTTCTGCAGGCTGAGGACGCGAGCGCGCGCGGCCTCAATCTGCGCGCGAGCCCGACGAAATAAATGAAAGAGATGCTCTCTTACCAGATCGGCCTGCAACCAGGGCAGATGCCCAAGATCATCGCGCCGTGTTTCTGCGACCCGCGGTCGCCCAAGCTTTGCCGCTAACGTTCCGACGATGTCGCGGAGAGATCGGGTTCCAGAACCGCAAGTTCGAAGATTGCATGTTGCGGCCCCTGCGCCCGGCGAGGGTCGACGACGACCCGTTCGACGCGAGCGGCTTCGAGGGCCGGACCTACGCGGTGGATGGCCTGATCGGTGAGCGCGTGAACGACTTCATCGGGCGCGGCGGGGGCGCGACAAACGAGCATGACCTCTGCGCGAAGCTTGGCGATACCGAGCGCTTCCAGGCGCGGCTAGGGATGCTCCGCGAGAGGTTAAGTTCGGCAAGTGGGAGTTCGAACCGCGCCTGGTCTTCGCTGGAGGCGAAGTGGAGCAGTCTCTGAGCGCCTACGGCGTGACCCTCAAGTTCGACAAGTACCTGCGCGCGGTGAAGCCCACAGCCGTCGAAAAGCATCGGGGAGCCGACCCCGCGAGCGCGCTGACGCCGAAGGAGCTGGCGAACTTCGAGACCCTGGATGGACAATTGCAGTGGCCGGCAGCCCAAGGATTGATCATTGCAGCGGCTACTGCGTCCTTCCGAGCTTCGGCGACAGGTCGAGCCACCGCGCAGGATCTCTTGGATGCGAACAAGAACGGGCGTTTTTTGAAGGCCAGCGCGGATGTAGGGCGGTACGTCGGGTTCGACAGGGCCTGGAGTCAACTGCGAGTTCGCAGCTGCACCGACGTGAGCTGGGCGAGTCGACATGACGGAAGTTCGCTATGCAATCTTCATTGGCCCGAGGACGAGCTCGACGCCTGCGCCCCAGCACCTTCCGTGGCCATGGAGTGGGCCTCGAAAAAGTTGCAGCGTCTGGGCAGGAGCTCGCTGTCAGCAGAAACCCAGGCAGCAGCCTTGGGCGCGGGCTCGCTGATGCGGGCGAAGGTCTACCCAACGTGGAGCCTGCGATCCGACCTGGAGCTCGAAGAGGCGATGGTGTACCTGGGAGAGTCGCCGTTCAGCACTGACGCGAAGTTTCTCTTCGACGCGTCGCGCGCAGCGACGGCAGGCCTAGGCACCGCGGAGAAGAGGGCGGCCATCGAGGTGAATCTCGTGAACGAGCAGATGGCAGAGATCGGCGCTACCTGGAAGTGGGTGGATGCGCAGCAGCAGATGGCGGACGGACTTGCCGAGCTGTCGGCCCGCCAGATGATGGCCGATGTGCTACGACGTGGAGTGTATGCGCTACGATATGACCCTGACTTTTTGGCCAGCAAAAAGTTGTCCAAGAGCCATGGAGCAAAGCGAGAAGGAGCTGGATGGCGCTGGCGACGCACTACACGACACCCTCGATACACCGCCTGTGACGATGACGAAGGCGAAGGCGAAAGCCAAAACCAAACGTCATTTTGGCGCGAGTGGATCGGAGCTGGCTGCAGCATTGGCAGCTGGCGCAGGCAGCAGTGCGGCAGGTCAGGTGATACTGTACACGCCCAGAGGCGTTGAGCTGCTCAGTCCACCGACGACGGCCGACTGGAACGGCATGATTCTGAAAATGATGGTTTTCGGTTTCGTGCTGGGACTTGCGGTGACATTATACTGCGGGTTCCGTGCTGGAGTATGGTGGGCGCGCTGGACCAAGCAGATCGAGCCCGACGCGAAGACCAAGCAGATCGAGCTCGACACGAATACTAAGGAGATGCGCGAACCCAAGTCGGAACCACTGAAGCTCAGTGTCGCGACCACCACGACGGGGGCGGACCCAAAGCCGATAAAGCTGAAGAGAACGCGCAATGTGCTCGTCCACTCGCAGCGTCGCTACAACCAGGACCTCAACACCCCGAAGTTCCAACCGCTGCCCGACTACGCTCACGGAGCGTTCGTGACGGGTTGAAGGGGTCTCCCGAGGCCGTTTTGGCGAGAGGCCAGTTTGGCATGATGGTCGGCGTGGCCGACATGAGTAACATGGTGGTCGGCGAGGCCGACATGAGTGCCTGGGTCGGCGAAGGGCCGACTCGTGCGCGAATGCTCCGTGGAGGACACCTCGTGCATGTTTCTGCCCGGCGAGATAGACCGATCGCCGGGCGTGCTGATAAATTAAGAAATATGGACGTTGCTGTCGCGACCGCCGGTGAGTTTCACGTTCGAGTCTGACTGGTTCGTAATGGGAACCAGCGGTGTTTGCGTCGTTTTATCTGTTTTAGTCTCGGTCCTGCTCCCGTTTCCAGGTTTCCTGGTGATATTCCTGGGAGCCCTGACCGTGGCAATCTGCGTTTTTGTGCGGATCAGTGCTAACTCCTTTTTCCGCCCGTGTCAATAACCCCAATTATACAGAGTTTATGCACGTTGTCTTGTGTATTAGCACAGCCCAGCAGCTTCAGCATAGCAGGCGTGTTGCAAACAATTGTTTCACATATGTCTGCACAATTGCCATTTGATGTTCCGGGCCCCCCCGAGTCAGTTAAAAAAAGTGGTGTATCTTACGAGTTGATGCGATTATCCAGATCATCCGTTCAATCGAACACATCCCGAGGGGACTTCGCGTGCTACCGTCGATTGATACTATGGAACCACGAGCCGTGTGAGGGGTGCGTCGAAATGAGGGTGGAGCTGCATGTGAACCCTGCCTCTGGGGCCTTCGGGGGAACTCCCTATGGGTCGTGGCCGTGTGAGGGCTGCGCCGAAATGGCGATGGAGCTGGATGCGAACCCTGCCTCAGGGGCCTTCGGTGGAGCTCCCCATGGGGCCACGCGTGTGAGTAGTGCGCCGAAATGACGACGGAGCTGCATGCGAACCCTGCCTCTGGGGCCTTCGGTGGAGCTCCCCATGGGGCCACGCGCGAGAGGGGTGCGCCGAAATGAGGGTGGAACAGCATGCGAACCCTGCCGCTGAGGTCTTCGCTGGAGCCCCCTACGGGGCCACGCGCGCGAGGAGTGTGCCGAACGAGGGTGGAACTGCATGCGAACCTGCCACTGACGCCTCCGGTGGAGCTTCTGATGGGGCCATGAGCCGTGTGAGGGGTGCGCCGAGATGAGGGTGGAACTGCATGCGAACCCTGCCTCTGGGGCCTTCGATGGGACTCCCTATGGGGCCACGAACCGCGTGAGAGGTGCGCCGAGATCAGGGTGGAACTGCATGCGAACCCTGCCAGTGGAGCCTTCGATGGATCTCCCTATGGGGCCACGAGCCTCGTGAGAGGTGCGCCGAAATGAGGGTGGAGTTTGTTCCCAACCATCCTGTGGTGTTGGGTCCTCGTTTTGAAAAGACAGCGCCCCGCGTCCCTCCTTCCTCCTGCTGCCTCCTCCCCCTCCTCCTCCCTCCTCCCACTATCATCATCGTCATCATCGCCGTCATCATCACTGTCATCACCATCGTCGTCAGAATCCTCACGACCATCGTCATCATCACCATCACTGTCAGCATCATCATCATCATCATCATCATCATCATCATCATCATCATCATCATCATCATCATCATCATCATCATCATCATCATCATCATCACCCTCATCATCCTCATCATCATCCTCATCATCATCATCATCATCATCATCATCATCAGCATCAGCATCAGCATCAGTATCAGCATCAGCATCATCATGCGTCCCGCACACCCATTTCGGCACACCCCTTACACGTTTCGTGGCCCCATGGGGAGCTCCGCCGAAGGTCCCAGTGGGTGTGCCCGCATGCGTCCCGCACACCCATTTCGGCACACCCCTCACACGCTTCGTGGCCCCATAGGGAGCCCCACCGAAGGTCCCAGTGGGTGTGCCCGTATGCGTCCCGCACACCCATTTCGGCACACCCTTCTCACGTTTCATGGCCCCATAACGAACTCCACCGAAGGTCCCAATGGGTGTGCCCGCATGCGTCCCGCACACCAATTTCGGCACACCCCTCACACGCTTCGTGGCCACATAGGGAACCCCACCGAAGGTCCCAGTGGGTGTGCCCGCATGCGTCCCGCACACCCATTTCGGCACACCCCTTACACGCTTCGTGGCCCCATAGGGAGCCCCACCGACAGTCCCAGTGGGTGTGCCCGCATGCGTCCCGCACACCCATTTCGGCACACCCCTCACACGCTTCGTGGCCCCATAATGGAGGTTCCACCGAAGGTCCCAATAGGTGTGCCCGCATGCGTCCCGCACACCCATTTCGGCACACCCCTCACACGTTTCGTGGCCTCATAAGAACGTCCGCCGAAGGTCCCAGTGGGTGTGCCCGCATGCGTCCCGCACGCCCATTTCGGCACACCACTCACACGTTTCGTGGCCCCATAAGGAGCCCCACCGAAGGTCCCACTGGGCGTGCCCGCGTGCGTCCCGCACGCCCATTTCGGCACACCCCTTACACGTTTCGCGGCCCCATATGGAGCTCCACCGAAGGTCGTAGTGGGTGTGCCCGCATGCGTCCCGCACACCCATTTCGGCACACCCCTCACACGTTTCGTGGCACCATAACGAACTCCACCGAAAGTCCCAGTGGGTGTGCCCGCTTGCGTCCCGCACAACCCTCACACGTTACGTGGCCCCATAAGGAGCTCCACCGAAGGTCCCAGTGGGTGTGCCCGCATGCGTCCCGCACGCCCATTTCGGCACACCCCTCACACGCTTCGCGGCCCCATATGGAGTTCCACGGAAAGTCCCAGTGGGCGTGCCCGCATGCGTCCCGCACACCCGTTTCGGCACACCTCTCACACGTTTCGTGGCCCCAAACGGAGCTCCACCGAAGGTCCCAGCGGGCGTGCCCGCATGCGACCCGCACGCCAATTTCGGCACACCCCTCGCACGTTTCGTGGCCCTGATTTATCCGCGAGGCCTGACCTGAGGAGCGGCCCGCCATAGCCGCGCCTTCTCTCGGCTGTCCAACTGTTTGGCCTCGCGCCGCGGACGCCCTGCGCGCGTCGCTGGGGCCCTCTCGGGGCGATCAGCGCGCGTCTCGCGAACTCCGCGCTGCGTTCTGTCCAGCGCCTCGCTCGCCCGTCGTCGCTCCGCCCGGCGGCCAGAGCCACGCGCGCTATCAGTTAACCAGCAAGCAATCTCTGTTCCACACGGCGTACGAATCGCGCACGTCACTGTGACCCCTTTCGGGGCGACCTGCGCGCGTCGCGAGGGCTCCGCCTTGCGCTGCGCCCGCAGCCTTGGACTTTGGCGTGCGCGGGCAAAGGAAAAAGGAAAAAGGAAGGAAGGAAGCGGGCGCGATCCTCGCGCGGGGCGCGCCGACATGGGCGTCGCGGCGCGCGGGCGCTGCCGCCGGGGTCCCCAGGGAAACCCCCTGCAGAGGCTACGCCGCACAATTCGGCACGCCTTCATGCGGTTCGTGGCCCCATAGGGAGCGCCACCGAAGAAGATATTCACAATTGTGGTACCCACAACTGCACATGGTTGGGTCCTTCGCCAGAATAATTGGTTGGCCCCTTCTTCTCGACGTTGAATTGAGCAGCCAGCGCTCGATGCACTGATATGAACAGATACCATGCCTGTCCTACCTCAAGCCTGAATCTTCGCTCCTCTTCTCGACGAGAGCCTGGATGCCGCCGCGCACGCATCTCGCAAGTACACAAATGCAGATCCGCGCCCGTGGCGCAGCTGTCTCCTGGCCCGCTGGACACGGCGGGCAAATCCTGCCCCCCTCGAGCGCGAGGGCGGAAGCGAGACAGCGCATATACTTGATGATGCGAATGTGGGTGGGTGGGGGTGGGGGGGAATTTTATCGCCCTGCTGCTGCTGTCTACTGCTGCGCGGGGCATGTCTAACGCGTCTAGACAGCTAGCTCTATAGACACGAGTCTAATGGTTCAGTCAACTGGCACCAGGGAATTTCTTAAAAGCTCACAGGCTTGCGGGCGAGCGCCCCTGACCCAAGCAAGCGAGCCAGCCGCGGCGCCGCCAAAAATCGTCGGACGAGGCCGGCGCGAAAGGGGCGGGGAGGGAAAAAAAGAAGGGGAGGGGGCAAGACTGCAGCGCCCGCGCCTGCACGGGCGCACAGCCGGACACTTCGCGCCAGCACTCGGCCTCCGGGCCCCCGAGAGGAGGAGGGGCAGGGGGGGGCGGAGAAGGGGGGGGGCAGCATGCAGGCGGGCAAGCAACGGGCCGCGGAGGGAGCGCGGCCGCGGGGCGCGAGCCACCCGACCCCGCCAGTTATTAGGCGCGCGCGCTGGGGCGGGGGCGGGAGGAATGGGGAAGTCCGCGCAGGCGGGGGCGGGCTGGCCGGCGCCCTTAGTCGTCGCCCCCGCCGGGCCAGCAGGCCCTGGCGCGGGCGGCCGCCCGCCGGCACAGCGCCGCCCCGGCCGCGCCGGCCATGCGCTGGTCCTGCCGCGAAATTCTGAGAACCCCAAACTGTCCTCATAGAAAAACAATGTTCTTATACTACAAGCCTGATGTGATAAAACAAGACAGACTCCGCCATGAATGCCCTGAGAACATTTCGTAGAAACCACGGGAGGTTCTTAGAACATTGTTTGGTAGGGCTATAGGCGAGCCAGGACGCTTCGCCACTGCTTGCATGCGGCGGCGCCGCCGCGCCCCGTCCAAGCACCCCCTCCGCCGGGCATGGTGGGTCGCACGTGCGCGGGAGGTGGATGTCGTCCGGGGGTGGGGCCGCCCGTAGGCCGGCCAGACTAAGGGCTGGTGCAGGATGTTCTGCCGTCTTGCGCTCGCACATGCCGGGGGCGCAATCTGGGCCGGCGTTGCGCGCGCCGGGAGAGGCGATCCCGATGTCGAGCGCGGTGGGCCCGTGCCCCAGCGCCACCGTGAGCACGTCCGCGGGCCGCGGGCGGGTGCCCGGGATGAGGTTCTGCGCCTCGAGCTCGGCGGCGGGGTCGCAGCTCTTGGAAGCCTCGTGCACCTGCCGTGCAAGCGCGCGGTGGCCCCTCGTAGCCTCGGCGCTGCTGCAGCAGAGCGCGCGCGAGCCCGCGGAGTCGAGCAGCTCCGCGCCGCAGAGGTTGCAGGGGATGGGCTCGCTGGGGCCGGCGGCGCCCTGCAGGTCGAGAAGGAGCCTTTTGTGTCGGCTCAGAGCCCGGGGCCACTCGCGGTTGGTGTCGGGGTGGCTGATGTCCTCCAAGCGGCGCGGCGCCCGCTTGTTGCCCGCCTGCGCGCGGCGCTCGCGAAGCTCCAGACGCGCCCGCGCGTCGAGGCGGGCCAGGATGGCCCTCTGGAGGTGGGCGCGGCCGCGGGGGGCAGCAGCGGCCGGGCGCTCGTCCTCGTCCTCGTCGAGGGGGGCGATGCCGCTGCCTATGCGCTGGGGCCGGCCGTTCTGTCTGGGAGCACCGTCGTTTGCGGGTGCGCCAGCGTCGAAGTGGCCGGCCCACCGTTCCTCGCACCGGTCGGCCTCGTCTGCGAGGAATTCCAGGAGCTGCCTTCCGGGGGTCGGAGGGATGGGGCCCCATCAGCGCGACCGCGGCCTTCGCTCCGCGCGCCTGTCGTTATAAGCCCCCATGACCGCGGCCGCGGTGCGCGGGCCGGCCAGGGCAAGGTGCTCGGCCATTTCGCGGACGCGCGGGCGGGAGCTCACGCACCTGGCGAGGACAGCGGCCGTGGACACGCGCTCCGCGGTGCGTGGGCCAAGGCCGCCCCGGGAGACTCCGGCGGCGGCTTGTTCCCAAGCGTCGTCTGGCAGGTCGCCGCCGACGATATTCTCCACTGCGGCGCACAGGTCTCTGTCAAGGGTAGCGAGCCCGTCGTGGCCGATCCTGTCACCGTCGAGGCGGAGCTGGTAGGAAAGTTCCGACACATCGGCGCACAGGCGGGTGAGGACGAGCTCGGTGGAGGCGTGGTTGACGTTGAGCAGCGCGAGGCGGGCTGCCCGGGCCTTCTCCGCGACCGCTTTGACCTCGTCGTCCAGCGCCTCTGCGGTGCCGAAGGGAGCGCCCAGGGCGAGCGCGGGGCCCCGTGGGTCGAGGACGTTGCAGGTAGCGCGCACGTAATCAGTGTCCCAACCGTCGTGGAGGTGGCGCTGCTCTGGCGAGCAGAGCAAGCGGCGGGAGCTTTTGGCCGTGCCCTCAGCGACAGAGCCGTGGGTGCCGCCAAAGCGAGCAAGGCTGGCGTCCAGTACCGTGTGCCAGGGGTCAAAGTCTGCTGGCTGGACGAAAACCTGCCCGTCGTCCACGTACCACTCCTCGCGCGCCCGCAGGCTGGCAGCGGCGGCACGGGCCGCGTCGGGGGCGCCCCCCGGGGCTGGCGCGGCTGCAGGGGCAACGGCGGCCGCCAGGGGCAACGGCGGGGGGCGCCAGGCCAGGAGTGGCGGGGGGCGGGCCCGGGCCGGCGGCGGGCGCCCCAGCGGGCGCGGGCGCAGCGGAGGCGAGGGCGGGCGCGCGCGCGGCCTCGAGTGTGAGCCCAGCCTGGACGGTGCCAAATCCGTCGCCCTGCTCGGCCCCGCGGTCGGTGTCGAAGAGTTAGCCAAAAGGCAGCTCGGTGGTGGAGGGCTCGCGGTGGTGCAATTCGTCCAAGCGGCGATCTCTGGGACGGCGCCCGGGTCCGGGAACACGGCCCGCAGCTTGTGCAAGTGTTTCTTGGTGAAGCGTGGAGGGCGCCGTCGCGCATGGCAGCGTGGAGGCGGTTCAGCGCGCGACGTAGGCTGGAGGCCTCGCGGCGGCGCGGCACGGAGTAAAGTTCCTTGAAGTGCTCTGGTCGCGTGCCCGTGGGACCCAGAGCAGTCAGCTTCGACAACCAGACGCCGTCGAGGGAGTTGTCGTTGGTTCCGTCCTGGTCGTTGTCGTCGTCGTGGTTGCTGTCGTGGGCGGCCGGCGCGGCTGAGTCGCCAGGCAGGCCGGCCGCCGCCGGGAGGGGCGGCGCCGGGACACCAGCGGCCCCGGGCGGGACGGCCTGCGGGTCGGGCGGCGTGGCGGGGGACCTCGGCTGGGCAGCGGCGAGGGCGAGGTCCGGGCGGCTGGTCCGAGGGAGGAGCTGACGGGCGTCGCGGAGGTCCTCCTCCGCGCTGGTTTGCAGGGTGTCGCTCGCGAGGTGAGGGCCGCCCTGCCTCTGGGGCCTTCGGTGGAGCTCCCTATGGGGCCACGCGTGTGAGGGGTGCGCCAAAATTAGGGTGGAGCTGCATGCGAACCCTGCCACTGAGGCCCGCGGTGGATCCCCTTCTGGGGCCACGAGCCGTGTGAGGGGTGCGCCGAAATGAGGGTGGAACTGCATGCGAACCCTGCCACTGAAGCATTCGGTGGAGCTCACTATGGGGCCAAGCGTGTGAGGGGTGCGCCGAAATGAGGGTGGAACTGCATGCGAACCCTGCCACCGGGGCCTTGGGTGGAGGCCCTTCTGGGGCCACGAACCGTGCGACAGGTGCGCCGAGATCAGGGTGGAACTGCATGCGACCCCTGCCACCGGGGCCTTCGGGCGAGCTCCCTGTGGGGCCACGAACCGTGTGAGGGGTGCGCCGAGATCAGGGTGGAACTGCATGCGAACCCTGCCACTGGGGCCTTCGGTGGAGCTCCCTATGGGGCCACGAGCCGTGTGAGAGCATGCAGGAATGGGCGGGGAACGATGACGATGATGGTGATTACGATGACGGTGACGAGTTTGATGATGATGATGATGATGCTGCTGCTGCTGCTGCTGATGATGATGATGATGATGATGATGATGTGGTGATGATGAGACGATGATGAGATGATGATGTTGATACGGCTGATGATGATAATGATGATGATGATAATGATGATGATGATGAAGCAAATGATGATGATGGATGATGATGATGATGATGATGATGATGATGATGATGATGATGATGATGATGATGATGATGATGCTGATGCTGATGCTGATGATGATGGTCATGGGAGGAGGGAGGAGGGGGAGGAGTGATGATGATAATGGTGATGGTGATGGTGATGGTGATGGCGATGATGCTGATGCTGATGCTGATGCTGATGCTGATGCTGATGCTGATGCTGCTGCTGCTGCTGCTGATGATGATGATGATGATGATGATGATGATGATGATGATGATGGAGGATGCTGATGCTGCTGCTGCTGCTGATGATGATGGTGGTGGGAGGAGGGAGGAGGGAGAGGAGGAAGGAGAGGAGAGATGGACGCGGGGCGCTCTCTTCAAAACGAGGATCCAACACAGGATGGTTGGGAAATGCCGACAGTAACAGGTCTTCCAAGCTTTTTCATATTCTTCCATGTGGATGCAAAGGGTTCATGCTTTTCCTGCTTTCCTGCTTTACTCTGTGCCGCCACTGCAGATCCCCCTATACTTAAAACCTTTTGTAAGGCCGCCACAAAGCGAATCCTTTCTGTTCAGGCTGCTATGCGAGAATTCTAATTGTGGAGGACACTGCACAACCTGCACAACAATCATGTTGTATGGTCGCCACACAAGGAATCCTTTTGTAAAGGCTGCTACAAAAAGGATTGTGAGTGTGGAGCATCTGCACCATCAGGAATTTTGATTCAATGCGGGGTTTAGAAACTGTAGAACATGAAGACAAGTACCAGGTTGTAATCCCACACATGGCGGGTCCTGCAGGGTACCCCCCGCCTGGCTGGGAGCGCGCGCCTCCCCCGCCGACGTGCACCGGCAGAAAACGCTGCTGTGCTCCGTGATGCCCTGGGGCGGACGCCGACGACGACGACGACGACGCTGCTGTGTTCCGTGGTGCCCTGGGGCGTCCTGCGACACCCGCGGGGTGGGCGGGCCGCGGGGGAAGCGGCGGCGGCGGGAGCGGCGGGACGGCAGGCTGCCTCACCGCCGACCGCGGGCGGGCATGCGCAGCCTCGTCGTCGTCGTCATCGTCGCCGTCGTCGTCGTCATCGTCAGCGTCGCGCGCCTGTAGGGGCTCCGGACCGCCGCTCATGCTGCAGCTGCCTCACTGCCCTCTGCCCGACGCTCTCGCAGACGCCGGTCCCATCCGCCTGCTCCATCCTTTTCCTTTATGGACAACCCCTCCCTGTCGCATCCCGATGCCACTCGGAAAAGCGAGATGGGCGTTTCACCAGAGATCTCCTTACCACTTATGATCCTGAAACTTACAAATTAGCAACCGCTTCACAAACGGAGGGCGGGCCGCTTCCAAAATGTGGGACTTCCCTCGGCGACGCGCATTCGTTTTCAACATTTGACAGAGCTTCACGGATTGAGGGCGGGTCGTTTTCAACATGTGGTTCTTACCTTGGCGCCGCGCGCACTCATATTTAAGATTGCCACAACTTCACGGATTGAGGGCGGTTCCTTTTCAAGATGTGGCTCTCGCCTCAGCGCCGCGCACATTCGTCTTAAACATTGGAATAGTTGTACAAATTGAAGGCGGCATTTCTTTGAAATGTAGCTCTCGCCTTGGCGCCGCGCACATTCATCGTAATATGTTGCAAGAGCTTCCCAGGAGGGCGGCTCCTTATCCAAATGTGGATATCGCTCTGGTGCCGCGCGCACTCGTTTTGAAAATTCGACGACGTGTCACGGATTGAAAAAAAGGAGGTCAGTTTCAACATGTGGTTCTCGCCTCAGCGCCGCGCACATTCGTCTAAACAAATTACAAGTGTTTCACGGATGCGCATGGCTGGAAAACCAGAAATGATGTCTTGGAACGGCCCAGGATTGTAAGGCGCAACGGTTACGTTGGTTCGCGGTGTTGAA
The DNA here is from genome assembly GCA_963575745.1 of Prorocentrum cordatum. Taxonomy (NCBI): domain Eukaryota; class Dinophyceae; order Prorocentrales; family Prorocentraceae; genus Prorocentrum; species Prorocentrum cordatum. The sequence continues at coordinate 568,932 of CAUYUJ010020204.1, forward strand.
ATCCCAGGAATGGTGCTCTGACGCGAGTCAGGATCGTCAAGACGTAACAGTCAAGTCCCGAGAATTGTGTTTTAGCTCCGTTCAGGATCTTCAAACAGTTGCCTTCCAACGGGGCACTTCCCCCAGTGGAAATGAATCTTGGTGGGACCTATGAAGAAGGAGCTTCGAGAAAGGTTATTCCGACATCGTTGGTGAGTCCGGGGTTTACACCGGTCTTCCTCCTCCTCCTTACCACTGCTCCTTTTTTCCTGTGAATAACTCCTCCCTGTCGCACCCCGAGGCTAGTCGCTAAGGCGGGTCGGGCGTTTCGCTTGACACCTCGTCGCCATGCCATTCCTGATCCTGAAACGTCCAAACTGGCAACACCTTCGCACATGGAGATCGGGCCGCTTCCAAGCCGTGGCTGTCGCCTTGGCGCCGCGAGCATGGGTCTTTTTTTTGGGGGGGAGGGCCAGGGGCGCTCAAGGGGCCCCAGGAGTTCCATGCGGCACCACATGCAGACGACAAGCGACCACAGGCCCGCGGCAACCGTCCAACTGGAACAGTCACCCACCGCGGCAGGAACAGGGAGCAGTGAGCACAGCTGCCTCGGGAGACTCGCAACTGAGGAGGGCCCCCGCCCAGTCCCACAGTTCAACGCGAACGGCAGGCAGGCGCCTCACCTCGCGTCAGGAAATCAGTTACGTACGCCTGGAAAAGTCTCGGCCAAGCTTGGCCCAGACTCTGCGCGTCGCAGCATGCCGACGGGCAAGCACACGAAGACGGGCTTCAAAGTGTTGCTCGGGAGTTCCAGGGAGGCGAAGGCGGAAAGAGTGATGTGTACTTATGAAGGCATCGCAGGGCATAGCAGACAAAAGACAGCGGTCAGGACCCTTCTTCGGAAAAAGGAGGTACGAGTGGAGCCAGGGCAAGCCCTCAGAGGGGCTCGGAGTCAAAATGCCCATCCAGCGAGAGAAGAGGGAACGTAGGGGTTCGCAACGACACTAATGTTTGAGGTCGCCCAGATCCTCTGCGCACGAGGAACATCCCAAGAAGCATCCCCGAGGAGCCGTATGAAAACGTGAAGAGGTACAGAGGGAGCGGGACAGAAGCCGAAGAACCGCGAGAAGAAGATACATGTTGGTTCGGGTCGCTAACGAACGAAGCTTCGGCATCAATCGCACCACCTCCAGCCTCGGGGCTCCAGGAAGCCAAGCACAGAGACGCCGATAAAGAAGCTCGAGCGGAAGAGAGCGGGGGCGGTAGAACAGGGCGAGCTTTTGTACGCATTGCCTCTGAATATCAGGCCGAACATACTTAATGTCAAACTTCTGAGCGAAGATCCATTCCTGATAGGAATAGAGGGAGGTGAAGAACGCGTTCGGGACACGGCCAACAATTCGCCGAGCGGGGCACCAGTCGTCATCCGCAAAAATACTGGTAAACTCATTCCTGAGACGGCCAAGCTCGTTGCATCGGGCAATATATATCTATATATATATATATATATATATATATATCGCACGAGTGGCTGCCGCGATCTGCTCAAGATGAGGGAATTCAAGAGGGAGGCCAAACTGCTTCAAAGCGCTACACATGTCATATGAAATAGCGTTGTTAGGTCCCGCAGTCAGCAAACGAACACATGAGCGGCACGTGCCACTCAACGATTTGGAGGGAGGGAAGAGCTGGGCAACAAAATATACCAAAGATACACAGAAGGCTTGCAAAAATACAATAGACTGGGCAAACCCAAGGCCAAGATCGCGAATCTCCCGTGTACACTTGCTAAGCTTAACAATGACCTCCTTCCACGCCACTTCCTGAGCATCCCCCCCAATCCACATTCCCAGATACTTACGACGCGCGGCAACCTCGAGCTTTGGGACAGGGTCGCCAAGTTCTTCAAACAAGTCAAGCAATGGCTCGAGCAGGTTACTGTAGACAAAGAGAATCTGGCACTTCGGGAAGTTGAGGGAGAGGCCCATCGCATCTCTCAGGCAGCACAAACAGTCAAACAATGGGCCAACTCCATCGAACAGGCAGCGGAGGCCGAAGCACAGGTCATCGGCATACGCAAGCGTCAGCTCGATATGTCCTGGAATCTTCCAGGGTAGCCACCTAAGAACGGGTTCGATGGCCAGGACAAATAATAGCATAGAACTCGGGTCGCCCTGCCGAACACCCCGACACACAGGAAAGGAACCAAACTTGGACCCACCAAGGGTCGCCACCGCCTGATTATCAGAATACAGCGCCTCAAAGCAGGAAATGATGGCCGTCGGAGGTCCCATCTTTTCGAGAACAAAGAGCACCCACGGTATATGAATCGAAGGGAAAGCCGATTCAGAGTCAGTGAAAACCATCCCAGAGGTATAACGGTAGCGTAGATGATTCCGAAGGAGGTATTGTTCGGCTTCAAGGACATTCACAAGCATGCCCCCCCCCCCCCCCCCCACCACCACCACCACCACCACCACCACCCCCCACGAAAGCATTTCTGCGCAGGCCCAAGAAGCCCTCCCAGCGAGACCTCACTGGCGAGAACCCTCGCCATCGCAGCAGAGAGGACCCTGGCATCCGCGTTCACCATGCTCAGGGGGCGGGTAACTGAGGGACGACGAAAAACGCGTTCACCAACCTCCGACCCAAGGATCTTTTTGGGCAGAAAAACCAGAAGACTGGATTTCATGTCGGCGGGGATCTCACCACTGGTCGAGCGAAAAAGCTCACTATAGCAATCGTGCAAGATATTCGTAGCACAGTCCGCGCGCCAGGCAGAGTACGGGATCCCATCCTCCCCAGGCATACTATCCACCCTGCTGCGTATCAAGATCTTCCATTCCTCCTCACTCATCACCCAGCCTTCCCCCCGAAGAGTAGCAAGCGCATGCGGAGCAGGTACCTGCCCAATAGAAGGGATAAACTGCGAAAGCTGCGAAAGCCCATGCCGCATCGAACGATCTTCCTGCGGCTCCGCAAAGATGGCTTGCCAGTGTTGCTGCAAAGCCTGGGCAGCCTCCTCTTGCGTAACACTGGATTCGCCATTGGTATTGAGAGTCCCTTGGAGAAAAGTACGACGACGCATCTTGGCCCACAGGTCCCGACGACGACCAAGACGAGCTGTGGCACTGTCCAGAGTCTCAGGGGAGAGGAGGCGTTTGGCATGCAGAAGCTCTTGCTCTTCTGCATCAAGTAGGAGGAGATGCAAATTTTGAACGTGCTGGCAAAGAGAATCGACCGACATGGACGCCGTGAGTAAGGCCAGAGGGGAAATGAGATTGAAGCTGAGGGCAGGCACAGATAGCGACATCGATCGCAAAGGCGCCCCGTGATCTCCATCCACGCAAGGCCTGAAGGGCACGAAGATGCTTGCTTTCGAGCGAGTCGGCAGGACGCGCTCGAATCTGGGTTTAAACCTCCTCCGCCACTTCAAACATTAGGTCCTTCAGGGCCCGCAACTTACCCCACGGGTTCTCAAGCGAAAGATCCATCGTCGCACCATTGAGTAAGGTAGTGAAGGAGGGAGGTTTGGCGATCCAGCTAGGGATGCGCATCGGGGCCTCCTGCGGATTGAACGAAGACATCGCAATGACAACTGGAAGGTGGTCAGAGATCATGCTGGGTTGGAGACGGCCAAGCACCTCACCTCGGATAGTGAGGTCTGCGAGCAGCGGGGCTGGGAGCGTACTGTACACTCTGTCAAGCCGAGCGGTGTGAACCATCATGCCTTCCCCGACCTCTCTCCTGGCATCCTCCGACTGGTAAAGCTCCGCCCACCTCCCACATCTAGCGTTGAATAATGCAGAGTGCGCCTCGTCACCTCTCCCCCACCCAGTGCCGTCAGCGCGCAGGCGGCCTTCGGCAGAGAGAGCGAAATTCCAGTCGCCCAATACTATCGCGTGGCAAGAGGCTGCGGGAGGAAGACGTTCACAGAGAGAAGAAAGAGCTCTGCGATAAGTGCCGATCTGCTCATTGGTGTTAGGCATGTGCACGTCAATGATACATAGCGAACCAGAGCGGCCAGACAGCATGGACATGATAATGCGGCCTTCGACAATAGTATGATGAGAGACATGATGAAACGCACGAAGGAGCTTAGGAGAGAGACAGGTAATGACACCACCCGCATTCGGATTGTGAGGGATAAGGGAATGCCCAATCTGATACCCACGAAGTTCCCGAGACAGTTCGTTAATGTCCGCAATCTGCCCGTGGCACTCTTGTCCGCACATAATGCCATAGAGACTGGCGTACTTGAGGAAACGCGCATACCGTCGAGGGGCGAGCATGCTCTGCGATCGAACTGATGAGAAGAGAGCGTGAGTATTCCAAGTGCATATCTTGAGAGGGAAGGGAGATGTGAAGGGAATGGGCCTGACCTGAGAATTACAATTGAGTCCTTTGCATGGGTCTTAGAAATTTGCAGCCGCGAGCATGGGTCTTAGAAATTTGCAAGAGCTCCACACATTGATGGCAGCCCGTTTTCAATATGTGGTCTTCGCCTTTGAATTCTGACACGGTTTCACGGATTGAAAGCGGTTCATGTTCAAAATCTGGTTTTCGCCTGAGCGCCGCGCACATACATTTTCAAATACCCGAGACGTACCCCACCCTGTCTACACATGTAGCGACGATACACAGGACCGATCAATACAAACGAAGATGTTAAAGGACCCACAAGAGCCCACGAAAATGGCGACAAATGTACACTTCGCAACCCCCCCATGAGCCGCAACAATAACGGAAATAACGACAATTGCACACTTCGCAACCGCCCAGTGACCCGCGAAGTCTCGGCTGGGTGTGTTTACCACTTCGCTCCGCCGAGCCTCGCAGCAGCCCGCGAAAGTGGCGACAATTGCGCACTTGGCAACCCCCAATGACCCGCGAAGTCTCGGCTGTGTGTGTGCCACTTCGTTCCGCCGAACTTCCCAGCAGCCCACGAAGGTGGCGACAATTGCGCACTTCACAACCCCCCAAAGACCCGCGAGGTCTCGGCTGGGTCTGTGTACTACTCCAAGTCGCTGAGCCTCCTAGAAACCGACGAAAAAACTAAACATACACATTTCGCAGCCCCCCAAAGACCCGCGAATTGTCGGCTGGGTGTGTTTACTTCGCTCCGCGCCGAGCCTCCCAAGAACCCGCGAACATAACCACAATTGCGCACTTCGCACCCCCCCAATGACCCGCGAAATCTCGGCTGGGTCTGCTTACGACCCCACTCCGCTGAACCCCCATGAGCCCACGCCGGTGGCGACTATTGCGTCGCTTCGCAACCCCCCAATGACCCGCGAGGTCTCGGCTGGGTCTGGTTACCACTCCATCCCGCTGAGCCTTCCAAAGGCCCACGAGCATGGCGACGGTTGCACACTTCGCAACCCCACAATGACCCGCGAGGTCTCGGCTGGGTCCGCTAACCACTCCACTCCGCTGAGCCTCCCAAATCCACGAACATGACGACAATTGACAACTTCGCAACCCACCCCTGTGACCAGCTGGGTCCGTTTACCACTCCACTCCGCCGAACCTCCGTGGCTCCAACATTCGTGGCTCAAACATCCGTGGCTCAAGCATCCGTGGCTCAAACACTCCGTAGCCATTTTGCTCAAGCATCCGTGGCTCAAGGCATCCACTTCGCAAAGCTAAAGGCATACTTATCCAGGCATGCTTCTCGATCAAGAGCAGTCTGGTCTTGAGTTTCATACTCTGGCTACTGTTGCGGCGGCAGTACGCGGTGTCATTAGTTGCCTGCTCTTCCGAACATTTCTGCAATTATGTCTTCACTTAGTCTTGAGGCAGAGCTCGAACGGACTCTACCAGAGTCTTTGGATACTATGGATGGGCCAAGCGATCATCCCAAAACCCCTACTGGGAGCACGCGTCGACCAGGTACCCCAATTGGGAAGCTGATCAATCCTTCTTCGACTGACGCAGCCCAAGGTCCAGCAGTCAAGGTACATCGTATACACAGCCCATTTCATGAGATTGATGGCCAGGATGACCTTACGAAGCAGGCGGAGAGCGGAAACGAGTTAGACGGGAATGGGAAGGAGAAAAAGGAGGTGAATGTCAAGGATGATGGAACCGCGCGCACGTTGCACTTCGGAGAACCTCATACGGCAACGCAGGGAGCAGCGTCCGGGACCTCAGGTGACATCACGCTCGCAGCCATCGCGGGCCTCATGAACCAGAAGTTGGAACCGTTCTTGAAGACAGTGGGCAACATGGCAAAGGATGTTACCAAGGTCAAGCTTGACATGCAGAGCGTGCAGGCTGATATGGCTAGGATCGACAACGCCCTGGGCCACATGGACACAAAGTTCGGGACCATCGACGCTGAGCTTTCTGCGCATAAGTCTCAACTCGCAGAACTGACCACAACCATATCGGGAAGGGCTTCCAGGGTAAGCTCCGTTTCGGGGGATGGGGCAACGCTCGAAGCCGAACTTCGTGCGAAGGTCATCGACCTCGAGGGCAAGATCGGTAAGCTTTCCCTGGGCCCCTTCAAGGCGGTTTTCGGGGGTCTTGGCACTACGTGGTCGGATGAGGATGCGGCCAAGTGGCTGCGGGACGCCCTTTTGTCCCATCAGGGCCATAGGGCCAACAACATTTACGCCAAGGGTAACTTTACGGGACTTGTATTTGCAGAATTTCCTTCGGTTTCAGAGCGCGACAGGGCCATCCAGAAAATACGGCTTTCAAGGCACATCTGGGATGGCAAACAATTTGGGCAAAGGTCGATTTACCTTTGGAAGACCGTTTGCCAGAGTCCTTCGCGTTCTCCGTAAAAAAGATCCTTCTGGAGTGGGGCTGGGCCAAGAACGCTGTGTCCGTGGACCGTGACAGTGGAACCCTTTACCTTGGTAAAGATAAGGTGTTGTCCTCTTATGTCTCTGGGGGCAAGTTCGAAGTCGATTTGGGGGAAGGGTGGAAGGAGTACCTGCAAACCCCTGAGATGGAGGAGATGTTCAACAAGTCCCAGGAAAAGCTGACGAGCAAGCTCAACTTGAAGTGCAAGGGCAAGGGCGCAGAGAAGGGTAAGGGCAAACACGCTGGCTCATCTTAGGGACAGCACCGGCCGAACAGACAGAGGAGCGATAAAGAAATCAACGCTACTGCAAATGCAAATTGTACATTCGATGGGTTGTCTTTTTCAGAACTGAATTTTGCAAGAACGTCCACATACACAACAACGAAAGGCTGGGTCAAATGTTGGGGGAACTCGTTGACGTCAATTAGGATATTCTCTGCCTGAGCGAGACCCGCGCTGCCGATACTGATGCTGATTTGGACGGCGGCCACTGGTTGATCGCAGAGTCAGGGGGCAAGAAGCATGCTGGCGTAGCCTTGTGTGTTCATGCACGCCACGCCCGGGGCGTACAGAGACATCGGTCTCATCTCGGACGCGTCCTGGCCGCCGATATGAACATCAACGGAACTCTGTACACCATCGTGGTTGTGTATTTGCCTCACGCTGGATATTCTTTGGAAGATCTTTTGGACGCGTACGACGATGTGAATACAGAGATTGTCAACTCGAGGCTCGCAGGTAGAAGGCTTCTTGTAGCTGGCGATTTCAACACGCAATACGACATAGGAAAAAGGGAAGCACTGCTTCAAGAATTCTGCGGCAAGCACGGGCTGATTCCAGGGAACGTTTACGACCCATTTAACGACAGTGCTTCTGAACACTGGACGTTCTGTAGCTCTTTGGGTTTCAAGCGCCGCTAAGATTACATACTGTACGACTCCTGCTTAACATGTTCCTCCCGCCGCCCAGTCTACGAGTTTGCCATGGGATCAGACCATCGTGCAGTGGAAGCTGTTTTCTTGGTTCCTCGGGGGCGCACGCGGCAACGTCAGCGTCACCGGAAGTCCACTTGGAAGCCGAATGCCGGGCAAGATGGTACAGATTATGTTTATGAGGATTGCGTCAGACAGCATCTTGGGCGCACGGGCGGATCGGATTTGAACGGCATCGATTTTATCTTGACACAGGCGGCTGAAGAGTGCAATCGCCCTCGGGAGCAACAACTACGGAAGCCATCGGAAGAGGTGCTACGAGAGTTGCGCCGCAAACGACAACTGACCAAGGACAAATCGGAAAGAGCACGGCTCTCCAAGCAGATCGGCAGAGAGCATCGAAAATTGATGCGGCAATATTGTGACAAGCGTGCAGAAGAACATCTGCAGAAGTTCGTAGGCCTGAAGAACTTGCTGGATGTGCACAGATCCCCAACGATGCCAACCAAGAGCTCCCCTGTAGCGAGCGGGGTTTTCAAGGCATCTTTGGAAGACGTGTTCGGTACTGGCTGTGCGTCCAGCCGCGCGCAGTGGGAGCAAGACTTCTGCAACAAAGGGCCGTACGACATCCCTCAATTTTCACTTGACGAGCTTCACCACGCTTTCAAGAAAATGAAGGAAGGCAAAAGTGCCGACCGGAGCGGTGTAACTTTGGAGATGTTTCTGTACGGTGGGCCTCTCTTGCACGACGTCCTCCTGGAAAGGCTTAACTCGTTGCTCGCTTCTGGGGTGCTTGAACCGTCTTGGCGGGAAACGGTTTTCCTCATGCTGCCAAAATCAGGGACACGATCTGATCCGAAGGACTGGAGGCCAATTGCGATACTCAAGATCACATATAAAATTTTCTCCAGATTGCTGTTCGCACGTCTGCAACCGCATTTAGACCGTCAACAGCATGAAGACCAAGTCGGTTTTCGACCGAACCGATCCGTCGACGACGCGTTCGTAATTTTCGAAGAGATCTGCACGAAGACGTGGGAGTACGGAAAGCCTTTGTGGATCGTCAGTTTGGATCTGACTAAAGTTTTCGACCGGATCGAACATCCGATGCTGTTTGCCGCTCTGCGAGAACAGGGCGTTCCTCACGAATACTTACGTTTGTTAGCAGACGTGTATGTCAACCAGACAGGCCAAGTGCAGGACAGCGAAATGTTTGACATTACGCGCGGCGTCAAACAAGGCGACGTGTTGTCCTCCTTGCTGTTTAACGCTGGGCTTGAGCAGGCCGTGCGCACCTTCAAGCTGAAATGTCCCAGCTGCGGTTTGCGAGTTGGCCCCGGCGAGCTCCTGAGCAACATCAAGTACGCAGACGATATTTTGTTGTACGCCGGGTCATCAGAAGGGGCAATGCGGATGCTCGCCACGCTGTCAGCGGAACTGGAGAAGCAAGGCCTCAGCTTGAATGCAACCAAAACGAGGATTGTCACGAACGACCCGAATGTATCCCACTCCGAGGTTCCGATGGTGGTGCCGTGTGGCGACATGTCGTTACCTGTCATGACGTGCCGTGACTTTCACAAGTACCTCGGCCGGAAATTCAGCAGCAATCTAACCGGCCGTGCGGGCTCTCATCTCGACTACAGATTGGAGTGCGCTCGGGGTCGCTTCCACGCGAGCAAGCAGACGCTTACCAATACTAACATATCGCTGCGCCTTCGGCTGAAGTTGTTTGAATATGTGATCACTCCTACAACTGTGTACGGCATGGCTTCTGTGGGCATGATCAGCAGACATCGCTCGCGGTTGGCAGCCGCTCGAAACAAGATGCTTCAGAGAATTGTGGGGTTCTCGAAGCTGGAGCAAGAGAGTTGGGAGGATTCGGGCAGGCGTTTCAAACGCAAAATGGAGCGGGCTATGAATATGTTCGCTGTCTCTGAATGGACCGAAGCAATACTGTAGATAGAGCTCGATGGCGGTTGATGTCGCGTCTGTGCGCTCCTGGCTCGTGGCCGGCAGTTGTCATGCGATTGACACCTGACGGCCCCAGACGCCGGGACAGACCCAGGACAAGGTGAACTGATTATGTGCGCAAGTTTTTGTTGTCGAAAGGGTTCTTGTTGCAGGAAGCATTGCGACAAGGCAAGAGTTTTCCATGGAATGCTCTCGAGGATGAATATTTGCCGTTTATGACCAACAGCCACACGTAATGCGTGACGTGTGGGAGGGGTGTATTTGCCGTGCATGTGCAGTAGTCATTTATATGTCCGCCTCATTTTTTGGGGCGAGCCGCTCCCCGAGCTGCTCGGTCGGACGTTGCGTTGCGTACTTCTCAAAACATACTTTTCAACCACATTTTGCTTACTCTACAACCCCACTTTTCCCGGACGGCTTGCGTTCTCTCACATGCTGGAGAAACATACGAATTCCCCGCAGCCGCAAATGGGGTCGGCGAAGGACGCGCTCGCAGCGGCATCCTCCCGAGCGCTGGGTGAACAAACATTTCATGAACAAGTTGCGCACCAAATCCGCCGATCTGGCGTGTGAGTTTCTGAGAGCGTGGGCTTGAGCTCGCTCAAGCTTCGCTCTGTGGGGGGGGGGACTGACGCCATTCAGGCCCGGGAGGGAGGAGGGGGGGAGGGGGCTGACGCCATTCAGGCCCGGGAAGGTGGAGGGGGGGGGGGCGGACTCCATTCAGGCCCGGGAGGGGGGGGGGGGGTGGGGGGGCTGACGCCATTCAGGCCCGGGAGGGAGGGGGAAAGGGCTTCGCTCTGCCCGGGGGGGCTGACGCCATTCAGGCCCTGGAGGGAAGAGGGGGGGCAGCGCTGACGCCATTCAGGCCCGGGAGGGATGAGGGGGGGAGGGGGCTGACGCCATTCAGGCCCAGGAGGAGGAAGTCGGGGGGGGAGGAAGGGGAGGGGGGGGGGCTCACGCCATGGCTGACGCCATTCATGCCTGGGAGGGCGAAAGGGGGGTGGGGATGGAAGGTGGGGGCTGACTCCATGGCTGACGCCACTCAGGCCTGGGAGGGGAGACGGGGTGGATGAGCTCGCTCAAGCTTTGCTCTGTCGGGGGGAAGGGGGGGGTCTGACGCCATAGATCAGGACCAGGAGAGAGGAGGGGAGGGGGGTGGAAGGGGGGACGCCATGGCTGACACCATACAGGCCCGGGAGGAAGGAGTTGGGGGGGATTGGCGCCATTCAGGCCCGGGAAAGGGAACGGGGGGGAGGGAAGGAGGAAACGGGGGGGGAACGCCATGGCTGACGCCATTCAGGACCGGGAGGAGGGAGTGGGGGGGGGGGAGTGACGCCGTTCAGGCCCAGGAAGAGGGAAGGGGGGAGGGAGTTCGCTCAAGCTTCGCCCTGTCGGGGGGGGGGCTTGACGCCATAGCTGACGCCATTCAGGCCCACGAGGGGGTAGGGGGGGGAGATTCAGGCCCGGGAGGAAGGAGCTCGGGGGGGGGGGGGGGAGCTGACGCCATGGCTAACCCCATTCAGGCTCGGGAGAGAAGAGGGGGGGGGAGGGCCGACGCCATGGCTGACGCCATTCACGCCCGGGACGGGGGAGTCGGGGGGGGCGGGGGCTGACGCCATGGCTGACGCCATTCAGGCCCGGACTGTGGGAGGGGACATCCCATGAGTTTGGCTGTTCACGCGAAATCGTCATTTTCGAATATCCGAAGGTCGCCCAAACGAGTTCAATATCTTTATATAATAGACGGATGTCTCGAGCGAGTGCTCTACTTTCAAATATAAAAAGTCATCCGTTGCAAGCAGAATCGGTAGCACCCCGGATCGGCGGCACTTGCCGGAGGCAACTACAATACTCGGATGCATACTATCAGTTGACACCCCTAACCCCGAAAGAAAACCACGTAGCACCCCGCACTTGCGGATTATAATGAAGGGGCGGTGGGGGCGTCGGCAATCTGCGAGGCTCAGAAAAAAACCAGCCGGAGGCGCTTTTATATATCCGCCGACCCCTTGGGGATCATCGGCGTGTGAGATGCTTCCCCCTCCCCAAACCCCTCCCCCGGGAGCCCGGTCCGGTCGATTTGGAGGGGGGGGGGGGGGTCCGGCGCGAGCGCAGCACGGCCGGGACGAGCGGTTCACGGGGCTTTTCCGGGCCCAAGAGGGCCTCAAGACGGGCCAAGAAGCCCCCAAGAGGCCTCCAAGACGGCCCACGAAGGCCCCGAGACGGCAAACGACCGCTCCAAGACGCCCAAGATGGCCCCAAGACGGGCCAAGAGGTCTCCAAGACGGCCCCCGAGGTCCCAAACAAGCCTCCCAAGAGGGCCCCAAGAGTCTAAAATTGTTGATTTTCCATAGTGTTTTCCGATGTTTTTTGCTTTTCCGCCTTTTCGGCTTCCCGACGCTCCAAGACGGCCAAAGAGGCCCCAAAGACAGCCCCAAGATGGCCCAAGAGGCCCCCAAGACGGCCTCCAGACGGCCCAAGACGGCCCCAACACGGCCCAAGAGGTCCCCAAGACGGCCCAAGAGGGCTCCAAGACGGCACCAAGAGGGGCCCAAGAGGGCGACCAAACATGTTGAAACTCTAGCTTTCTGCCCCCAGGAGCCCCAGGGGGCCCCAAGAGTGCCCCAAGAGGCCCCCAGAGGCCCTCACGAGGCCGCCCAGACGCCCCAAGGAACCCCCAAGAAGCACCCCAGAGGCTCCGAAACGGCCCCCAAGTGGCTCCAAAACTCGCTTCCAGAGGCCCCCGAGAAGCGATCCGCGAGATCCCGATACACATACAAGAAGCCTCTCACCCATAACCCATAACCCAGAGCCGTTTCTCCGTGTCCCCCTTCTCCTCCTCCTCCTTTTCCTCCACCTGGGCCCCCAAGTGGTTCCAAACTGCCTGCCATAGGCCCCCGAGAGGCGTGCCGCGAGATCCCGCTACACATACAAGACGCCTCTAACCCATAACCCAGAACCCATAACCCAGAGCCGTTTTCTAACCCATAACCCATAACCCATAACCCATAACCCAGATTGGCATAAACAAGGGGTCGGCGGTGTGGCGTAAGCCTAAGAATCTATATTCTCAAGCTTCGCAACGACATCGCCGCAGGCGCATAATTTTATGTTCGAGCATTGTGGGTGGGTCGCGGGTTCAGTCGCAAGTGGGTCGCGGGTGCGTCGCTGCGTTCGCACGGTGGCCTCGGGCCATTTCGGCACACCCCTCACGAGGATCGTGGCCCCACAGGGAGCTCCACCGAAGGCTCCAGCGGCAGCGTTCGCATGGCGGCCTCGGGCCATTGCGGCACACCCCTCACGAGGATCTTGGCCCCATAGGGAGCCCCACCGAAGGCGCCAGTGGCAGCGTTCGCATGGCGGCCTCGGGCCATTTCGGCACACCCCTCACAAGGATCGTGGCCCCAAAGGGAGCTCCACCGAAGGCGCCAGTGGCAGCGTTCGCATGGCGGCCTCGGGCCATTTCGGCACACCCCTCACGAGGATCGTGGCCCCAAAGGGAACTCCACCGAAGGCTCCAGTGGCTGCGTTCGCACGGTGGCCTCGGGCCATTTCGGCACACCCAGTACAGCGTTTCGTGGCCCCATAAGGAGCTCCACAAAAGGCCCCCGGACTCGCCATGGGCTGGGGCGGCGCAGCGGCAAAAAGCCGCGGCGCATGCGCCTCCCGGGGTAGTCAGGCGCCAGTAGTCATGCCCTCACTAATCAATGGTGTTTGCGGCGTGCCACGCCGCGCAGCGGAGCGGCATTGCGATGGGCAGAACTGACCGCAACTTAATGGGGCCAGCTCCGCTACAAAGTGCAAACAGGAAAAGGGCCACGTGGGAATATATTAGAAGATGCATGAGAGATGGCGCGCCATCCAGAATACTGATCGGGTCTTGTTTTAGGCCAATCGTGGGCCGCAAGATCCTCTAGCGGCACGCGCAAATTGGACGGCGCCCCCCTCGTCGGCGGCGCGCGCAAGGGGGCGGGGAGGGGGGGGGTCGCAGGAGGAAGCTGCTTCTCAGACGGGGCGGCCTTGTATCTTCTAACATGCAGGGGCGCTTCCAAGAAGCCCCCGCCCTCCCCCTAATTACCCCCCCCTGCGCGCGGCCGACCCCGGTCCTCACCCCCCCTCCCCTGCGACGCCCATGAGCCCAGGGGGGCCGGGCGGGCTGCCCGGCGAGGCGCCGGGCCGCGCGCGGGCAGCCGCGTGCGAACACCCTGCCCCTCGGCGGCCGCCGAGGGGCACGGCGGTCGAGGGTTTCGAAAAGTTCGGGCGGTCTCGCTGACGCGCGCGCGGGCAGCCGCGAGCGAGCGTTGCCTCCGGCGGCGCGCAGTGAGAAGAGGTTCGGGAGTTTCGCGTTCGAGGTTAAAGGTTTCCTGGCATTCTCGGCGGTTCGCGGCGGTTTTCTGGCCTCGGGGTGATCTCCAGCAGCCGCGCCTCGCCGGGGGCGTTCCGGGGGTGCCCGGGCCGCCCCGAACGGCCGCTGGAGCGCCGACGGGGCCCGCAAACCCATCTGGGCGGGGCGCCGAGGGGGGGGGCGAGAGAGGGCAGGCCTTCTCAGACGGCGGCGGGGCTTCGCGGAAGCCCCCCCGTCTTCTGAGAAGCTCTCTGCGGCTTCGGGGAGAGTGTCGACGGCTTCTCAAACGGCGCAGGCCTTCTGAGCCTTCTGAGTGCGATATGGAAGGGCGCGCAGCGCCAATATGTCTTTTACTCTCTCACGCGGCGAGGCCAGGCGTAGCTTACAGGCCAACGCCCTGCACAATAAAATTGCACCGAGAGGGCAGCGGCACATGGGGGTGAGAGCAGCAAGAGCACGGGCAGGAAGAAAGCGGGGATCTCGGCCTCTGCGGGGCCTCTATCTGGCCGATGTGTCCCTCGGCCCCACTTGCAAACCCTCGGGGGTGAGCTGCGTTCGTCGGAGAAGCGGGCGCCGAGCGCGGCGTCTCCGCTGGGGCGAGTGGGCGCTGGGCGCAGCATCTCCACCTACGCGTGGGCAAACAGCCTTGCCGTCGTGCAATCTGGCTGCCCCGGGGCATTAAACGGGTGCTGCTACACGCGCCGGCAGAAAATGAATTCCGGCAGGCTCATGGCTCTGGCTCGCGGCCAATATCACTCTTACTTAATGAGAAAACGAGGTCGGGTGGTCGTCGCAAACTGGGAAAAGAACAAACTGCATACATTGAAGGAAGCTTCCTGGCTGGTGGGTGCCGGGCGCGGCAGCTCCACTCTTGCAATGCGGACTAACGTAATCGGCCACCATGAGCGGAGGTCCAGGTGTAAAAAAAGGCAACGGAGCAGAACGGCAGCACAGGCCGGCGGCGCGCTTCGCATTGTCTCCAGATGTTTTACGGGCTTGGGCCTTTCGGCCCCCATCACAATCCACCTGTTCTGCGGGTCCCGCGCAAACTGTGATGCATCCTCGCGAAATCTGGATCGCTGGCCGGGTGATTCCGGCGAAGCCACGACCCGTGTTTCTTGCGCGTCCTGCAGGTATGTATACGGAATTCGGTATGTGCCCAACTCGAGTGTTGTGCTGGTTGATGACACACTCGTTTGTCTCTATGGGCGCAACCGTAGGTGTCGATCCGCTCCACGAAACAGCACTTGCTGGAACCGAAAAGATATCCCCTCAAGCAGCACTGGTGAACTAAAACCTCTTGAGCCTAGTAGGCGGGGGCTCAAGAGGGGAGGAAGAGGGACGGACACGGCCTCAGATGATGACGACGACCTTTTGCCAAAGGGGCCGTGCTGCTCCTCTGTGCCGGCGCCCGGCGCTCCACGCGCCGGCGCCGTCTTCGGCCACGCGCAGCGGGCCGCGCCGCCGCCGAGGCACTCTAGCGCCTCGGCGGCGCTGTAAAAGTCCAGAAAAAGGGGCGGGTAGGGAGCCCTGCGGGGCTCCCAGGGTGGGCCAGCTTGGCCTCGAAAAGGCTCGAGCCGCGAAGCGGCGGTGAAGAGAGAGGGAGAGAGAAAGGGCAAGCAAAGAGGCAAGGGCAGGAGCAAGGGAACCGCAAGTGGAAGCCCGCGCCAGTTTTGGAAGCGGGGAGATCCATCAGTTTTACCAAACATCCTAGATATCCCCTCAAGCAGCACTGGTAAACTAAAACCTCTTGAGCCTAGTAGGCGGGGGTTCAAGAGGGGAGGCAGAGGGACGGACACGGCCTCAGATGATGACGACGACCTTTTGCCAAAGGGGCCGTGCTGCTCCTCTGCGCCGGCGCCCGGCGCTCCACGCGCCGGCGCCGTCTTCGGCCACGCGCAGCGGGCCGCGCCGCCCCCTCCCCCTGCGAGCGCACCACCGCGCCGAACTGGCTGTGGTGGGACGCGTAGTCGCCGACCTTGTCGGCGTAGAACAGTCCTGGCATCCGCGGCACGCTGCCACGTCTGCCCAGCAAGGTGGGTCCGCAGGCGCAGGGCGGCACGCCGCCGGCGCCTGCGGTGGTTCTTCGCGCGCCCTAGGCGGCAGCCCTGGCTGGGCTGGCCGCTGGCGCCCCACGTAGCCGCCACCGCCGCCCCCCATGACGGCACTGCCGGTTGCCGGGCCGGCGCGGCGCTCTTGCCCTCAGGCGCCAGCTGCCGCCGCGCCGCGCCCAGCTGCTCGCAAGCGCAAAGTTGAGCGCGAGCGCCAGGCTGAGCTCAGCCGGCGCCGCGCGGCCGCACGCGCGGCGGGCGCCGGCGGCGGTGGTTCCCCCTGCGCCCTGTGCGGCGGCCCTGGCTGGGCCAGCCGCCGGCGCTCCTTCGTAGCCGCCACTGCCGCCCCGACGACGGCACTGCCGGGTGCCAGGCCGGCGCGGCGCCTGCCCACGGGCAGCAGCGGCCGCAGCACGCGCCCAGCTTGTCCGCAAGTGCGAAGCTGATCGCGAGCGCCAGGCTGAACTCAGCTGGCGCCGCGCGGCCGCTCGCACGGCGGTTGCCGGCGGCGGCCCACTGCTGCACGCTCGGCCGCTGGCCGGCGGCAGCCCCGCACCTTAGTCACGATGCGGCCTCTGTTCCCCTCCACGGGGCCATTCTGGCGACCTGCGGTGCCCTGACGGGGCCACCTCCCGCGTCACTTCGTTGGCCCGGCGGAAGCCCTGGGTCTCGTGCACGTACTTCACGCCGTTGTAGTGCACCGGGCCCATCACCCCTGCGTCGCAGTACGTCCTCTGCGGCTGCTTGGGAGGCTTGCGCGCCATAGGCGTCTGCTGCGCTGTGGCCTGCTGCGCCTCTGGATCCGGCTTCTCCTCGCTCTTCTTGGCCATCCTGCAGCAGCAGCAGCCGAGCACCCCGATGCCCGCCGCAAGCAGCACTGCGATCGTGGCCACCACTGGGAAAACGATCGCCACCGTGCCCATCTGCGGCTCCCAGCGAAGCGTGGCCCCTTGGGCCCTGCTGTCGACTGCTGCCACTTCCTGGCTCTGTATCTCCCCGGCTGCCGTCGTGAGCGCCGTCACCACCAGCGCTGCACACGGCATGCCTGCGCGGGGGGCGCGGGCTCTGCAGTTGCTGCCGCGCTCGCCGGCCGCCCCTCCGCGCCTTCGCTGCTGCCTGCACTGCCACGCAGCGCCTAGCAGCACGGCTGCCAGCAGCACCCCCGCTGCCATCGCCCAAGCCCCCAAGCCGACCGGGAGCACGAGGATCAGCAGGTTTTGGCTCTCCACTGGGTTGAACTTGATTACGTAGCCGTCTGCGCTGCCAGCTGTGGCGGCGAGCGTCGCCATGGCCAGCGCCGCTCTGGGCCACAGCGGGGTCGGGCTCCTGCCCGCGCGGCGCTCGCCTTCGGCCGCGTGGGCCGGCGGCGCCGTGAGCTCGGACGTGTCTGTCGCCATGTCGGTCGAGATGCCGCGCATGGGCTCGTGGCTCTCCCACAGGTACCCGTGGAAGCTATCGGAGGCCCAGCGCCCGAAGCGCTTGACGCGCTGCAGGTCGTCCACGGCGTGGAATATCGCTGTCGCGCCTCCGATGCGGAGGCTGCGCGAGCCGATCTCCTCCTTCCTCAGCCCGGCGGCCAGCCCCGCGATCGTCAGGTAGTGTTGCACCTCCTCGCGGCGGATGGGTGCTCCGCTCGCCCAGCGGAAGAGCGGGAGCTCCTCCTCACCCCCTCGCAGCCTCTGTGGGTAGTGCTGCTCCAGCTGGCGGAGGGCAGCCACAGGACACAGCGACGTGCCTGTCTCATACTGATTCCTCACGCACCCCACGTTGTACTGGTCTGTCTTCGAAGAGGTGATGTGGAGCACCACCTCCACCGCGTCCTTGAAGGCGCAGGGCTGGTTGTTGCCGTCGCGGCCCGTGAGGTCCACGCCGCGCACGACGCGCTCTCGGTTCCATGTCTTCCCAGGCTGGATCAGATACTCCGACGCCCTTAACATGAAGAAGAAGGCCACCGCCACGGCGGCCCACAGGACCGCGGTGTCCGTCTCGGGGAGGTCCGTCTGGTCCTTCAAGAAGCCTTGGAGCCACAGGAGCATGCGTGGTGTCACTGGTCGCTTCCGCCCGCTCGGCCCCTGGCCTCTCCGGAGGCCGGCGAGCGTGGACCAGAGGCGGCCTCGGTGGAGTAGAGGGTCCGGGTATCCGACCACGAGGTGGGCGAAGCGCACCGCGAACAACTTCTGCTTGATCGTGCCTTCCGTGCGCTTCAGCACCTTGGCCAGCACGACGACGAAGCCCAGCAGTGCCTCCTCGTTGGCGTGGCGCTCCTCGCGGTCGCGTCCCTCCAGCCAGGGCGACTCTCCTTGGGCTGCCCTGAAGCCCTGCAACTGTCTCCAGCCGGTCTCATAGCCGGCGCGGGTTCCCTCGGACAGCCGTAGCATCAGCGCCTCACGCTTCTGCTCCTCGATCCACCCGCCGTAGTCCTCCCCTCCCAGGGTCGGGTGGTCCGGCAGGGCGATGGCGGCGCGAGCTCGACCCAACGCGACTGGCTTGACCAACCCCTGGGTCTCCACCTTCTTGCCCCGGATGGGGCTCCGCTTCCGCCGCTTCTTGAGCGTGCTGACGGCTGCGTTCAGGTCCACCCTCCTTGGCATCAGGAGGGGGCTCGGGACCCCGCACGAGGTCCTCCTCGATTGCCTTGAAGCGGACTCCTTGGCTCTTGCGCCTCGCCTTGTGGGCGTCGTCGCTCAGCACCCCTGCGTGCTGGTCGTCCTCGGGGTTGTCGGCCTTCGTCCGGAGCTCGCCCCGCGCCCAGGCCCTGAGCCACCGCCGGGTCGTCTCCCAGGCGGCCGACTCCGCAGGGTCACGGCAGCCGCCCGCCCGCTGGGTGGCCTGCGACAGCGCGTCCACAGTGGCGCCCAGTACGGCTCTCGCCGTCTCGGGTGGTAAGGCCCTCGCTGCTTCTCGCATCAAAGTGGCCTCAGTGTCGCCCTGAGCCCGCCTCCTTGCCCAAGTTGCTTCGTCGCCCCCCTGCACGATCCAGACCTCCTCTGGCGACAGCGCCCTGATGCGCCCGCCGCTGTTTCATGGGACGTGGACCAACGTTCCTCCCGGTCCGCCCGGGCCCTCTGTGGGCCAGCGAACCGTGCCGATCGGGCCGTCGACTGAGCAGACCAGGTGCTTCGTGCCAGCGAGCTTGATGTGGCCGATGCCCTTGGGCAGCATAGGGTCGGAGCCCCCTCGAGCTGCCGGGCCCCAGGTGACGTCTCCCTCGTCGTCGAGCCAGTGGCGGCCGCCTTCGCTGAGCTTGTCCTTCAGTGCGTGTTTCACCCCGCGGGGACAGCGGCGCGCTGGCGGCATACGCATGCCCGCCAGGTTAGTGCCTGCTGGCCCCCGGCCTGCCACGATCAGGCTCCGAGCTCGGGCTGTCATGTCGCCGTAGTGGGTGCAGACGACTTCCAGGTCGCACGCGCGGTATCCCAGCTTGTCATCGGGCGCTGAGGACTCCGGCAGCAGTGCCGCGCAACCTCGCCCTCAAAGGGCGCCGGGGTCTTGAGCTAGGGAGCCCCCTGGGGACTTACGGGCGCGCCTGGGAGCAGCTAGGTGGTGAACTGACGACAGGCAACCCAACGGGGGTGGACTGGATCATGCGCACGCTGTCCCTGGACCCGAAGGGCTTCGAAGTCGAGAAACTGGTGTCAGCCATCACCCGGGCGAGGCCGCAGGTCGTCGTGGTCGACGCCCCTGGCAAGCTCGACCTGACCCTCGTCGTCAAGGCGCTGCGCGGAGCGCTGACTCCGCAATGGGCCCTTCTTCCCCAGGCAATCGCAGGAGGTGTTCCTTTGCCTCGGCCAACATCTTCCCCCACTCCTCGGGCGGCTCGATGCGGGTCCACCCCTTGCGCAGGAGCTCGGAGTGGACTTTCTTGGCCTCCTCCCGCGACAGCCAGTCCGCGATGTCGTTGTGGTAGGTGCGGATGTACAGTGCGGTCGCGCTGAACCCGTGGCAAGCTTCTAGGCGCTGAACGAGGCGAATGAGATGCCGCGCGAGCGGGTGCTTAGGCCGCCTCTTGGAAATCCACGACCGTACATTCATGTTATCGGTAACGTAGAAGACCAGCTCGCCCTGCCACTCGCCACCCCTTGCGGCGGCCAGGGCCGCAAACGCAAGCAGTTCAACGATGGCTATAGCCCAGTCCTTCTCGGCCCCCGGGTGGCTCAGCACGTCCTCCAGCTGGCGGAGGAGCGGGGCGGCGTCCACGGCCATGTAGTGGGGTGGCACCGCTTTGCTGCCGGCCACCGCGCGCCCCCAGTCGATGCTGCCAACGGTCGTCGTGGTTGCGTCGCCTCCAGTCCATCTTGTCCGGGCGGCGGCTCCTGGGAGTGCCAGGCGCTCGCGCGGCCCTAGAAAGGAAATGAAGCTCGCTTCGAAGGTGGGCGCCCAGGCCTCGGGCGCGTCGAAGAGCACCCGCAGCAGCTCGAGGGTCTGGTCCCACTCGTCCCAGGCAAGGGCGATCTCCTCGGCGCTCCCTCGGGGCTCTGCCCATGCCGCCCCGAGCCCGCCGCCGAGGAGGCGATCGATGACCGGCAGCTCGGGCTTGATAGCCGGCTGCGTGGCCACCCAGAACTGGGCGGAGCCCCTCAGCTCCTGGACGACCTTGATGGGGACCCGACGGCACCCGTAGCGGAGCTCGTCGATCGCCAGGAGGTGGGCGGCTTTCACGCACTTGGGCTCTGGAAGCCTCGAGCGCTGCTTGTCCACGTCCAGGTAGGAGGCCCCAGACCAGCTGTTCTGCCTGGAAGGTGCCCTCCTCCGCCATCTTGTCAACGTTGATTGCGTCGCCGCCCCATACGCGCCTCATGCTCGTGTCGCAGTCGGCTGCGCTGAGCCAGGGCCTGAGACCGACCAGTGGCTCGACCAAGACGCCGTCGTCCATCAGCCACTTGGATGACCAGCGTACTGTGTCGTTGACTTCGGGGTTCGGCGGACGGCGCCGCTCGTGGTCCCACTTGGCACTCCAGGCGAACGCCATGTACTCGCCGGGTGACCCCGACCACCCGAAGACCATCACGCAGTGGATCATGATCACGCGTGTGGCCAGGCCCACGGCGTCGCCCGGGAAGGAGGTGCCGAACTCGGCCACGTCCTCGTCGCGCACCCAGTGCCACTTGAAGGCCCGCGAAACGTCCCTCTTGGCTATCACCGGCGGCACACCTGGGTGGCGCGCGGACCACCAGAGTGACAGGCGCACGAGGGCTTCGTGCTTAGGCTGAAGCGCCGGCGGATGCAGCTCCTTGGGCGAGTCCCCGTTGGCGACCCGCATATCGTGTATGGGGCGCCCCTCGCTGCTCACCGTGCGGTCGGGCAGCATCTTAGGCACTCGCCCTGACGGGCTCTCGATGAGCTCCGAGGCGGACAAGGCCTCCTCGGCCTCCGGGGTGGCCCAGAGCACGGCACCGCAGGAGGTATCCTTCCAGGCTTTAGCGTACATCTCCAGGGCGTGGTCCCTCGCTGACGCGTGGGGCTTGGCTATGGTGCGTCGCCTGGGCTGCTGCCTCGGTACAGGAACACCCTTGCTCGCCATCTCCTGGAGGCACTGCCGGTGGTCCTCCTCCAGGGCCGCGCCGAACTCGGGATCGAGCACCCCCCCGAGGGGATTCCCGAGGACGCGCTCCCGCTCCTCGCGGAGCCGCGCCGCGGCGGCCTCCACGCTCCCCGCAGCGAGGAGCAGGCGGTTCCCCAGGTTCGTCACCTCCTTCACCAGCTCCGGGGCAAACTCGGCATGCTCCAGGCACCAGCCCAAGTACTCCTTGGCCTCCAGGGCTCCAGGGTGGGACGCTGCCGGCGGCGCTGCTTGGCGCTCGCTCTGGCGTGCTTCCGCTCGGCCCTCGTGGTGCACGCCCTGGCGGGCATCCGCCGGCGGCATCTCGGGGCCTCCGCATCTGCGCCCGGGGTCCCTCGGGTCGGGGGCGGAGCTGCGCCCGCGGCTCTCGTCCGGAGGCGACCTCGCTCGCAGTCTACCTCGGGCGGCGGGGGCCATCGTCTCAGATGCGGACGACCCTGAGCCACCGTGCGCCTCTCCGGAGGACCTCGCTCTCTCGCGGGGGTCCGCCCCCCCACTTCTCCTGCGGCTGCGGCTGCGGGCGCTGGGAACACCCTGGCCCTCGTACTCCTCAATGTAGGTCTTCTCGGTCTCGACGTAGATGGGGTCCAGGACCCCTCCACCGGCATGCTCGTCTCGCGGGATACCGAGGCTCTTCATCTTGACCTTCAATGTCTCGTGCTCCTCCACGTAACGCGCCAGGATCTCGCCGAGCTGGCGAGGCTCCGGCGCCAGGGACGGGTCCGTCGGGTCGGCCCCAGGGTACTCTCGCATTAGCACGTCGCTGATCTGTCCAATCCCGTTCAGGTACAAGATGTCCGCGTGCTGGAGGTCGTAGCTCTTGCCACCCCTCCGCACGTCGTTGAAGTTCCTGACGAAGCGCCGAGCGGCGTTGCACTTGTGGACTCCCCCGCGGCAGGCTACGCCCGGATGTGCCTCGGCGGCTCTGCGTCCCATCTCGTCGGAGGTGGCCCCCGGGTCTTCCTCCGCCTCAAGTGGAGGGGGGGCCTCTGGGGGCTCCTGCGGGCTCTGAGGCCCCGGGGGGGCACTGGCGGCCCTCTGGTCCTCGCGCTCCCTCCGGCGCGCCTCCGGCGCGCCTCGCGCTCGAGCCGGGCAGCGCGGCGGGCCTGGACCTCGTTGCGCCTGATCTCCAGCTGCCCGACTGCGTGTGCAGCGCTCCGCTCCTGGTCGCCGCCTTCACTCGCCGCGCGAGCGCGTTGCCCCTGGGCTTCGGCGAGCTGCTCCTCCACCCGCATCAAGGCACCTGAGCTCCTCGAGGTGCCCCCGCTGGACGGGGGGACTGAGCTTGCTCGCACGCCACCTGCTGCTGCAGCCACCTCGCTGACTGCAGGTGCTGGCATGCGGCTGCTGCTGGCTGCCGAGCTCGCCGCAGCCCCGCTTGGCCCCGCTGCTGCTGCTGCGGCTGAGGCCCGGTCAGCAATCCTGGCCGTGACCCTCCGCTGGCCTGCCTGGGCGGTGGCGCCGGGTGCTGGTTGCTGATCTCGGTTCCACCTTGGGCTCCAGCTGGTCCATTCTTTCGGCGGCTTCAACGTGGCCCACAGCAGCAACTTCTCGCCGGGGCGCACTGCCTCCTCGTCGTCGAGAGGCGGCCCATGTGCGCCTGCTGTGTCCTCGTCCTCCGTGTACTCGAAGCGGTACAGCTGGTCCGCGTCGAAGAAGCCCCCGGACAGTGCCTCCGAGACCCTCAGCCTTGCCTTGACCTCTCCAGCCTCGAACGGGCCCCCCTTGAGCAGCACCCACTGGTCGCCCTGCTGCGGGACGAAAACCCGCACTGGGCTTGCTCGTGATGCCTCGTCCTCAGCTTCCCTCGCCTTCTTCTGGCGGCGGTTCTCCTCCTCCTCATCTTCGGGGCTCTCGTCCCCATCGCCGTCATCGTCACCACCTCCGCCAGATCCGCCTCCTCCACGAGCGGCAGCTTCGCGCGCTTCACGCTTGCGCGCTCTGTTGCGCTTCCAGACTCCTCGCTTGCCGCCCCGCTTGCCGCCCCGCTTCTCGTCGCCACCACACACGATCATGGTCGGCCCGCCGTCGGTCTCCACCTCCAACTCCTCACCTTGGCGTTCGCCCTTTGAGCCCCCGCTGTCCTCCTCCGCCGCGTCTCTCTCCAGGTAGCCGTCCTTTGAACGACCGCCTCCACGGGGGCCCTTTGAGCCCTCGTCAATCTTGACCTCCATTGAGCTTCTCCATTTCGGGTGGGGTAGGCAGCCCGAGACGTTGCAGCCGCTGCGAGGGGCCTCCAGCCAGCTGGTGTCGTGACTGCAGCGGCATCCGCCCCGATCCTCCTCTGTGCGGCTAGTGATGGTGCTCCTCCTCAGGCTGCCGCACCTCTCGCCGTGCCCGCTGATGGCCCCGTCCTCGGTACCAGCGCCCTCCTCCGCACAGGCCGGAGGCCGAAAAGAAAGGGGGGGTTCTTGTTCCAGGGCGTCGGAACGCCCGGCCCGCGCCATCTTACTTTCCAACTTCTCCTCCAAAACCCGCGCCTCGGCGTCCATCGCCGCAATCTGCTGTTCCAGCTTCTCGGGGGCGGCGCCGGCAGCGCACAGCCGCGGCGCATAATTACTGCTGCCCGCGTGCTGGGTCCTCCGCATGCCCCGCAGCCCCAGCCCGAAGCCGGCGCTTCCCAGTTCCCCCTTCACTGCAGCGCTGAGCTGGGGGGTGCCGCTGGGGACGCGCCCTCCACCTTCCAGGTTGGGCGGGGCTTGCGTGCTGATGGTGAAGCGGAGCTCGCCTTCGGGGGTCTTCCCGAAGTAGAGGGCCCACTGGTTCGCAGGCAGAGCGGGGTAGTGCCGCTTGGTGCGGACGTCAATCCTCGCCCAGTGGAAATTGTCCGGGGCGGCCCGCGCGATGAGCTGGTTCACGCGGATCAGCTTGTCGTCCGGGGGCAGCGTGACGGTGACACCGTCTTCGTCAAGGCCGTAGCACCCGCTGGCCTCACCCAACTTGGTGCTGAGGTTGATCAACTCGCTTGCCTCGGTCTTGCTGAGCCGCATGCGCTGGTCGAGGTTGTAGGCTTCCACTTGGGCGCCCGTCAGATCGCATGGTAAGCCGCCCTCCAACGTGCGGTGCGTGTGCTTGCCTGTGCACCTCCTGGCCAGGATCAGGGCATAGGGGTAGAGCCCGAGCGATGCCAACCACCAGGTTCGCTTCTGATACCGATGTTGTGGCTCGTCTGGTGGTGCGAGTCCCCACTCGCACATGTCTATGGCGAGGACTCGGGCTCCAGTCGCGTGCATCAGAGCTCTCATGCAGGGGCGATCCCAAAGCTTGGGGTACCGGCCATCCCGCGCTGATGACTCGATGAGGAACTCCCGTCCCGCCTCGTAGCCCCGCTTCGCCCCTATGCACGCGAACTCCCCGAACACGTTGCCGTCGATCTCGATTTGGCGCTCCCCATCTCCATCTGGGCACTCGAAGGTTCTCGTCCCTCCTGCTGCTAATTGCCAGGGGCAATGGCTCACGCAGGGTGGGGCGAACTGCAGCACGTTGGCCTCGTCGGGGCCCGGGGGCGCACTGAACTCTTGGTACAGGCGCTCGCGCACCAGCGGGTCGCGGATGTCGAACTGCGGCTTGGGGTCCTTGCCAAGCAGAGGCTGCCCAAAGTATTCGACGGACTCGCTGGTGGCGATGCCCGCGTTCTTCATAGCCTGCGTCCAGCGCCCTGTGCCAGCGAAAATCTCCCGAGTCCTGAGTCCCCACGCGAACGTGGGTCTCGATCGCAGAGGCTCCAAGTCCCCGAAGTCTGGGCAGGCCACTTCGGTGGGGAGCTCGACCACGGCGGGTGCACCGCCGGCGGCTCTCCCACGTTGCTGCTGCTGCGCGGCGAGGGCCCTGCAGTGCTGGCACGGTGAAGGTTTGCTGGCCACCACTGGGCTGCCATCCTCCTCTGAGGCGAGGTATGTCTCCCAGCCCATGGTGGGGAGCTCCTTGAGGTCCTTCCCGCTCGTGGCCCAGGTGCGGATCAGCTCGTCTGCCACACGTCGGCCCTCAGCTCCGGGCGGGGGATGGAGGACACGCATACGCCCGTGATGAATGATCACGTGGCACTCCTGCTTGGGTTCCCCCGCTGGGAGAACTGCATCGATATCCAGATGGCCCCAATGATCCGCTCGCCATACTCTGAGTACCACCTCCTCCAAAGCTTCGCACGGGAAGAGGGCGACGCACCTGAACTCTTTGTCGTGGTCGCGATGCACTGCATCATGGATGTGCATCCGGACCTCGGCCTCCCTGGAAGATATCCAGGGTGGGGCGTCGGCAAGGCCCGCAGCTGCGTCGGTCGCCTTCTCCAGGAGGTCTCTGCGGATCTCAAGGGCCAGGTCCTTGACTTGCTGGGCGTCGGGAGGTGCTTCAAGCTGCACCCAGAGCTTGGCTGCCGCCAGGTGGAGTGGGAGGCACTGACGTTCCTCCGACACACCGGCGGGCACGTGTAAACGCTTCGCGACGCACTCGTCGAGGGGCAGCTGGTCCTGATAGTCGAGGTAGTGCCAAGTCTGGCCCTGCACTGTGACGGAGCCTTGTCCCACCGACTTCTCAGCATTCCACCGCACTGGTGTTATGATGACGTCTGGGTCAGCCCCCAGGTTGCCAGCCTTCGCCCCGATGCGGTCTAGGAGCTCGCTAGCCTCGGCAGCCAGGGTGGGCCCGCCGTGGCGCGTCGCCTCGAGTAGTACTTGTTCGACTGAGAGCTCCTCCTCGCGCCCGCGGGCGCAGGCAAGACGGGCCAAGACATGCGACCGCATGTAGTCGCTGGCGTGGCTCACGGAGTCGAGCACCCCGCTCTCCTGGACGGCCTCGAGCAGCTTTCGCTGGGCCAAGGCTCCCTCGTCCGTGCAGACACTCGTCCCAACCAGGGCCAGGCTGTCGGCGCGCGGGTCCTCCAACCAGGTAGCGTCGGGCCCCTGTGCAGACTCGCGGAGCTCCGACTCGAGCTCGGCGCACTGAACCTCGGCGTACTCGTCGGGCGGCGCCCAGCCTGTCTTGGTAGGCTGGCTCTCCGCTGCTCCCGCACCTGCAGCCCGTTTGCCGTCAGCCTCGGTCTTCGCTTGGGCCCTCAGCTGCGCGATCCTCCCGTTGACCGAAGCTGGGTCGATCTTGGCGGCGTTGCGGAGCCCACCTCGCCTGAGCAGTTGGCACTGCACGGTCCAGTGCACGTCCTTCAGGCCTTTGATGAGCTCGTGTGAATGCGAGCACCCTTGGACACCCTTCTTGCAGCCTATCCAGGTCGAGTTGTCCCAGCAGTGCGGCTTGCCCTGCTTGTCGCAGGGCGCGTGCCGGACGGAAAGCTTGATCTCCTGCGCGTTCAGTCGCTTGCCCGCAGGGTAGGCGGCGCGTGTGGAGTTGGCTTTCGGCTGGGCCTTGGCCCTGGTCTTCTTCTTGGGGGTAGCTCCTGCTCGTTGTTCTTGTGGCTCCGCAGCTGGTTCGTCTCTCTCTCTCTCTCTCTCTCTCTCTCTCTCTCTCTCTCTCTCTCTCTCTCCTCTGACCTCTCCGGCCTTGCCCGGGGCGCCGCGCACCCCGTGCATTGAGTCGTTGAGGACGGTCTGGAGGTAGCGCTGCTGCCGCGGACGCACGACCTCCTGGCAGTAGCCCGTGGGGGACTCGAGGTCGAAGACGTCGGGGGAGACGAACGCCGGGCGTCCGTCCGACCTGGGAGCGAAAGCCACCATCTTGAGATCCTCCTTCCGGGGGTTGTCTGTCTGCAACACGCGCAGGAGGCCTCGCTTCTTCTCTCGGAGTCGTTCACACCAGGTCGCCCACAGCTCCTCCCACAGCTCGTATACGAGCTTGGGCGGGAAGGCATGGTCGTCCTTTTCGCACTCCCGCGCGAGGGTCTCCAAGCAATCCAGACGCTCTTTGATATGCTCTCGCCCGAAGACGAGCCCAAAGAACTTGGTCATGTTCTGGGCCTGCCGCTTCCACTGGTCGAAGACCACGGGGGCCCTGGGCCTGGGTTCCAGCTTCGTGTCGCGCGGTGCGCTGTACCTGTCGAACGCGACCGTCTTGCACGTCGGGAAGTCCGCCACGGAGGCTGACCACGGGGCCAAGTTATCCAAGCTGCTGCCGCCGAAGCTAAGCGAGGCGCAGGCCATCGCGATCCGGTTGGACACTGTCGTGGGCGTCTCGACGGCGAGCATCAGGGCCTTGTTCTGCTCACAGGTCCGGCGCAGAGCATAGAACAGCTCGCGCCCAAGGACCTCGCCGCAGACCTCCACTGTCAGCTGGCCGCACCCGCGTGCCAAGTAGACGTCCAACTCCTCGGCTCTCCCCAATGCGGCCACTGTCCCTCGCTGGGCTGCCTTGTCACCCTGGCGGGCACTGGCGACCCCTTCCAAGGCATGGAGCATCCGCGCGGTGTTCGCGTCCAGGGTTGCTCCAGGGTGCGCGAGGCCGAATGGGTCGCTGCCTCCGCCCTCCTCCGGGGCTCCTGCGGCGTAGCGCGCTGGAGCTGTGGTCAGACCTGGGGGTAGACCCAAGTCGCTGATGTGCTGGTCGTAGCGGAACAGGGCCCCGATGTTCGGAGCCTGTGGGCGGACGACCGGGGCCAGCCCAGCCGTGGTAGCTGGGAGGCCGGCGCCCCGTGGCCTGAAGGTGAGGGCTGGCGAGGCTGCGGCTGGCGAGAGAGGTGGCCGTGCTTCGAATAGGGGCGCGCTATCGGCCTGGGTGGCCGGCGGCCCCTGCGAGCGGTGGCGCTCGGGCGGGAGTCTGAGGAGACCCTGAAGGCTACTTGGCGCCGCCTCGGGGGTCTGAGGTCGAGAGGGCACCTGCTGGAGCGCCTCCCAACTGCCGATGTGCCCATCGAGCCGCGCGAGCTCCTCTGGCTCGGTCGTCTGCTGCTTGAGGTACTGGGCGTAGCGGATGAGGCTAGCGAGCACCTGCTGGGCCTCCTCGTCGAAGCCGGCGGCCACACTCTGCACTGCCGCTGCGTCGCTCGACCCGCGGGCCTTCTCCAAGTAGCATGCCATCATGTCCCCACCGTCGTCCCCTTGATGGCTCTCTCCTGATACGGGTGCTTCGGAGCTCGCCGCCCGCCCGCCCTCGGCGGACGGGGAGCGCGAGCCACAACGCGTGGACCCAGCGGGTGGCCTGGGCGAGCTGCTGCGATCGAGCCGCTGCCAGTGGCTGCGCAGCTTGGCATCGGCCTCTGTAGCCCTCTCTTCGAAGTTCGGGCTGGGCGCCACGCCTCCCTCAGGGTGCCACCTGACTAGGCTGGCCACTTTCTCACGGAGCAGTCGCCAACGAGCCTCGCTGAGCGGCCCAGCTCGCCCGCCTACGGGGAGCCCGTGCCACGCCGCCAGCTTATGCCAGACCTTCTCGGGTACGTTGGTCGCCGAGACGCTGATGCCGAGCTCCTCGCAGCCCAGGGGCGCGCGGTGGAGCATCTCCTCGATGAACCCCGCTGGCAGACGCCCGGAGGGTCCAGGGGCAGGTGCGCGGATGACGCCGTCGGGCTTCACGAGAAAGCGGATGGCGATGCCAGTCGGGTCTTCCACCTCGAGGGCCATCGCACCGTCGAGGTATTCAGCCACCGCGCTGGCCGCGGCGGCGTCGGCCGCCCTTCCTCTGAAAATCATCCACTGCGCTCCTTCTGGCCAATGTACCCTCGCCCGAACGATGAAGTATCGCCCGAGGGGCATGGGCGGCGGAGTGGGCGGCTTGGGGAACTCTGGAACCGGCGGCGCCTCGAAGCGCACGCTCGGTGGCCCAGCCAGCGCAGGGACGGGGTCGCCAGGGCTGGTGGGCGCCTCTGGTGCAGAGGCCGTCGGGGCGGAACGCTCTGGCGTGCGACTCCGGGCCGGAGCCGCAGCTGCACGCTCCGGCGCGCGGCTCCGCGGGGCAGGGCTCCGCCGAGCCCGACGTCGCAGACCCGCGAGGAACCCGACCCCCGCGGGGTTGTCGTGGAGCGCCTTGGCGGCATCGCCTCCAAGGTGCTGCAGGCAGAGCAGGACCCCTGAGGCCATGCCCACCGCCTCGCGGAAGCACGTCACCTGGGAGCACTTCTCGCCGTAGCGCAGGACCATGTAGATCTGCCTGTGATGCTCGCAAAGGCAGGCCGTCGCGCTCCCCTCGCTAGGAAGCGGGAGGTCCGAAGCCCGGCCATCCCCCACCAACAGCACGGTCGGATCGCCGCGCGCGGCGTCTCGACATCCCTCGGGCGCCAGCGGGCGCATCTTGCCCTTGATCATGAGCCCCACCTTTACCGCCTCGCAGGGGTTGTCCTCGGCGTATACCTCGGACTCGGACTCCTGGTCAAGCAACCTTGCCACAGACCCCTGCACGCCGGGCTCCGCGTCGCCAGTCCTGTGACGGCGGCGTCGCCGGCGCCAGATGCACGCCCCGCAACACGAGAGCCACGAGAGGACGTACAGCAGCAGCTTGTAGACGAGGCCAAAACACCTCCAGAGCCAGACGAAAATCCGGCAGGGCGTGAACTTCGAGTAGTCGCCGAGATCCACGATAGCCTCGTTGTCAAGGGCGGCGTACTCCTTGCAGTGCAGCTCGTTCTCGCGCCCCTTGCCCCCGGTACAGCTGATGGAACGACACAGGTGGAGCCAGCGCGGATCGCGCTGCCCCAGCTCGCGCCTGAAGCCCTTGTCGCTAGCACCCTTCACAGAATCATACTCAACCCACAATCCCTGGCGATTGATGCGCCCCGGGGACTTCATGTTGAGCTTGAGCCGCGCGACCCGGTAGTCGACCCTGATCATGAGATCGTTCTGGCCGCGCTTGGAGCCCCTGCCCTCCTTGATGCTCTTGCGGTACCAGTCGGTCGTCGGATCTACACCTACGGCTGGGCCGCGCCACACCACGTCGGTGAGAGGCGGCGCCGCCGGCGGGACCAGCTTGTCAAGCTTAGCCTCGCCAGGCGTCTTGCGCCTCGGGCAGGGGCAGCATGCCAGCACCAGGCCGCATGTCCAGGCTGCCCAGCTGCAGGGCGCGAAGAGCGTCCTCAGGCTGTGGGCCAAGAGTGCGACCACGCCAGTGCTGGCGAGGATCGCCACGAGCCCGGCGATCAGCGGCCACGCGGAGCCGAACAGGTAGAGGCCCACCTGGTCGGCCATGTACAGCACCCAGCCGCCGTCGGAGCTCAGCCAACCTCCTGCCTCGCGGGTCGAGAAGGCTGACCTGAAACTCCCCACAGCCCGGAAGGTACCTCCTTCCATCCCCTCGGCAAACCAATGCGCGCGGTTGCCGATGTCCCTCCAGCTGATGCCAAAGAAACCCCAACCCCTGATCCAGGACGACGAGTCCGAGTCGGGGGGATCGGGGGGAGCGCGGGTCGGACCTTGGGGAGGTGGGTCGGCCGGCGGCGCGGAGCGCTCACGCGGCGGACCCCCTCCGGCACCTCCCGCGGGAGCTGCATGCTCGCCGGCTGGGTGCGCTCTGATCGGCAGCTCGTCCATGCACGAGGGGGGGGCCAAGGTGCCGTCGAGCCAGAACGCCTTCATGTCCACGTCCGACATGTCGTCGTAGTACACGCACTCGGCCTTGTGGTCGGCGTCGGCGGCCTCGGCCGCCACCACGAGGGTCAGCAGCAGGGCTGCCGCGCGTCCGCAGCGCCCGCCGGCGGGCGGCGGCGCCAGGGCCTTGGGGCAGCTCCTCCAGGTGGGCCCCGGCGCGCGCACGCGCTCTGCCGCCCTCGCCTGGCAACGAGCCGGCGCCGGCGCGAGCTCGCGCCTGGCCGCTGGCTCGGCGGGGAGGGTCGGCAGCCTTGCCTCGGCGGGTGCCGCCTCGCCTCCGGGTGCTCCGCGGCTGGCGCGAGCCGGCGCCGCTCGGCGCCCGAGCCCCCCGCCGCTGCGCAGCTGCGCGCCCGCGGGCAGCGTCGCCGCCGCCCCCCAGCCGCGCGGCGCCAGGCGCTGCATCATGCAGCCGCGGGCGCCCCCTTCCAGGCCTGGACCCAGGACCTGGAAGTCTTCTGGCCCCGGTCCCGGGGCCCGGCCTTAGGCCAACTGAGGCCGACCCCCAGCTTGGCCTTGAAAGGGCTTGAGCTGCGAAGCGGCGGTGAAGAGAGAGGGAGAGAGGAAGGGCAAGCAAAGAGGCCAGGGCAGGAGCAAGGGAACCGCAAGTGGAAGCCCGCGCCAGTTCTGGAAGCGGCGAGATCCACGGGCGTTGATGGTGCTCTCGATCCCTGCGGCGACGCAGGCGCAGCTGGTGCCGCTGCTGCTGAGCCGCTGGCTGCGGATGATGACTGGTTCTGCGCGGCAACGAACGCCGGCAGCGATTCCATCGGCACATCTCCATCGTCGTCCTCGGGGATCGGGGCAGGCCTGTCGCGGTGACGCCTGCCGAGGCGGCGTCCGCCGCATCCTGGATGGTGTCCGGCTGCGATATCTGATGCCTTCTGTTCGCTCCTCATGTCATCGTTTATTCAGGTATTCTGGCGTATTCAGGTATGTCGTCGTGCCATCACATACCGCATCGTAGCAAATATACAAAATCCAATAATGATACCAACCATCAAAGCTATCGTCATGAGGTACCGCGAGTACCAATACTAGCTGTCGTCAGGCGTCGTAACCATCGGCGTAGGCGCGGGCTGCCCCTTGACGCGGCCAAGGCAAGTCGCGATTACAGAGGCGAGCGTGGCGGCGCGCGGCCGCCGCGCTCCGAAGCTGCGCTTCTCGGCACCAGAGAAGGCGAGCAACGCTCGCGTCTCCATGATCTTGGTGAGTGCTCCATATAGGGGCTCATGTGAGCTTCAGGCGGCTGTTGGGGTGTACGGACTCCTTGATCATCGCCGCGACGATCTGGAACCGCATGTCGGTGGATTTGCCCACGTCAGACCTGATGTGAATGGCCAGGCCGTTGCTGTCCGTGTAGATCTCCCCAGGGCGTACCTGGCTGAGGTCGTCGATCCTGTTATGCGGCGTCTTCGGGTAGTAGGCCTCCGTGATCAGCTGGCGAATTAAGCCATGAATTCGTCTCGGCTCCTTCGAGAATCGCGTAGCCCTCGACAGCCAGCGTCTACTTCACAGGGCGCGTGACCATGCCCGAGTGCCAGGCTACGGGCAGGCATAAGTCATATCGTCCTGCCACGACTTCGCGCGGCCTGTGGGTCAGGCCCATCGTCATTCCCTACTGGCTCTTGACCCCGTCCACGATACCGAAGGCGGCGTCGCTGAAACAGATCGCGGCACAAATGTTCAAGTCAATGATACTCCGCTTGATTGCGCTGGAGAGGTCGGCGGTTCAGTGCACGTAGGTGACGGTCTTGTTCAGCGTCTTGGCGTCAACCATCGCGGCGGCGTTAGTGCGGCGAGCTGCCATGCTCACCAGGCAGGCGATGTCCACTCGGGTCTGGACTGCAAGCCACAGCAACTGACCGAGTGTGTGGCGGTAGCCAGAGACTTCCGAAGTAGTAAGTCGATCTTCTGGTGATCGTCCATGTTGAATCTTGAGCTCGGGGAAATCCACCTGCGCGGCGGCTGTCGCCTGGGGAATGCGGTACTCCTCGTCGGACTTAGTGATGGTCCGGCCGCAGTACCTGATGACGCCCTCGACCTTCTTGAGGTGTAGCTTCTTCTCCAGAAAGACTATGGCCCGCTTCCACGCGCTGGAGTCGTCGCGCTGGGCGATCAGGAAATCATTCACGTGCGACTGGATCGTGGCAGCGAGGCCCTTGTAGTCGTAGAAGTAGTGAGCCTCTTCTCGACCGTGTCCTCGACAAGACCGTGCTCCTGGAACGCCTTATGGGCGTAAAGATACCACTGTCGGCTGGCGTCTCTGGTGCCATAGCTGGCGTGGGTCGCCATTGCAATTTCGCCAGGCAAGGTCCCTGGCGGTGAGTTCTGGGCTGGCATTCGCAAAGGCAGCAGCCTCTTGACGTTGCCCGACTGGAGGTAGGCCGTCATCGCGTCGCAGGGCGAGACGTCCCAGCCTGACTGGGCGGCGGCGGCCAGCGCGAGGTAGAGCGCGCCCCTCAAACCCGCAGGCGCGTCAGTGCGGATCTGGGACTCATCCTCTCGGCATCCCTGGGCGACGAGGCGGGCCTTCATGAGGTTCTGGGCCTTGCGGGTTAACGCCCAACAGGCGCCCGCAGGTCGCGTGCCAGAGCGGTGCTTGAGGAGATCCTTCAGCCCCCTAGGCAGCGACTTCTTGTGGGCGCCGAACTCTGCCCACTTGGATCACTCGACCTTCATGGCTTCATCCATGAACTTCTTCTCCTTGACGGAGAGGTTGTCGTACTTGATCTCCTGAACTGCGGCCTTTCCGCTGAGCGTCACCTCCCGGAGCCCGATGGGCGAGTGCGGCTCGTCGGCGTTGCGCCTGAGGTAGTTGCCCAAGTAGAGGTCGGTCTTGATGGCGCCCTTGGGCCTCTCGAAGCATTGCGGGGGGGCGTCCAGGAGTTCCTTGCGCTTAGCAGCCTTAATCCGATCGTCTACCTTATCGAACCGATCAGCCGATCTCGCTGAAGTGCGCACGAGGCGTCTTCTTGATGAACTTATCGTTGCGTTTTGTCCCCGCGCTGTTCTTCTTCAGGGTCTCGTGGTCTTCGTGCGACGGCCCCCTTGCGGACCTGCTCCTCCGCGGCCCTGCCCCAAGTGCGAAGTCCTTCGGAACCGGAACTGTCGGCATCTGATGAATAACATTCGCCTCGTGTAGCGGGCTGTTCTTGTGGTGCCTCGGGTTGTTCGGCATGTTCTTGTTCTGGTGCTGGGGCGTCGTCTGGCTCTTGCTCTGGCGCGACAGCAGCTCCCGAGTCTGGGCCTGGCAAGGCCGGCGCGTCAGGTGGACGCGCAGGCGCGGCAGCAGCTCCTGGGCCTGGGCCCGGCAAGGCCAGCGCGCCAGGCTGATGCGCAGGCGCAGGCGGGAGGCCCCCTCCCGGAGGTGCTGGCGCTGAGCCGCTGCCAGAGGCTCCTCCGCTCGTAGTAAACTCATTATCTCCTTGTTTTCGGCGAAGCCACTCAGCAGCTGCGCGAGCTCGACGGTTCCCCGGGGCGTCCTCGACGCCCCCTAAGTTATGCTGCGCAAGTGCCGACGGCGGTTGTGGCGGTGGCGATGCTGGCGGTGCGCCCACTGTCCTTAGGCGCTTTTGTGGTGTCGCACCGGTGAGGCCCATGGGCACGTTGTCGTCTCCTCCAGGGGGTGATGGTGGAGAACCATTCGTTCCTCCACCTCCGCCTCCGCCTCCTCCATCGCCAGGTGGCGGGCCATCGTCGCCTCCAGGAGCTGGCGGCTGCTCTCCAGCTGGAGGCTGTCCAGGCGGCGGCGGCGGGCTGCCGTTCACGGCGTGCAATGCCTGTCCCCATGGCGCGAGCTCGGCTGCAGTCGCCCGTCGTGGGCGTCCACAGTCGACCATCACTACGGTGGAACGGTGGCTGGCCCGCGCGTTCGAGGCGCCCTCAAACCCAATGATGGCGCCGGGCCCATGCCACTGCAATGCCCACTCACGCTTGGGCTTGCCGCCGCCCCCCCTCCAATAATGCGCCTGGTCTCCCGTCTGGCACACGTCTCGCGCGTGCTGAGCTCCGTCTGCGCGCGATCGCGCGCGTAGCGCCCGGGACAGGGACTGGTTGAAGCGCGAATGCTGGATGGACGTCTGAGCGGTCCTCATGATAGCAACTCTCTCAGAGAAGGGCTTATCAGAAACTACCCTCTCGTGTAGCGAGAGCCTCCCAGCGCTGTCCAATAAGCAATATGGAATAGAAATCCACGCCCGAGCACCCACCGCGCTGTCAAACAGCCAGCGACGTGGACTGAGCTGTTCATGGCCCAGCTAACTGCGGCAAGTCGCCACTGGATTGTGGGCGTTCGCGGGCCGGTCGAACCTGATGCTGATCTGGTCGATCAACTTCCTCGCGTGAACCTTCCACGTGCCGCCGCGCCTCTCCACGTTGGCTCTCTGCTGCGGTGCAGCCGCCGCAGTAGTCATGAGGCGGCAGCCCATGTCCTCGAGCTCCTTCGAGAACTCCCTCTCGAACTCACCTCCCGCCTCGAATATCGCCCGCGATGGTGGCCCAAACGGTGTGATCCATCTGCAAAAGCCTGGAGAACACGACCGAAGGGTGTCTTGAGGAGACTGTACCATATAGCGTA
Organism: Prorocentrum cordatum; assembly: GCA_963575745.1. Classification (NCBI taxonomy): domain Eukaryota; class Dinophyceae; order Prorocentrales; family Prorocentraceae; genus Prorocentrum; species Prorocentrum cordatum. The sequence continues at coordinate 604,615 of CAUYUJ010020204.1, forward strand.
AATGCAGAGGCGAGGTCGACCACGTTTAGGAAGACCAGCAGGTTGCCGGCGCAGTCGGCAAGAGTGATCAAATCCACCTCAATAGAGTCGTTGTCCCTGTCGAGCTCGATTCCCCCAGGTAGGTGCGGTAGGTCGTTGATGGGCGGCGCGCACTTCGCCATCTCGACCGCTCTTTGAGATCCACCCGTCACTCGGATCGCCCGGGCCAGCGCGCCATTGGAAGGATGCCCCGTATTGGCGTGGAGCTGCGCGATGGCGGACTTAAGGGTATGCTCCTCTGCCGCCGTTAATGATGGCTCGACTGGGGCCGCTGGAGCTGGTGCCGTTCTCCTAGCGGCTCTCCGTCTCGCTGTTCCAACGGGGTTCGCATCGCGGCGCGCCGAGCGCCGTGGCGAGTTCGTCGGTGCACTTCTCGCTGTCCTTGGCGAGTCGGCCACGGGCTTCAACGTGCTTGCGCGTGCCGTCGCAAAACTTGCGCAGCGAGTCGTCGATCACGTAATGATCGGCGATGATCCTCCACGGCTTCTTGATTGGGTCCCCCTTCTTGGTCTTCAGGTAGCAGGCGCAGCCGTCGAAGTCGATGGCGCGCGGGAGCTGCCTCTTCAGCGCATCTGCGGTGTAGTTCTTCATATGGCCCCAGCCATGACAATGGTGGGGCCACTCGAGCGAAACCGAGAGCTGGTCGCCGAAATCTTTGCGAAATCGGCTCATTGATTCCAGGAACAGCTCGATCATCTTCGCGGAGTGGCTCCTGTCTGCCTGTGGCTGCGCAGCCTCGCTGGGGTCGACCTTGAGGATGAGGCGCTCCCATGCAGTCCATGGCGCGCACGGAAAGGCGGCGCGTGCTCGTGCGCTCTTCCCCCCTCGCAGGTCCACCCTGATTTTGCCCTCTAGCATATTCACTGCCACCCTTCGAGAGAGATCGTAACCTAGAGATCCACGGCGAGCAGCAGCTCCTCCATTCATAATCCACTTAGCGCGGAGCTTGCTGTCGGGGTTGCAGCGCCACTCGAAGAGCGCGGTCGCGTTGCGTCTCGAGACCAGACACGGGCGCGTAGCTGACTTGGCCAAATCAGCGTCAGGGCCTGGAGACCGCGCGCGGCAGGATGCCGCTCTCGTTAGTCGTGACGGCCGATCGTTTGCCGGCGATGCGCAACTTCTTCCTGCCATTCTTGAGGTTGCGCGCTATCATCTGCTCCTCCTCCACGATGTTGACCTCATTCGGCTTGCTGCCGTTGTCGATGCCCAGCGCGGCCGGGCGGCCGAAAGCGCGCTCGGAGCAGAGCCCGAGGCGCGGGCATTCATCGCGGGGCTTGACGCCGCAGGCCACGCAGTCGTCGGTGGAGTAGACGACGCAGACGGTCGTCGGCTCCAGGAGCGTCGTAAATGCAGGCGGCGTCACTGCTGTGGAGCAGCAGGCCAGGGCAGATGCCGCGGCGGTCATAAGCTGTGACCCGGTGACTCGGCGCGGCTGGAGTCGCCTGGGTACGTTTAACTCCTTATTGGGGATGAGCTTCATGATGGGCTCGGCCAGGGGGTCCGCCGTGGTCGTCGCATTGACCGCAGGTAGTGAGGCCGTCTTGTTGTTGCTGTTGTTGGCGGTCTTGGGTTCGGCGATCTTTGGGTCGAAAAGCCTGGCCCGCGTCCTCGTTGGTGAGCCACTCCCCCGGATGGAGATACATGGTAGGATGCCCCGCGCTGCTGGTGATGAGCTTCTGGGAGTGGTATCCGATGCGCATCTGCTCCTTCCAAAACAAGATGTCAATCTAGGACGGCTGGGCAAAGTCCCAGCCGATCAGCAGGCCGAGCGCGGGGCTGTCCACGACGCTGAACACGGTGCGCCCAGCGCGACAGCGCAGCACGAGTGGGGCGGCGACGCGCAATTTGCTTGGGAGCGCGCCACCGCTCCCGAACCTGATCTGGTCGTCGAGCCCCATCTTCACGAGCCTGCCCCTGCGCTCCTTGCGCCGCCCGAGTCCACCTGGGGTAAGCAGACCTTCTGGATGTAGCATCACTTCTTCGTCGCCGAACTCCACGCGGTTCTGGTCGGTGACCTGCTCAGCGATGCTGGCCTGGCGGCGCGAGCGGCCTCCGACCCTTCGTCATCCGCCTTCCTGCTTGTCCTTTGGGACATACTTGCGGGCGCCCAGTGCAGGGCCCCCCTAGTCGCCGGGCCAGCCAGTGCCCCTTCTCGCTGCAACGCTGCGAGGTCTTCTTGCGCTGGTCCACGTGGCCTGAGGTCCCTGCCAGCGGGTCGGCGCTTCGGCGCGCCTTTCCAGCGGCCCCTGATGGCCTCCCGGGCCGACCGAATGGTCGCCGTGGCCTCGGGAATCGCGGCGAGCTCCGCCGCGGCGACCTCCGCCTCGGCAGAATCGTCGCGATCGAACACCTCGCCGAGGTCGAAGTTGGACATCTCCAGCTCGCCGCTGACGGCTTCGAGCCCCCGGCGAACGATATCCTGGACGTCAACCTCGGCATCGCCGTCGTCCTCCGACTCGCTCCTGTCGCCCTCGGCTCGTCGACGACATTCGCTGAACGAGTTCGGCTCTATGATGAACGCTGCCAGCTGCTGCTGGCTGGCTGCGGCCACGGCCGCGACGGCATGCAGGCGGTCCGCTCGGACGAATAATTGTCAAGGAACATCCGTACGAGCAGTCGTCGGATTCGCTGGAATGAGTAGTGTTCGCCGGGCAGGTTGCCGCATGCTCGTTCACGTCGTTATGCTGCGAGTCCCGCTTTCCGTAGTAGGCACCAACCGGCAGCGTCATCCAGTGTGGTGAGATTCACTTCATGTTCAAGAATAAGCTGTTGAAGACCAGCCTTGAAACGTTCGAGCCAATCTGTCATGCGTTCCCGTCTTCTGTGGTGGTGCTGCGTTGATTCGAACAACTTCTCGAGCGTCTCTCCCTTTTGCACTGGTTTGTGTTGTCCAAAATTTGTCCCGAGATGTCTGAGTACGTTCTCGATTCCCTGGTGGTTCCGCAATCGTTTCCTGTCGGCAGGCTCCTCGATGTCCTCTGGAGCCGGCGGGTGTCGGTCCTCCTCGGACATGTTGAGCGCGGCCGATCGTGCCGCGCCCGTGAGCTTGAGGACTAGTTGTGATGCAAGGGCGTCACTTGAAGATTCTCGCTGGGCTTCCATCGCTTCACTTCCTGTTTGTAATCTCCCCACTTCGCAGGATCCCCGTTCCAACTTGGTCTGACTGTCGGATTGTGACTTTGTTCCGTCACGTTTGCACTGGAAATCGAAATAAGATGGTAGACTATGTCGCTGACACTCCGGGCAAGCTAGGAGCACCCATGGCTGGATCCACGTGTGGAGGATCCAGTGGCCACCTGCTGGATGCACGTGCAGAGGGGCCCGATTGCTTGGCCATGAGGGCAAAGCACTGGAAAGACGCGGCCACGTGCCATTCCAGCTCTCGCCCAGGCTGGCAGCGTCATGTGTATCCAGCTCCCTGGCACTGCCCATTGGCTCGGACCAGTGGCAAATCACCTGCGGGAGATCATCTTGCTCGAGTCCGCTCACAACTCCCGAGCCCCCACTGGTGAACCCGTGCTGGAAGGTTGAGGGAAAAAGATCCGACGTTCTGCCTTAGAGCTATATGTTTAAGTTGCTTACCGGCAAGCGGGAAGCGATGTATGCCGTAGGCGCATATATATATATATATATATATACGAAATCTGGCTGTAAGGAATGTGCGCACATGATTCATCCATAGTTGAGAGTCCTACGGCCGAAGGTGCCCCCGAGCTTCTGTGGGTCCCTGGGTCCATCGGGTAATAAGGAACTTTCCGTGGGGCACCTGCTAGCTGGCCGATTTCTTATTTGATGCGCCTGCTGTAGAACAGGTGTGGAAAGCGTGCGCGCCTGCCTCCATCCACAGCGAGCCCGCCTCCGACTTGTCGGAATGGTGCACGCCCTGGTGGCCCTGGCGGCTCGCGCAAGTGTGCAAGTGCCCACAGCACCAAGCTGCTTCGGCATGCCTCCTCATCTCCTCACGCATCAAAATCAAATTTGACAGACCACAGGGCTATGATCAAGGAAAAGCGGCACCACCACCACCAGCGTGAGGATGTGTCCTCCTGGTGATGTGGTTCCAACTGCTCGCTCGAGACGTCCCCTACCCCCAGCTCGGAGCGACATCCTGGACCTCCCGCCTGGAGGTGGCGCCACTGGTGGTAGTGGAGTCACTTTTCTCTCCTCCGAAAGGCATCGCACAACACATCCGCAAGTAACACAACCGAATCAGATCGAAAGAAATTCAACCGTATGCGCGAGCCACCTGCAGAATGCAGCGCAACACCTCGGCGACAAGATGGGTGAGGTCCTTTCGAAGCTGGGCTCGGCAAGGCGCCCGCCCCTCCTGGCGTGCTTCGCGCTGAAAGTTCGTCAGCCCCCGCGGCTGGCCCCGTGCCCTCACGGGACGTAGATCCCGACCATTCGGGGGTGGTCAGAGCATCCTTCAGCCAAACGCCCTCTGGTGAACACAACCCAAGATACCAGCTCCGGGGAGGTTATTGGAAGTGTCTTGTGGCGTATTGGCACTACGGTGGGGGCGTTCGTTGAGGAATGTGCCCAGGAGGATTCAGACCCTGGAGGATTCCTTATCTGATGAGGGCGGCGGTGATAACCATGGTCAAACCTCGATTGGTGTTCCACCAGCTTTCAGACCCTGGATTCCTTATCCAAGGGTTCCTTATCCAAAGCCCTCACCGTATCTGGGAGCCTCTTGGAATTCTCCCCGTCTGGGGACAGGCTGTCGTTGTGGGTGTCGTTGTCGATACCCCCAAGCTTGAAAAGGGAAACGGGCTTCAGATCCGGAACATGTGAGCGACGAAAAGAAACGGATCCCACGCGAGATGACACAGCGACCTCAGGCGGTGGCACGCGCGGGCCGCCAGCGCGGCACGCTACTTTGGAAACGAGGGCGCTTACGCTCGACCTTACGCGGGCAGCTTGCGCGCGAACGTCGGCGCAATCGAGTCCGTTCTCTTCCGTCGTTCATATGCGTTACTTCGTTTAGCACCTCTTCGAAATCTATTGACTTGGGCAGGGCTGGCCCCCGGGACCCCCACTTGTGGCAGCGGCAGCGGCCCAGGGGGGGGGTCCCTGGCCGCGGTCGCATCTCATGTGCTTAAACTATCTTCCCTTCTGCAAGCCCCTCCCGCTCCACATCGCATCCAGCCGCCACGCAGAGAGCGGGCGCCTTGCTGCAGAAGGATCTGCAGAATTCGGTGCCGCCAGGGCACGAATCCTCGGGGCGGCCAGGCACCAGGGGAGGGCTGCATCGACGCGCCACTTCGTTGTCTTCGCTTACGCTTCCGAAATGATCACTCTGGAGCCCGGCGAAAACTGCACGCAGATCGGATGCTATCGTGTGAGGGAGCGTGGTGAGAAACGAGCTGAAAAAACACGGCCATCAGTGACCCCTCGAGGAGTGTCCGCCCTGTTCGACTTCCTCCTCCGTCTCCTCCTCCTTTTCCTCCTCCTCCTTCTCTCTCTCTCTCTCTCTCTCTCTCTCTCTCTCTCTCTCTCTCTCTATATATATATATATCCCTCTCTGGGCCATGAAGTCATATTCTGATTCGTACTCCTCATCCTCTTCATCCTCCTCCTCCTCCTCCTCCTTCTTCTCCTCCTCCTCCTCCTCCTCCTCCTCCTCCTCCTCCTCCTCCTCCTCCTCCTCTCTCTCTCTCTCTCTTTTTCGTCGTCGTCGTCGTCGTCGTCGTCGTCGTCGTCGTCGTCGTCGTCGTCTCTCTCTCTCTCTCTCTCTCTCTCTCTCTCGTGTACATATATACACACACCTGCATATATACATATATATACCTCTCTCACTCTCTCTCTCCCTCTCGCTCCCTCCCTCTCTCAGCCGTGAAATCATCCTGACGTCCTCCTCCTCCTCATTTTGCACCGCGGCGTGCTATAGTGCGGCGGCCAGCGCGCGCGCACGCTGGGCAGCCAGGTCAGGCAAATGAGCGGCGGAGCATCCTCGATGAGACATGCCCCGAATGTAGCTCATGCACCCCCGCGGAGCCTTAGTCGGCTACGCGCAAGAGTGATCCTAGGCAAGAGTGACCTTTGGTGCGCGGCTTACCGGGGGGCGCGGGGTGGCCAAGCCTGGGCGTGCACGCCGCTGCTACCGCTTCGCGTTCAGCGATCGGGGGACCCATTAGGCTCACAACAAGGGTCACTCCGGCAAAAGGTCACTCTTACGTCTCGGGCCCAGGCCTGACGCCCGCCGAGCAACCGCCGAGGCGGCGCGGAAAGGGAGGCGCCGAGGCACGGGCGCGGGAACGCCAGGGAAGAGGGATTGCCGATGGCGGCCACGCACTTCTTCCCCAGACGTCTGACGTCGGGCTTTTGTTCACAGCGCGGCTCCCCAGAAATCTGGAACCCTTCCCGGGGACGGGTTTTTCTCTCTGACTCGCTCTTCCACAGTCCCGGGGCCCGGCCAGCGCCCCTGGGAGCCGAGAGCGGCCAAGTCTCCCCCGACCCATTCGCCTCCACGACGGCTGCCGGCAAAGCAAAAGTAGAGAAAGAGAGAGAGAGAGAGAGAGAGAGAGCGAGAGGGAGAAGGCTGCGGGGTGGTGTGGCGCGCCTGCCAGGGCCGGATGCACTTGCCAGCTCCCTCGCACCAGACGTACCTGCGCGGTGGGGGACGATGGAGGGAGGAGACACGAATGAGCGGGCAAGGGGGAGGATGCTTCGAGAGGGGAGAGGGGGGGCAGGAGGAGGTCTTCCTGTTCCTGTCGCTCTGGCCTGCCATGCCCTCTGCTAATCAGCAATAGAACTGTCGTTTAGTCGAAGGGGCACGGTGCGCTGTGCCATAGTAAGGGTCGGCGAACCCGTGGGTTAGCTGCCACGGGCCAGTGTGGCCTTGGCAGGCTTTCTCTTTCCAGTTCCCTCTCCACCATGGTGTATGTATCCTTTCTTGCGCTGCCGACCTCCTATGCTTCGATGCTTGTCAGACTTGCTTGGCTGCCCTTCCTGGCGTTCGTGTGTGCGTGCGTGTGTGATCGCGGCGCTCAAGTTAAAGCTGCTGTTCGGCCAGAGCGCGGTAGACAGTCTCACCCACTCGCTGCCGACTAGCATCATCATGAGCTTGGCGTTGTCCAGGATATTGAGGTGTTATATCTGGGGGGCGGATCGGCGTCTCGCTTTCCGTCTGTCTGTTACTACGACGTGCTACCTGGCATCGGGCTCGGGCGACTCCGCCATCCGAGAGAGCGCGTTTCACGGGCGCTTGCCTTGGGAACAATCGGCGGCGCGTTTCGAACAGGGGTGTGGGCCCCCCCCCAACACTCGGCGCCGTCGATCAGAAACAACGGGACTCCCCTCCCCCCTAAGCCCCCCCCCTCCCGAACCCCCCCCGCCCTCCCAGGAGGGGGGGGTCCAAAACCCGCCCCCCCCCGCCCTGGCGCCGAGCAACGCCGACGGCGGGGACGCAGCGACGATGACCAGAGAGGGCACAAGGGGCGGGGCCCCCCCCCCGCGCTGGCGCAGGCGCCGGCGCTGGCGGCGGCCAGCAGAGCCGACGGCGGGGACGCAGCGACGATTACCAGAGAGGCCGCAGAAGGAACACACAAATCGCCACATCGAACCCTCGCACCCCAGAAGCCACCGAGAGGGCCTAAGGAAGGTCCAGGAGGCTTCACACATGCTCCTCAGACGCCCCCGAGACCCTTCTGACGAGACCTCAAGAGGCATCCATTAGAACTCTGACCCAAAGACGAAACGGAGCCGAAGGCCACACCACCACCACCACCACCAAAAGCCACAACACCACCACCACCACAACCATCACCACTACAACCACCACCACAACCCACCACCACCACAACCACCACCGTCACCTTCAACCACTACACAACCACCACCAAAAATGCCACACCAGCACCACCAGAACCCACCACAACCCACCACAACCACCACCAAAAAACACAAACCTATTACCAGCAGCATCGCCACCACCGCCACCAACACAACCATCACCACAACTTACCACCACCACCACCACAAACCACCACACCACTACCACCACCACAACCACCACCACTACCACCACCACCACCGACGACCCACCACCCACCCCCACCACCAGCACCGCTACCAGCACCAGCACCAGCACCACAAACCACCACGCCACCACCACCACCAAAAACCACCACACCATTACCAGCACCATCGCCACCACCGCCACCACCACAATCACCACCACAACCCACTACCACCACCACCACAACAACAACAAACCACCACCGCGAATCACCCACCACCCACCACCCACCACCAGCACCACTACCAGCAGCACCACCACCACAAATCACCACGCCACCACCACCACCGCCACCACCAATACTCCACCACCACCACCTCAACCCACCACCCCCACCAGCACCAAACCATCACCCATCCACCACCATCACAAACCACCACCACCACAACAACTCACCACCACCACCACCACCACAAGAACCCACCACCACTACCACAATCTATCACACCACCACGCCACCACCGCCACAACCACCACCACAACCCACCACACCACCACCACATATCACCACACCACCACCACCAACACCACCGCCGCCACCACCACCACCACCAGGACCACCACAAACCACCGCCACCACCACCACCGCCAGCAACAACCACAAACCACCACACCACAACCACCACCACCGCCACCACGACCACCACCACAACCACCCACCACCACCACCACAAACAACCACCACGCCACCACCAAACCACCACCACCGCAACCACCACCACCAACCACCACCACAACCACTACCACCACAACAAACCACCACACCACCACCACCACCACTACCACCACCACTACCACCACCACCCACAACCCCACCACAACCACCACAACCACCACCCTAACCACCACCACCACAACACAACCACCACCACCACAACAAACCACCACCACAACCACCACAACCACCACCACCACCACAATCCACCACCACCACCACCACAACCACAACCACTACCACCACCACAACCACCACGACAATCCACCACACCACGACCGCCACCACCACCACCACCACCACCACCACCACCACCTGAACCCACCAACACCACCACAACTACCATCACAACCACCACCAGAAACCACCGCACCATCACCACCACCGCCACCACCACCACCACAACCTGCCACCACAACCACCAACAACCACCGTCACCACCACCAACCACCACACCACCACCACCACCACCGCCACCACCACCACCGCCACAACCACCACCACCAACAACACCACAGCCCACCACCACCACCACCACCACCTCAGAGAGGCCCCACGAGACGCCCAAGAGGCGCCCAGGAGGCTTCGCAAATGCCGTTCAGAAGGCCCCGAGAGCCCTCCGACGAGACCCCAAGAGGCATCCATTAGGACTTTGACCCAAAACTATGGCACGGTGGCGGAGCGTCGTCGTCGTCGTCGTCATCGTCGTCGCCGTCGTCCTCGTCGACGCTCCCCGCCGCCGGCGCCGCCGCCACAGGCGCCGGCGCCGGCCCAGAAGAGGAAGTCGTCGCCCCCGCCGCCGCCGCCAGCCGCCGCCGACGCAGGCGCCGGCCCGAGGAAAGGGAGAGAGGAAAAATAGAGGAGGCGGGGGGTGAGGGGGGAGGGAGTCCGGTTCCAACCCCCCCCCTCCAAGCGACCCCTTGTCTTCCTTGCCTGCGTTCGGCCGCGGCTGGGCGCAGGCCATCTGACACCGCGGGCGTGTCTCCACCATGGACTGGCTAAGAAAAGAAGATGAGGAGGAGGAGGAGGAGGAGGAGGAGGAGGAGGAGGAGGAGGAGGAGGATTTTCCGCGACGACCTTGTGGCAGAACGTCAGCTTCAACAGCAGCGGCTATCGCCTGGATGCCTCCTCCTTGGCCTGAATTCGGGTTGCCAGCGCTCGCAGACGGTCGGAATCGACCAAGCGAGACGACCCAGCAGCGAGAGGGCCTGGAGGGGCAAGAAGCCAGCCTGAAGACGAGTGAGCACCTGATTTCCCGCAGTGCCCAACTTCTTGTGACAGGTCTGACCTAGCAAGTAGCATCGCCTGCTGGTGTAGGCCCCGCTGACAAAACAGAAAAACAGCGGTTTTTGGGTTTTGCTCAGGATGGCAAACCCCAACTTATGGTACCGCTCGGTCTCAGCACCCTGGAGGCGCCTCAGAGCCGTGGACAAACCAGCACAACCGTTCATCGGGCGGGACTCGCCATCGAACGAAATCATGAAACATTTCTTACGTCTGAAAGCGGGTCGATCGCCACTGAGCTCATCCCAATCGTGCCAATCGGGCGGGGGAGGAACTCTAGGCAACCGCTTCTCTTTCGAGGGTCTCTCAAAGTGCAGCTTAGGAAAAAGAGAGAGCACCTTCCCGAACATCAGAGCACACGCTCGAAGGGCCTGCACCTGCCTATCCAGGGTCTCCAGATCAGCAGGGGCAGGCTGAGGATGAAGCGAGAGAGCGAACTTAGCCAGGCGGTCAGCGTCCTGGTTGGCTAAAGCTATTCGCTTCTGGTCAGGGGGGAGGGCCTGTATGATAGCATCCGACCGATGGGCGGGCGTATGCTGGGCCTCCCCCAGGGCATCAAATCCAGGCGACTGCTGCGCGGCACGGCGGAAGCCCGCAAACATTCCCCGCGGGCACAGCTGCGCATCATCCGAGAGATTATGCAAGCGCACGGCCCCTTTGCAATCACTGAAAGGAGAACTCATGCCCGAGCTAAACGCACAAGCAGTGGCCAGGCCCAGATGTTCGGCCGCCTGGGGCGTTTGGTGCAACACTGGCCACACAGTAGCCATGAAGCGGGTCCGAACCTGGTAAACGTCCCCTGGTTCCAAATAAACTCCCGCGCAAGCAGCGCGGTTGAGCTCCATAACTGGGTACTGGGTGGCCGAGCCGTCGACCACTAAGTCACAGCTCTCACTCCGTTCTACAAACTCCTCGAGAGACAAAGGCTGCCCATTCGCATCCTGGGGGAGGGGGTCCGTCGCCACCGAGGGGGGGAAGGAATCATCATCGGGCTGGGCCATTATCAATCGAGACCAAAACAATCGCTCTGAGGGCTGGCAGTTACGGGCAGCCTCGATCAGATGAGGCTCAACGGCTTCGCTGCGGGCCGCTGCAACCTCTGGGTCATCATATAGCCACTGACGGTGGAAGATCGAGTCAGGTTGGCCGCACTTGGGACAAAGTCCGTCTGAAATGTAACCTGACTATTGCAAACGGTCTGCCGTCCAGCAGCCATTTGAAAAACATGAGCAGATCCAATACTTTGCTCGCGGCGGGGTTCGCTTCGAACGGAGGAGGGAGCGGAGAGGGTCCACGCACACACGCACACCATCGAACGAGGGGAGACTCGCCGCCAATCGTCTCTCGTGGGATCTCTGAACTCCTGACTGCAAAAGACTGGCAACCATGGCTGGACTGTGATACAGCAAATCAACTACATTGCCCTTATCATCTTGCCACCTACTATAAAACTAAGTGCCTTCCAGCCTATACGATCTAAACTCAGAAGCATTCGATGACCTGGTCCCCGAGAAGTCCTCCACTCAGATGGAGGAGGAGGAGGAGGAGGAGGAGGAGGAGGACCAGGCGCACTGTCTGAGAAGGCGAGCGAAAAGGGGAGCGGATGAGCGCCCAAGTCTCGCAGCGGACCGCACGGCGCCCCAGGGGAGAGTGGAAGCTTACTGGATCGAGGTTCGAAAATCAAGGCTCGATCCAGATTTCGAGGATCGAGGTTTCGAGATTCAAGGATCCAGGTTCGGAGGATCGAGGTTCCTGGGAGGCCCCTGGAGACCACCCGCGGCCGCCAGCAGGGCCTCCGCCTCCGCTGCCGCCCGGCGCCTCCGCTGCCGCCGCGTGCGCCGCTGCCGCGCCCGCCAGGCCTCCGCGCCTGGAAGTGTCACGAGTGGGGGCCGCGGAGGCGCAGCGGCAGGACTCGTCGGGACGCGGTGCGGCAAGGACAGCGGCGCCCCCTCGGCGAGATGCCCGGCAGCGGGCGCCGCCCAGGCCGCCGCGCGCCCCTCCGAGAGGCGCCACCGAATGGCGCGGTCGCGGTGTCACAGAAGCCTCCTCCCATCATGAAAAAGTTCCCGGGGTGTTTCCCCGATGCCGCCAGAAACCCCACCAAACGCACTCTGGAGGCTCGCTCGGTCGGCAGCGTGCGCCCTGCACGTCGGCCCGGGGCCCCTATGGAAGCCTCCCGATTCTGGGGCCCTGAGATCCAACGTTGAAAAACACATGCAGCATCGTCAACAGCAAACCAAAACACGTTCAGATCCCAGGGCCCCATCGTTCTGCTGCATCTTTCGAGCCGGATCAATACGTGAGGGTCCAAGGGCCGGAAACTGGGCGAAACCGCCCCTTGTAAAACATCCGCCCCTTGTGACAAACATGCGATCAATCCCCGACCTCAGGGGAGGAGGCCCACAACAAAAGGGGTGCTCCTCAAGGCTGGCGGAGGGCCCCCAGGGTGCGCTCTGGAGGCTCCTGGAGGTACTCTGCGCCCAGCACTGAGACTCGGGAGCGTGGGAATCATCGGGTGGGTGGGCCTTCGCCCGGTGGCCTCCCATGGGCGCATCGTGCGCGCCCGTGGGTTGGCTGGGTCTGCGGGGCTTTCGCCCCAAATCCCAGCGCCCGACGCCGCCGAATGGCTCCCGCGGGAGTTCATCGTGCGGCCTCCGCTCGCGCTCGAAGCTCATCTGGAAGGAAGCAACTTGCTCAGTAATGTGGCGCCTGCGTGGGCACCGCCAATCGGCGGCGCGCCCTGGGGGAAATGAGAAGGGGCGTGCCTTCTCACAAGGCTCGGAAGGCCTCCGGCCTTCAGAAAAATACTTTAAGCCATCCCCGCAGATTTTTGTTTATCTGCGGGGCGAGAGCGAACCTCTTCCACAGCTTTAATTCGTAGAAAACGGGCGAAAGGCGGGGCCTCACGGCGGCCGGGAGAAGGCGAAGCCCAGGGATCAGGCGGCGCCGAAGTGGACGTGCAGGAAAATGTACACCTTGGACAGGAGCCCGGCGGTGAAGTCCCGGGAGGAGGGGAGCTGGCGGCGTTGGCGTCAGCGGCGCTTGGAGGACACCAGCCTCGCAAACTGCGGGGGAGGAAGCGCCGCGTCACCAGGTCGACGCGACGCGCGTGAGGGAGGAGCACCACGAGGTCGGAGTGCACCGTTGTGCCACCAAGCATGATGCCGAAAAGGACCAGGCCGTGGTAGTCCAATCCACGAACGTGGGGAACCGCAGCCTGAGGCGCGGCAGCCAGGCGAACCGAAAACATGCCGCCCATGACCGACAGAATGCCGGTGTGCTGCAGGGAAGAAGCCTGCCCCGCAGCGGCAAGCGCGTGGGAACGGGCAGAAGCCATCCACGATTTGCTGCCGTGCCGCAGTGTCAAGGGCCGGGCCTAAGCCGCGCAGCGCCGAGACCCGCGGGGCCGCCGAGGCGGCAAGGTGCAGGCGCCCGGCTCCGGGCCGGAGCCGCGCAGTGCCGGGCGCTGCCGCCATGGGAGGGGGTGTAGCGAGCGGGGGGGGGAGAAGCGGGCGGGGAGGAGAAAGGCCGGCTCAGCGAGCCAGCGGTGGCCAGAGCAGCCCCGCACCGGCAGCATCGCGTGGCCGAGTGGAGCAGGGCACCCTGCGGGATCAGGAGGGACAAACAGTCCCATTACCAGTTGAAAGAAGTAGTCCCAGCGGATCAGGGGGGACTAACGGTCCCATATGCATGTGGCCGTGTGGAGCAGGGAGACCCCGCGGGATCAAGGGGGCCACGCGGTCCCATCACCAGGTGAGCGTGGGCCGTGTGGAGCAGGGAGACCCTGCGGGATCAGGGGGGACAAACGGTCCCATAACCAGGTGATGCGGATCAGGGGGGACAAACGGTCCCATATTCAGGTATAGAAAGAGAGGGAGGAAGAGGATCAGGGCGACTAGCGGTCGCAATTGCCAGTGAGATGGGGAGAGAGGAGGGATCAAGATGCCATGATGCCGAAGGTCTGCTTGTCCAGGGTGTTTTTCGCGGTCGCGAGCTGCTCGTGCTGCTCGCCGACGAGCTGGACGTAGTGGTGCTGCTTGTGCTGGTCGTGCTCGTCACACTCGTGGTGCTGCACTCGGTCTTACTGCTCGCCCACGTGCTGGGCGCAGTGGCGCTGTTGGTACCAGTCGTGCTAGTCACGCTCCTGGTGCTGCTTTCGGTCGTACCGCTCGCCGACGCGCTGGGCGTGGTGCTGGGAGTGGTAGTGCTGCTGGTACCGGTCGTGCTCGTCACACTCATGGTGCTGCTCTCGGTCGTACTGCTCGGCGTCGTGCTGGACGTAGGGGGGCTGCTGGTACCGGTCGTGCTCGTCATGCTCGTGGTGCTGCTGGAACGGGTCGTGCTCGTCACACTCGTGATGCTGCTTTCGGTCGTACTGCGCGCCGTCGTGCTGGACGTAGGGGTGCTGCTGGTACCGGTCGTGCACGTCATACTCGTGGTGTTGCTGGAACGGTTCGTGCTCGTCACACTCGTGGTGCTGTTCTCGGTCGTACTGCTTGCCGACGCGCTGAGCATAGTGGTGCTGCTGGTACCGGTTGTGCTCGTCGAAATCGTGCTGCACTCGGTCGTACCGCTCGCCGACGTGCTGGGCGTGAAGGAGCTGCTGGTTCTGGTCGTGCTCGTCACACTCGTGGTGCTGCTCTCGGTCGTAATGTTCGCCGACGTAACAGTGCTGCTGGTCCCGGTCGTGCTCGTCAGACCCGTGGTGCTGCTCTCGGTCGTACTGTTCACCGACATGCTGTGCGTAGTGGCGCTGTTGGTACCGGTCGTGATCGTCACCCTCGTGGTGCTGCTCGCGGACGTACTGCTCTGACGTGCTGGGCGTAACGGTGCTGCTGGTACCGGTCGAGCTCGTCACACTCGTGGTGCCGCGCTCTGTCGTACTGCTCGCCGACTTGCTGGGCGTAGTGCCGCTGCATGTACGGGTCGCGCTCGTCACACTCGTGGTGCTGCTTTCGGTCGTACCGCTCGCCGACGTGCTGGGTATGGTGATGACGCGGGTGCATGCCATGCTCGTAACACACGTGGTGCTGCTCTCGGTTGTACTGCTCGCCGACGTGCTGGGCGTGGTGGTGTTGCTGGTGCGGGTCGTGCTCATCATACTTGTGGTGCTACTCACGGTCGTATTGCTCGCCGACGTGCTGGGCGTAGTGGTGTCACTGGTACCGGTCGTGCTTGTCATACTTGTGGTGCTGCACGCGATCGTACTGCTATCCGACGTGCTGGGCGTACTGGTGCTGCTGGTAATGGTCCTGCTCGTCACACTAGTGACCCTGCTCTCGCGTACCGCTCGCCGACGTGCTGGGCGTAGTGGTACTGCGGGTACCGGCCGCGCTCGTCACATTGGTGGTGCTGCTCTCGGTCGTATTGCTCGCCGACGTGTCGGTGGTGCTGCAAGTACCGGTCATGCTCGTCACCCTCGTAGTGCTGCTCTCGGTCGTACTGCTCGTCGGCGTGCAAGGGGTAGTGATGCCGCTGGTACCAACTGTGCTTCTTACACTGATGGTTTTGCTCTCGGTCGTACTGCTCGCCGACGTGCTAGGCGTAGTGGTGCTGACGGTGGCGGTCGTACTCGTCCTACGCGTGGTGCTGCTCTCGGTCGCACTGTTCTCTGATGTGCTGGGCTTGGTGCTGCTGATACCGGCTGCGCTCGTCACACTAGTGTTTTTTGTTTGAAAAATTGCCCGGCGAAGGACCCAACCATACGCAATTGTGGATACAGCAATTGTGAATACCATCTTCGCCCGCGCTCCCTATGTGGCCACGGCTTCCCGCCGGAGCCCGACATGCTCAGGGACACGTTTGTGGCCGTCTTCGCGGGCGCCGACGACCACGAGGACGGCGTCCCCCTGACCGAAGAGCAAAAGCAGGAAAGGGTTCTGAGAGCCAGGAGGGAGACTGCCATTGGCGCCTTCGGTGGAGCTCCTACGGGGCCACGATCCTCATGAGGGGTGTGCCGAAATGGCCCGAGGCCGCCATGCGAACCCTGCCACTGGGGGCCTTCGGTGGAGTTCCCTATGGGGCCATCCTCGTGAGGGGTGTGCCGAAATGGCCCGGGGCCGCCATGCGAACGCTGCCACTGGGGCCTTCGGTGGAGCTCCCTATGGGGCCACGATCCTCGTGAGAGGTGTGCCGAAATGGCCCGGGGCCGCCATGCGAACGCTGGCACTGGGGCCTTCGGTGGAGCTCCCTATGGGGCCACGATCCTCGTGAGGGGTGTGCCGAAATGGCCCGGGGCCGCCATGCGAACGCTGCCACTGGAGCCTTCGGTGGAGCTCCGTATGGGGCCACGATCCTCGTGAGGGGTGTGCCGAAATGGCCCGGGGCCGCCATGCGAACGCTGCCACTGGAGCCTTCGGTGGAGCTCCCTATGGGGCCACGATCCTCGTGAGGGGTGTGCCGAAATGGCCCTGGGCCGCCATGCGAACGCTGCCACTGCCGCCTTCGGTGGAGCTCCTTATGGGGCCACGATCCTCGTGAGGGGTGCGCCGAAATGGCCCGGGGCCGCCATGCGAACACTGCCACTGGGGCCTTCGGTGGAGCTCCCTATGGGGCCACGATCCTCGTGAGGTGTGCGCCAAAATGGGGCGGGGCCCACATGCGAACGCTGCCACTGGGGCCTTCGGTGGAGCTCCCTATACGGCCACGATCCTCATGAGGGGTGTGCCGAAATGGGACCATGCGAACGCAGCCACTGGAGCCTTCGGTGGAGCTCCCTATGGGGCCACGATCCTCGTGAGGGGTGCGCCGAAATGGGGCGGGGCCCACATGCGAACGCAGCCACCGGGGCCTTCGGTGGAGCTCCCTATGGGGCCACGATCCTCGTGAGGGGTGCGCCAAAAATGGGGCGGGGCCCACATGCGAACGCAGCCACTGGAGCCTTCGGTGGAGCTCCCTATGGGGCCACGATCCTCGTGAGGGGTGCGCCGAAATGGGGCAGGGCCACCATGCGAACGCAGCCACTGGAGCCTTCGGTGGAGCTCCCTATGGGGCCACGAAACGTTGTACTGGGTGTGTGAAACGCAGGGAGGAGGGGGAGGAGGAGAGGAGAGGAGGAGGAGGAGGAGGAGGAGGAGGAGGAGGAGGAGGAGGAGGAGGAGGAGGAGGAGGAGAAACGCGTGGCGACGTCTCTTCAAAACGAGAACCCAACACCACAGGATGGTTGGGAATAAATGAACAAGGACGCGGACCGCCAACGAACAACGAGCCACTTGTCATGTCGTCAGGCGTCGGTGCAACGCCAAGGCTGCAAGACAGGGAAACACTCCGCGGCCAGAATCTGTCTGGCGAGCGCGGCCGAAACTCGGGCCACCGGTTCGGAGGGGAAGGGGGGAGGAGGCGGAGGGGAAGAGGAGAAGAGGAGGGAGAGAAGCCAGATTGCCGATGATACAAATGTGCCTTGCAGCGTATCTTTTCCTGGCCTGCCGAGGCGTTGTGCGGCAGACCCCTTACTGATTGGCCTAGTCGGCCGAACCAGTAAATCCAACACAACATGAGACAAGAGAGGAAGGGAGGACGAAGGAGAAAAACGCCAAGAGCCGAAGCGACCCCACGGCCAAGGCAAAGGGAACATGCCCTCGAGAATCGTGCAGACGGACGTGGCACGACAAAGTACAGTATTGATGAAGTGAGCCGAACAATAGCCTGGCGAAGGACCCAACCATACGCAATTGTGGATACAGCAATTGTGAATACCATCTTCGCCCGCGTTCCCTATGTGGCCACGGCTTCCCGCTGGAGCCCGACATGCTCAGGGACACGTTTGTGGCCGTCTTCGCGGGCGCCGACGACCACGAGGACGGCGTCCCCCTGACCGAAGAGCAAAAGCAGGAAAGGGTTCTGAGAGCCAGGAGGGAGACTGCCATTGACGCCTTCAGTGGAGCTCCTATGGGGTCACGATCCTCATGAGGGGTGTGCCGAAATGGCCCGAGGCCGCCATGCGAACCTTGCCACTGGGGGCCTTCGGTGGAGCTCCCTATGGGGCCACAGTCCTCGTGAGAGGTGTGCCGAAATGGCCCGGGGCCGCCATGCGAACGCTGCCAGTGGGGCCTTCGGTGGAGCTCCCTATGGGGCCACGATCCTCGTGAGGGGTGTGCCGAAATGGCCCGGGGCCGCCATGCGAACGCTGCCACTGGGGCCTTCGGTGGAGCTCCCTATGGGGCCACGATCCTCGTGAGGGGTGTGCCGAAATGGCCCGGGGCCGCCATGCGAACGCTGCCAGTGGGGCATTCGGTGGAGCTCCTTATGGGGCCACGATCCTCGTGAGGGGTGTGCCGAAATGGCCCGGGGCCGCCATGCGAACGCTGCCACTGGAGCCTTTGGTGGAGCTCCCTATGGGGCCACGATCCTCGTGAGAGGTGTGCGGAAATGGCCCGGGGCCGCCATGCGAACGCTGCCACTGGAGCCTTCGGTGGAGCTCCCTATGGGGCCACGATCCTCGTGAGGGGTGTGCCGAAATGGCCCGGGGCCGCCATGCGAACGCTGCCGCTGGGGCCTTCGGTGGAGCTCCCTATGGGGCCACGATCCTCGTGACGGGTGCGCCAACATGGGGCGGGGCCCACATGCGAACGCAGCCACTGGGGCCTTCGGTGGAGCTCCCTATAGGGCCACGATCCTCGTGAGGTGTGTGCCAAAATTGGGCGGGGCCTAAATGCGAACACTGCCACTGGGGCCTTCGGTGGAGCTCCCTATGGGGCCACGATCCTCGTGAGAGGTGCGCCAAAATGGAGCGGGGCCACCATGCGAACGCAGCCACTGGAGCCTTTGGTGGAGCTCCCTATGGGGCCACGATCCCCGTGAGGGGTGCGCCAAAATGGCCCGGGGCCGCCATGCGAACGCTGCCAGTGGGGCCTTCGGTGGAGCTCCCTATGGGGCCACAGTCCTCGTGAGGGGTGTGCCGAAATGGCCCGGGGCCCACATGCGAACGCTGCCACTGGAACCTTCGGTGGAGCTCCCTATGGGGCCACGATCCTCGTGAGGGGTGCGCCGAAATGGCCCGGGGCCGCCATGCGAACGCAGCCACTGGAGCCTTCGGTGGAGCTCCCTATGGGGCCACGATCCTCGTGAGGGGTGCGCCAAAATGGGGCGGGGCCACCATGCGAACGCAGCCACTGGAGCCTTCGGTGGAGCCCCCTATCGGGCCACGAAACGCTGGACTTGGTGGGTGAAGCGCAGGGAGGAGGGAGGAGGAGGGGGAGGAGGAGAGGAAAGGAGGAGGAGGAGAAACGCGGGGCGAAGTCTCTTCAAAACGAGGACCCAACACCACAGGATGGTTGGGGAAAAGTCCTCCACCCGCCTCTCCTAGGGAGTGCGGCCGCCGTGCGACCGCCGGCAAAGGCGAATTGGAACGAGGGAGGGAAGAACAAACAGAGGAAGACAGAGAGGAGAGGGGAAGCTACCGAACCTGAAAATGCAGCCTGCTGTATGACATTTCGCGCAAATCCCAACATCGCCGACAAAGGCATTCAGAGTCAGCCTGCGATGCCGCTTCACAACTCGCGCCGCCATTCGTCGCTTGGGCCTTGGGCCGTGCCCTGCTGTGCTCCCGGCGGCCGGGGGGGCGCGTACTTGGGGCGAAAAACAGCCAACCGAATTTCAGCCGCGTGCGATCCAAGGGGTCCTGAAGACCAGCGGAACCTGACAATAACCCCGGGCACGGGGCGAGCTCCGCCCAGGCGTGGCCGTCGCATCGGCTACGCTGCTGGGACAGCCATAGGAAGAGGAAGAGGAGGAGGAGGAGGAGGAGGAGGAAGAGGGGGAGGAGGAGGAGGAGGAGGAGGAGGAGGAGGAGAGGAGGAGGAGGAGGAGGAGGAGGAGGAAGAGGAGGAGGAGGAGGAGGAAGAGGAGGAAGAGGAGGAAGAGGAGGAGGAGGAAGAGGAGGAGGAGGAGGAGGAGGAGGAGGAGGAGGCGGAGGAGGAGGAGGAGAGGGGGGGAGGAGGGGGAACTGCCATGCCCAGGCGGCCAGGACAGAGGCGAGCGGACCAACGTGCAGCGACGTGCACACCACGGACTCGGTGCGCCGCCTCAGCGGGAGTGCCCGCGACAATGCGCGCCCGGATAGGCCGGTACACAGTCAGAGTAGGGAGACGAAAGGAGGGGAGGAGGCCGAGGAAGGCGGGGGGGGGGGGGCCTGCCGTGCCCACAACCTATCGGCCACGCGGCCGGGACAGATGTGCGGCGAAATGCATGTCGCGGACTCGGCGCGCTGCCTCTTCGGGGGTGCCCGCGGCAATGCACGGCCGGATAAGCCGGCACACAGTCAGAGGAGGGAGAGGAAGGGAGGGGAGGAGGCGGAGGCCGAGAAAGGAGAAGGGGAGAGAACAAGGCAAACTGAAACAGAACACGCTGGGAATCAGCCTCTGGTTGTCCGCGCGCCCCGCGCGGCGAAAGCCCTCACAATCAGCTCCGTGGACCTCGGGTGGCGCCGCGTGGCCTCGCGAAGGTGGCCTCGGAAAGCGTTCGCGGCCTCGGCCACCCGGAGTCCGTGGCGGACCTGCCCGTGCGTCACGTGCAAGGCGCAAATGGAAATCGCCCTCAAAGCGCTCTTCTCCGCCTCCGCCAACGACGGGTTGCCCCACGAGGTCAGCGAGGACCGGTCGATGCCGACGATATCCTCCAGAGCGTGCTCCATAGACGGGCGCCGGAGGCCCAGGTACCGCGAGCAGCAACCATGGTAGGAACGGCAGAACGCGTAATGCTCAATCGCGTCCTCTCCGGCGCAACCCATGATGCGCGAGGAGCGGCCCTGAAATCGACGTGCGGTCACCCAGCCATTGCAGGCGGTCCGCACTGCTGCAGCCATGACTCTCGGCGCGACGAGGTCCGAGATGGTCTGGGTGACGCGAATCCATCGTGGCACTGGGTGCCCGGGCGGCAATCGAACTTGCCGGTGTAGCTTGCGCCGGAGATGTGCTATGGCTGCGGGGTGTAGTCTGGTCGGAGCAGTCGCGCCGCTGTGGCCTGCCCCCCCACCCACGGGTGCTCGGGGTGCTGGATGTCCAGCAAGACGTGCTCACCCGCGGCCGCTCCGTGCATCCGAATGACGGCGTCCTCAAGCGAGAAGAGAAAGTTGCTCTGGTACCACTCGTGAACATCGACGACGCGGGCGGCGCTGTCGTTGGTGACCGCGACAAGGCTCCGAAGTGCGTTCGCCCTGCTCGTTACCTGAAGCTGCCATTCTTGCAATTATCATCCACTTCGACTCGTGCACGAGCGGCAATAGACGCTGATTGGACGTCGACAGTCTCGCGGGGAAAGCCAAATGACGTCAGGCTTTTGAATAATTCAGAAGGCATCCCATCCCCGGGCCCGACAAACAAACGCCGCAGCACCTTGTTTTCGACTTCGGCAAAATTCGGCGGCAACTGGTCAAGCTGCGCGCAGAACAGGAGGACAGACGACGCGTAAATCCGGTACGCTTCGATCGTGTTCAGCATGCCCACGTGAAAAGATCGCCAGATCTCCGCGCGGTCCTGGCATTTCCTGAGAACGGCGTCCCAAGTGCACTGACCTCTCCCAGGACCGATGAAGTACCCGAGGTATTTTGCTGTGAACGCGACTCCCAACGCCCCCCAAAGCGGAGTGATCTCGGCCAGGCGCCCCCGCGCCTCCGCGAGGGTCGTAGGGAAGAGTGGGATGAAGACAGTCTTGCGAAGGTTCAGGGAGAGCCCTGCGACGCGCTCGAGATCGGAGAAGAGCCCCCCCCGCCACTGGCAGGCCCAAATGTCCGTGACTGCGAGCGCCAGGTCGTCTGCGTAACCACGAAGGACGCCGTCTGGAAAGAGACGCGTGATCCTGCGAAGGAGAATGTCGATCGCGGCCGCGAGTAGGAGTGGCGACAACGGGCAGCTCTGCCGAACCCCCCTCGTGACATTGAAGCAACAGTGCTTGGCACCTCCCATTGTGATGGCACAAGAGTTTTCGGAATACAAGCCCGTGATGTAGCCTCTGAGTCAAGCCGGCCATGCCGGGTGAGCGAAGACGCGGAACATGAACTCATGCTCGATGGACGGGAACGCCGCCGCGAAGTCGAGCAGCAGGGCCCCCCCGTTGAGCTTCTGAGCGCCGCTCGGAGCAGTGCCTCGCCCACGTCAACAGGGTCGGCAAGCGTGGAGCGGCCGCCGAGGAAATCGCGCTGGATATCCAGAATACCCTGGCTGACAACTGGCTCAATGGCGGCGCGGACCGCGTTCGAAATGAGTCGGTTGTCCGCGCTCGCCACGCTCAGGGGCCGGGTTTCCGCGGGCATAAAATAGCCCCCCCCTGTCGGGAGAATGCCGGCAGGCTTCTTGGGGAGGAAGAACATCCGGCCGGCGTTGTACTCCTTGGCTTCCTCGTTGGCGAGGCCCGTCTCGCCGTTCCCGTGGACGCACTGCGCCGCGTTGGACAATGGCGGCGCCATGCTAGAAAAAGGATTCCGTCAGGGCCTGGGGCCGCGTTGCTCGAGGTCACGAGGGCGTGGACCAAGTGTGACTTACGGAGCCGCGCCCGGGACAGCCGCGCATTGACCACGTCCGCAGGCGGCCTGGTGTCCGCGTCGTCCTCCAACCGCTGGTCCAGCAGCTCCACGTTGATACCCTGCGCCCGGAAGGTCTTAGACCAGTGTGCACCCAGCGAGCGAGCCGTGTCCTGACGATCTGCGGTCACCTCGCCGTCGTCTTCGAGGATGGCGCTGGGCGCGCTGCCCCGACCAGGGGCGAGACGAAAAATCAAGCGTTTTTTTTTCTGACGTGCAACCTGTGCTTCGAAAGCGCCCATGCCCGTGAGATCGGCGCGAGAACTGCGAAGCTGCCCCACGGCGTGGCCCCGAGCAAACTGGACAGCGAATTGACGAAGCCGGGCTAACTTACGGGACAAGTTGCCGTCTAAGTCGCACGGGTTTTCGACGTGGTGTCGGACCTCCGGACACCTGCTGAGACACATGGGGACCTCCGAGGGCCGAGCGCCCTCGATCGCCCGGATCGTTTTCAAGACAACCCCCACCTTGTCCCCCGCATCCTGGGCGGCAGGGATGACCGTGAAGTCATTCTCCAGCCGGCGTGCGACCCGGCGTGTGGAGGCCTTGTGCACGACGAGCTGCTGGAACGGCGAGGCCTCTGGGGATGCCGTCGGCGCCTCGTTGACCCCCAGCATCAGACGCCTCGGGAAATCCTTACGTTGGAGTGCACGCTGCGCGAGTGGGCGGCCAGGGTCGCCTGCCCGGGCCGGCGCGAGACGCGCAACGCGAACAGCACGATGGCGGGGCAGGTCCAGGCGCCATTCGAGGGCTGCGGCCGCGACGCGGCGGCCCAACTGCTCCACCGCGTCGCGGTTGAAGTAGATCAGGCCCAGCCGCGAACGGGCCGTGGCCGAGGAGTGCGCGAAGCCCCCCTGAAACATCTCGAACAAGCCTTGCCTCGACGCCACCGCGGTCTGGAAGTGAGCCCCCACCCGGCCATCGCGACGACCCGAGTCGACGGCGGTCCCCAGCGAGCCTCTGCCCGCGTCCTGGGCCACGTAGTTGAAGTCGCCCCCAAGCACAGTCAGGCAACGGCTCCTGTCTTTCACGATGTTCGCCAACAACTGGCGCATGTACCCGCGCATTGCCGGGGAGTTGGTCAGGCTGGCGCGGCGTCTGCGCGGGACGCCTGCTAGGTCACTTTCTGACGGGTTGGCACGGGAGCCGGATGGGAAATACACCGCAACCAAATCCAGTGCCCCCTGAGAGCCCCGGAGGCATAACTTAGCAGCGCGACCCCGCCATACATGATGCAATCGCGGCGGCTGCTCGAAGTTGCGGAGAAACTCGCTCTCTATCACAAAACCAACTCCTGAGTACCAGCCGTTGGGCCCTGCGACCACCAAGCGGAGCAGCCGGGTGGGGGGCGCCCGACTGCTCTCGGTCGCACTGCTCTCAGACGTGCTGGGCGTAGTGGTGCTGCTGGTGCCAGTCGTGCTCGCCGCGCCCGCGCCGTTGCTCTCGGTCGTATTGCTCGCCGACGCGAAGGGCGTAGTGGTGCTGCTGGTAACGATCGCGCTCGTCGCACCCGTGGCGCTGCTCTCGGTGGCGCCGCTCGCCGACGTGCTGGGCGTAGCGGTGCTGATGGTAGAGCCCGCGCTCGCCATGCTCGTGGAGCTGCTCTCGGTCGTGCTGCTCCCCGACGCGATGAGCGTAGTGGTGTCGCTGGCACCGGTCATAATTCTCATGCTCGTGGTGCTGCTTTCGGTCGTGCTCTCCGACGTGCTGGGCGTAGTGGTGCTGCTGGTGCCAGTCGCGTTTGCCACGCTCGCGGGGTTGCTCTCGGTCGCCCTGGTCGCCGCTGTGCTGGGTAGTGGCGTTGTCGGCACCGGTCGCGCTCGCCCCGCCCGCGGCGCTGCTCCCGGTCGCGCTGCTCGCCGACCTGCTGGGCGCAGCGGTGCTGCTAGCATCGGTCGCGCTCGTCATTTCCGCGGTGCCGCTCTCGGTCGTCTTGCTCGCCGACGCGCTGTGCTTGGTGGTGCTGCTGGTAGCGGTCGCGCTCGTCACATTGCTGGCGCTGCTCTTGGTCGCACTGCGCGCCGACGTGCTGGGCGTAGTGGTGCTGCTGGTGCCGGTCGTGCTCATCGTACTTGTGGTGCTTCTCTCGGTCGCTCTGTTCGCCGGCGTGCTGGGCGTGGTGGTTGTGATGGCACCGGCCGCGCTCGCCACCCTCGTGGTGGT
Source organism: Prorocentrum cordatum (assembly GCA_963575745.1). Lineage (NCBI taxonomy): Eukaryota > Dinophyceae > Prorocentrales > Prorocentraceae > Prorocentrum > Prorocentrum cordatum. Next base: position 629,350 of record CAUYUJ010020204.1, read on the forward strand.
GTTTTCAGTCGAACCGCTCGCCGATGTGCTGGGCGTCGTGGTGCTGCCGGTACCAGTCGCGCTCGTCACGTCTGTGGCAATGCTCTCGGTTGTGCTGCTCGCCGACATGCTAGGCGTAGTAGTGCCGCTGGTATCGGTCGCGCTCGTCACATCCGTTGTGCTGCTCTTGGTCGTACTACCCGCTGACATGCTGGGCGCAGTGGTGCTGGTGGTAGAAGCCGCGCTCGCCACACTGGCGGTGCTGCTCTTGGTCGTCTTGCTCGCCGACGTGCCGGGCGTAGCGCCGCTGGTGCCGGTCGTGCTCGTCATTCACGTGGTGCTGATCTCAGGGCCCTCCGATGTGCTGGGCGTAATGGTGATGCTGGCTGGTGCCAGTCGCGCTCGCCAGCCTTGCGCTGCTGTTCGCCGTTGCACTGCTCGCCGTCGTGCTGAGCGTAGTGGTGCCGCTGGTATACCGTCGTATTCGTCATGCTCATGGGCTGCCCTCGGACGCATTACTCTCCGTTGTGCTGGACGTAGTTGCGCCGCTGGTAGCGGTCGTACTCGTCGTACTCGCGGTGCTGCTCTGTCGCACTGCTCGCCGACAAGCTGGACGCAGTGGTGCCGCTGGTCCCCGTCGTGCTCGCATGTTCGCGGCGCTGCCTCCGGTCGTACTCCTCGCCGACGATTTGGGCGTAGTGGTGCCGCTAGTACCCGTCGTACTTGTCATACTCTCGTTGGGCTCTCGGTCGCACTACTCTCCGACGTACTGGGCGTAGTGGTGCTGCTAGTAGCGGTCGTCCTCGTCGTAGCCGTGGCGCTGCTTTCGGTCGCACTGCTCGCCGACGTGCTGGGCGTAGCGGTGCCGCTGGTACCGGTCGTACTCGTCGCACTCGTGGCGCTGCTCTCGGTCGTGCTATTCTCCGCCGTGCAGGGCGCAGTGGCGCCGCTGGTACCAGTCGTATTGGCATGCTCGTTTTGCTGCTCTCGGTCGTGCTACTCTCCGACGTGCTGGGCGTAGTGGAGATGCAGGTGCGATAGACCTCGCCATGCTCGTTTTGCTGCTTTCGGTCGCGCTGCTCGCCGGCGTGCTGGGCGTAGTGGAGCCGCTAGTACAGATCGTACTCGTCGTGCTCGCGGTGCTGCTCTCAGTCGCGCTGTTCGCCGACGTGCTGGGCGTAACGGCGCCGCCGGTGCCGATCGTACTCGTCATACTCGTGGCGCAGTTCTCGGTCGCACTACTCCCCAACGTGCTGGGCGTAGTGGTGCTGCTGGTAGCGGTCATAGTCGTCTTACTCGTGGCGCTGCTCTCGGTAGTGCCGCTCGCCGACGTGCTGGGCGTAGTGGTGCTACCGATGCCTATCGACCCCGCCCTAATTACCCGTCGTGCTGCTCTCGGTCGCACTGCTCGCCGACGTGCTTGGCGTTGCGGTGCCGCAGGTGCCGGGCGCTGTTGCGATGCACGTGGCGCTGCTCCCGGTCGTGCTGCTCGCCGACGTGCAGGGCGTGGGGGCGCGGCTAGTACTAGTCGTTCTCGAAATGCTCGCGACGCTGCTCTCGGTTGCACTGTTCGCAGACGTGTTCGGCGTAGTGGTGCCGTTGGTACCGGATCCCCTCGTCGCACTCGCGGCGCTGCTCTCGTTCGTACTGCTCTCAGACGCGCTGGCCGTAGTGGCGCCGCTGGTGACAGTCATCATCGTCATACTCGCGGTGCAGCTGTCGGTCGCACTGCTCGCCGGCATGCTGGGCGAAGTGGCGCTGCTGGTACCGGTCGCACTCGTCATGCTCGTAGAGCTGCTCTCGGTCGCGCTGCTCGCTGACATGCTGGGGGTGGTGGTGCCGCTGGCGCAGGTCGCGCTCGTCATGCTCGTGGTGCTGCTCTCGGTCGCGCTGCTCGCCGACATGCTAGGCGTGGTGGGGCCTCTGGCACTGGCCGCATTCGCCATGCCCGCGGTGCTGCTCTCGGTCGCACCCTCCGCCGACGCGCTGGGCGTAGTGGTGCCGCCGGTGCAGGTCGCACTCGTCATACTCGTGGTGCTGCTATCCGTCGCACTGCTCGCCGTCGCGCTGGGTGCAGCGGTGGCGCTGGCGCCGGTCGCGCTCGTCATCCGCGCGGTGCTGCGCTCGGTCGCACTGGTCGCCGACGTGCTAGGCGCAATGGCGTCGCTCGCACGGGTCGCACTCGCAATGCTCGCGGCGCTGCTCGCGGGGAGGATGAACACGCGCGCGCGCAACAACGCGCGCGCAAACGGCCAAACACACGCGCGCACCGCCCCGCGCCGGCAGCCGGGCGCCAACGCCCAGTTGCCGGAGGCAGGCGGGCCCTGCGGGACCAGGGGGGGCTAACGGTCCCATATTCAAGTAGAGCAGCCCCACTCGATGTCGCAATTGGCGCGGGATCAGGAGGGACTAACGGCCCCATTATCATCAGGTGCGCAGCAGGAGGGGGGAAGGGGGAGACAGGGCCAGGCGCTGTGGAAGGCGACAAACAGGCCGTACCCTAGAAGGCGACAAACAAGCCGCACCCGAAGCACAGCGCCAGGAGGCCTGCCAGGGACAAGAGGGGCGGTTGGTGCGGCACCCAGGGCGGCGGCGTCAGGGGGGGCGATCAGGGCAGGTCAGCGCCTGGGGCGCTTCCTGGTTCAGTTGTCGGTGCACCCAGAGCTGCGTGCTGGGCCGCCCCCGCGCCCCTCGCCGTCGGCCCTGGAACTCCTGATGCAGGGTGTTTTCGCGGCCCCAGTCGACGTAGACGCCCGCGTTCCGGGACCGGGCGGCGCCCGCGTCGTAGCCGCGTGCCATTTCGCCCGGGAAGCGGTCGATCATGTCGGGCTTCCAGCAGGACGGGTCGAACTTGACTTGGCCCGTGGTCTTGCCCTTTTCCTGGCCCACGCGCCTGCGCCAGGAGTGCCGGGCTGCGGTGGAGTAGAAGCCCCCCTCGACCTTCAGCCTTTTCAGGCGGGCGGCCGCCGTCTCGCTTGGGCGTCTCGGCCAGCGGGCGCGGCGGTCTTCCCAGGGGCGGATGTGGACAGGGCGGCGGCGCGGTGCAAGCGTGGACCTCGGCGGTGCCGAGGTTCCAGGACGCTGCGCATCGCTTGCGATTCGAAGGCGCGGCAACCGGCGCGGTGCGATTGACGCGTCGCACCAGGCTGCGCTGTCGGCATGACCAGGAAAAGGCGCGGGATCAGGGCGACTATCCTTCGCAATGGTCAGGCGCATTGGAGGATGGGAGGTTGGGGAGGAGATGGGGGGGGCCCGGGCGCCATCTCGCTGACGGTCAGCATGGCCAAGAACGGGCGCGGGCTCAGGGCGACTGGCCGTCGCGGCGGCCAGGGGCTGAATTTCGCCTTCGTGCTGCTCGGCAGGGTCAGGGCCGACCTCGCCCACGTCCGCTTCCGCAGCTGGCGCTGGTCGAGCCCCAGCACCTGCGGCGCCGCGCGCAGGCGGGAGGTCGCCATCAGGCTGCTGAGCTTGTTCCGGGGCAGCGCCGCACTGCGGGCCCCCGCCCCCCACCTCGCCCTCCGCCTTGCCATCGCGCATCTCGTCCTCCACCTCTTCCGCCGCCGCGCTCTCGAACTCGTCGTCCCCGTCGCCCGCCTCCACCTCCGCCTCGTCGATCGCCTCCTGCACCTCCGCCTCCCCCTCCTCCTCCTCCTCCTCCTCCTCCTCCTCCTCCTCCTCCTCCTCCTCCTCCTCCTCCTCCTCCTCCTCCTCCCCATCCGCCTTCTCATCGGCCTGGCCCCCCCTCCTCGGGGAGCCCCCGCGCGAGGCGGAGCCGGTGTCGCCGTCCGCGGCCGCGTCGCTGGACGTCAGCATCCCCCGGCTGAAGTCGCCCGTCGCGCCCTCGTCCTCAAGCCCGTCGGGCTCGTTCTCCACGTCTTCGTGGGCCATGCTCTCGCCCTTCACGCCGTCGCCGTCCACGTCCTCGCCCTCGTGCTCCACGTCTCCGTTCTCCTCGTCCTCCATCGTCTCCACCTCTGGCGCCCCCCCCCCCCCACCTCCTCGACGCCGAAGCCGGCGCCCTGCGGCCCGCGAGGGTGACCACGCGTAGTAGACGGGGATGCATTTGACGAGGAGGCGACGCCATCCAAAAGAGCGAGCGTGGAGCTGGCGGGGTACGCGAACCGCGAGGCGCTCGCAAGCTGGATCCGGTCCTGACTCCAGCCTGACATGCAAACCATCTCTGATCTATTACCACCCTCCAGGGCAAAGCGCATGCCCACCGAGAGGAGTACCTCTGTCTCTGCAAGAATGTCTATCGTCGTGGCCCCTGTCCCAAGGGGGCCGCGCGACATAGTCAGGAACGCGTTCGAAGAGATGGCGCCTTCCAGGGCTGCAGACGTGCTCGCGCAGCCGTGCTTCAGCTCGTCCTCCGCTTCCGCCTCGACGACCTCCTGCGCCTCCTCCACGTCCACCACCTGGACGAACATGCCGATGAGAGCCACCTCGTCCTCTAGGTCCTCATCCTCCGTATCCTCGTCCTTCGCGTCGTCGTCCAGCCTGCCCATGTCGTGGCCCGCCGTCACCGTCGCCGTCGCGTCCGCCCACTCCAGCACCTCCGCGCTCGCCGCGCGCTCGGCCTCCAGCAGCAGCGTCGCCCCGCCAGGCGCGGCCCCCGCCCAGCGTGCCGCTCCGGGCGCGCGCGCGGCCGCCGCGGCCCAGGGCGCGGAAGCCACGGGGCGCACGGCACCAGCCGCGATCTCGGCCGCCAGCGCGAGACCGGCCGCCGCCGGCCAGAGGCCGGCAGCAGCCGCGGCGGCGGCGGCCGCCGCGGCCGCGAAGCAGGCGGCGGCGGAAGCGGGCGCAGCCGCGCACGGGGCGGGCGGCCGCGCCAGCAGCCGCGGCGGCGCCCGCGGCGCCGCCTGCGCCAGGGGCCCGCCCGGCGGAGGCAGAAGGCCGGGGGCTGGGGCGGCGCCGGCGATGCGGGCGGCGGCCGCACGCCGCTGCCGACGCCGGCGAACCGCCCGCGAGGGCGCGGCGGCGGCGGCAGGGCCGCGGCCAGGCGCCCGGCCGGCCGGCCCGGCCGGCCCGGCCGCCCAGGCACCGCCATGGCGCGGGGGAGGGGCAGGTCAGGAGAAGGGCGCCCCCATCCCAACCTGCCCCAGGCAGCGCGCCCGGGGGGCGCGGGCGAGGCCGGCTCGGCTCGTCTCGAGCCAGATCGGCCTTGAGCCATAGGGGCTTGAACCGTGCTACGGACCTCCCCGCAGACACAAAAATCTTGTCAGAAGGCACGAGGGCTTCTGAGAAGCCCCGCTGCCTTCTGACAAGGCCTGCTCCTTTTCACTTCCCCCAGGGCACGTCGCCGAGACAAAACGGGGCACCAAAACGGGGTGCCTAATAATTGACTGCAGCGGCTAGTCCATGCCGAGAGCCCGATGGCCGGGTCGCGTGAATACGTCCGAGGTCAGAGAACCCTCCTCTTCTCCTCGTAGTCGGTGTGATCATCAAAATGGTCCCCCGCTGGCCCTCCGACGTGCTAGTGCGCTTCATGCTCTCTCTCTCTCTCTCTCTCTCTCTCTCTCTCTCCCCCCCCAGCTCTACCTATTTCGCTATGTTCCTCTCCCTCATTCTCTCCCTCTCCTTTCTGGTCATCGTCGCCGTTGGCACCCCGCGGTGTGGAGGCAGCCACGCTGGTCCCTGCCAGGGCCCAGAGCCGAGTCCTGAAAGCAAAGAAGGCGGAGAAATAGAGAATAGGAGGGAGAATAGGAGGAAAAGCAGAAGGCAATCCCGTCTGCCACTCCTGCGGGTGCGCTGCGTGGGGTTGGGGTGTGCTGGGAGGGTGAAGCATGACAGAGGCGGGTCCTGAGCGAAACGCGTCGTGGACCCCGAGGCAAGGACCAACTTCCAGTCCTGAGCCGTTTTTGACAGTCCCGAAAACGAGGAAAACCTCAAGACCTGTTTCACTCGGGACCCGTTTGCTTCAGGGGAGGACCGCCTCAGGGAGAGAAACATCGACCTGCGCGAATAGGTCGGCGATAGGCCCTCGATAGCGAATCCGCACACTCCTGGGAGGCGTGGGCCATCGGGCCCCCATCGGCGAACTAAGGGCGATTGGATGCCGATGCATCAGGAAGCCAACGCGTTCATCACACAGCAGCGCACATGCAAGGAGCCTGACGGGCAGGAGCGGGTTGAGCCGGAGCAGACTGAGTCTGCCTTGACAAACCTACGCTGGGCTGGGCCAGGCTGAATTTGACTAGACACAGAATTGCGCTGCTGGTCAGGGCTGAGCTGGGTTGAGCACCAGGGGAACTTTGTCGGGACACCTTCCAACATCTCGGTACGCAATAGGTGAATCATCGGAGATCAGCTGGAACAAATTCGAGGACATCATTGCACCAAATCGAGACACCAAAGGGACACCATCGGACAAAAACAGTCGAAACGAAATCGCAGCACAATTAAACCATGATCGAACAAATCTTGAACTACACTCCAGGACAATCCAACCCGCTGCCCGCTGGGAGTTGAAGCAGGAGAAGCAGAAGGAGGACTCCGTGGCCACTCGGGACATAGCGGTCATTGCACTCGCGCGCAGCTTTACACGCTTTGCAGATGCGTTCACACACTCGACCTCGAAATGTGCACGCACCTGTGCATCCTTACTTAATTGTAAGTCATGCGTCATGTGTCGTGTTTCGGGCATCGTGTGCTCTATGTCGCGCACCGAACATCGAGTATCCAACTTGATGTGTGTAAATATACGTGTGCCTGCGTGATCGTGAATCTCCATGTGATCGCAAACGTGTGCGTGCACACGAATATGCACATACGTGCACACGTACGTGTACGTGTACGTGTATGCACATGCCCATGCTAATGCGTATGCGCTTGCGCATGCGAGTACTCGAATATGCGCATGTAAATATGAAATGGCACATGTTTACGAACATGTATGTGGCCGCGTGAATGCTCTTCAGTATGTGTGCGCGTGTGTGTTTGTGGCGGGGGGCGCGCATATGCTTGTGCATTAATTGTGCTTGAGCACGAGTATGTGCATGTGCACATATTATATGTGGGCATGTCATCGCATAAGTGCGCGTGTGCGCGTGTGAGAGCATGTGCACGTTGCGCCAACCCATGTTCGCACGTCACGCGCCACACCGCCACGAATGGGTGCTCCGCCAGTGGGCCCAGCGCAGCGTCGCCCGCGTCCTCCTCCACGCGCAGCCCCGCGCGGCAGAGGCGCGCGGCCAGCGCGCAGCCGCCGGGGCGCCGCGCGTCCCAGACGCCTTGGAGGCCATCGGCGCAGCACACGCCGGGCCGGTGCTTGTGTGCTACCCAGGCCTCTGGAGCCACACCCACACCGCCAGCCGCCGCAGGCATCACGGCGCTCGCCAGGCACCCCACGAAGCACGACATCGTGCACTCGTCGAAGACGGGGTCCGAGGCGATGGCGAGGTCGAAAACCTCCGCCGCAACCAGCGCCTCGAGGTCGGCCGGGCATGCCCAGTCGAGCGTCCGGAAGGACACGGCGCCCCCGGCCGCGGCCACGGGCGCGGCGTTCGCGGCCAGGCTGCGCCGCAGGCTGGGCTCCGCGGCCGGCAGGTCCGTCAGTACCACCTCGCAGCCGAGGCACGCCGCGTGGAGCCCAACGTACCCCAGCCCCGCGCCCAACTCCAGCACGCGCCGCGGCCGGCCACCCCGCCCCGCGCGCAGGCGCGCCGCGAGCACGACGGCTGGCTCCCACAGGCGCCCTGCGGTGGCTGCGGCCTGGGCCTCCGACCCTGGCAGCGGCCCGGGGAAGCGCAGGCGGGGCCAAAAAGGCGGCGCCTCGCCGTCAGGGCCCTCTCCCCGGCTCCGCACCAGCGCCGCGATCTCGGGCACGTGGTCTGCCGCCGCCAAGGCTTTCAGTGCGGCCACGTTCGACTCCCGCGATCTCGGCCACGGTCGGACGGGCCGCCGCTCGCTTCGTCGGCCTGCGAGGCGGCCCAGCAGCGGCCATGGCAGGCAGCAGGCCAGCGTCTCCATGCGCTCTGGGCATCTAGCGCCCAGCGGTGGCTGCAGGCCGCCTGCTTGAGCCAAGATGGCTACAGGTTCATGTGTGCGCGTGTGCGTGCGCGTGCGCGCCCAGTGCCCAGCCGGCGCGCTCGAGCACCACCGTCCTGCATGTACCCCTCCATTCGTTCGGTTCCCTTTCCCTCACGCTTCCCTCGCCCCTTCGTCGGCCATCCTCGTCCCACCCCTTGCGGCTGCCCCCACAACGATTCTTGCTGCGCGGTTCCCTATGGGTGCAGGTTTACCCAGTACGAACAATCGCAGCTGTGAGCTAGGACCGCCCGCGCGCGACCGCCTGCCTGACTCCGCCGCGTAGCTGCGCGCGTGGCCGCAAAGCCAAAAAGTGTGTGAGAGCGTCTGTGCATGTGTGTGCGCATGTGCATGTGTAGATTCAGGGTGCCCGCACGCAGCCCAAACTGGCAAACTATGTCTATGAACCCCTTGTGCGAACTGGCTCTGCTTTTGGTGGCAGATCTCAGCTCTATGCGCATTCGCAGTGTTGCGCGATGTTTCTTATATGCCTTCGGAGTTGTCTATTCGCCACCGTGCCGCTGCGCTCGGAGTAGGCGTGTCCTCAAGTCCTTTGCCTAATCTCCCAAGCGTTCCTGAGGATCTTTAAGGGGCCCAGAGCCCAAATTCACAAATCTCCTGGGCCTTCCCGCGTCTTTTCGCATGACGGGTTCGGGCCCAAGAGTGCCCCAAGACGGGCAAAGAGGGCCCTGAAAGCGGTCCAAGAGGCCGCCGAAGGATCAATCCAAGACGCTCGAGATGGCCCACAGAGGGTCCCAGAGGCCTCCAAGACGCTCCCAGAGGCTTCCAAGAGGCCTCCCAAGAAGGCCCTCAGATCCCCAAATCACTGATTCCCCCCAAAATGTTCGAAAATTGTTGGCGTTCTCGGATTTTCGGGTTCCCGACGCTCCCAGACGGCCCGAGATGCCCCAAGATCGCCCCAAGCGGCCCAACAGGGCCCCAAGACGGCCCGAGGGGCGCCCAAAATAGCCGAAGAGGCCCCAAAGACAACTCCGAGGGGGCTCAGATGGGGAACCCGAGCGGACATTTCAAGCCCTCAGCCCCGAAGGGCCCCCAGGTTCCAAAAGGCTCCCAAGAGGCCCCCAACAGGCCCCCAAGAGGCCCCCAGGAGCCCCAAAACTGCCCCCGAGAGGCCCCCGAGAACGCCCCGAAGAGACTCCATGAAGCTTCCCTGAGAAACCTGACCCACAGTCCCGGCTCGTGGGGGATACTGAAACCGTTGGGCGCGGGCTTCCTGACCCCCCCCCCTCCCTTTCCCCCCCATGCACACAGAGACACATACACACAAACACACACACACACACACCGACACACACACACACACACACCGACACACACACACACACACACACACACACACGCACACACACGCACAGACGCACACGCACGCGCACACGCGCACGCACACGCACACGCACGCGCACGCACACACACACACACACACACACACACACACACACACACACACACGCACACACGCGCCCACGCACGCGCGCACGCGCGCGCACGCCCGCGCACACGCACGCGCGCGCACACAAACACAAATACACACATGCACACACACACACATCACACACTCACACACACGCGCGCCCACGCGGACACACATGAACACACGCGCACACGCGCGCACGCACGCGCACGCGCACACGCCCACACGCGCACACGCGCACACACGCACACACGCACAAACGCAAACACGCACACACGCTCACACACGCACACACGCACACACGCAAACACGCACACACGCACGCACACACGCACACACGCACACACGCACACACGCGCACATGCCCACACGCACACACGCGCACACGCGCACGCACACGCACACACGCACACGCGCACACACGCACACACGCACACACGCACACACGCACACACGAACACACACGCGCACGCGCACGCACACGCACACGCACACGCACACGCATTCGCACGCGAAAAACGCACACGCACACGCACACGCACACGCGCACGCGCACACGCACACGCACACCCACACACGCACACACGCACACGCACACGCACACACGCACACACAGAGAGACACAAACACACAAACACACACACACACACACACCGACACGCACACACACACACTCGCACGCACACACTCACACTCACTCACACTCACTCACACACACAGACACGCTCACACACGCTCACACACGCTCACGCACGCTCACACACACTCACACACGCACACACGCACACACGCACACGCGCAACATACGCACACACGCACACACGCACACACGCACACACGCACACACGCACGCGCTCACACACGCTCAGACACGCACACACGCACACACGCACGCACGCACACACGCACACACGCGCGCACGCGCGCACGCACGCGCACAAGCGCACAAGCGCGCACGCGCACGCGCGCGCGCACGCTCACACACGCTCACACACGCACACACACGCTCACACGCGCTCACACACGCACACGCACACACGCACACGCGCAACACACGCACACACGCACACACACACGCACGCACACACGCACGCGCTCACACACGACCACACTCGCTCACACACGCACACACGCGCACACGCACACAAACACACACGAACACGCGCGTTCACGCGCACACACGCGCGCACGCGCGCACGCGCACACGCACGCGCACGCGCACGCGCACATGCACACGCACACGCACACGCACACGCACACGCGCACACGCACACGCACACGCTCACACGCACACCCACACGCGCGTCCGTAGCCAGTTTGGCTCAAGGCTACGAACCGCCCGACGACCGCGAGCCCGTTCTCGGGCGCCTCTGAGCGGGAGGGGGTTCGCGTTTTGAGGCAACCACCAATCAGCAAGATTTTCTCTCCTGTGGCCGTCCTGGCCGTCAGCCTGCTTCTCGCGGGCGCAGCTTCCGAGTCTGCGATAGAGGGGCAATGGCGCCGTCGGCCGCTGGTGGGGAGCCAGGCGCTCGAGCAGCACGCCGCGACAAGTGGCTCTACAAAACGTGTCTGGGACCAGACCACAAGCCCTACGTCAATTTTTCTGACAAGCTGTGCTGCAACAATTGCGGCCTGGCCAAGAGCGTCGTGCACGGAGGCCCCGTCAAAGCTACATCCCCATCCAAGCCAGCGCCCTGGGCCCAAGGAGGAGCTCAAGGCAAAATCACGGGATCGATCTCGGCGCAGCTGCTGGAGATGCAGAAGCAGGCGCGGTCGCTCACCGCGGAGCTCAAACTGGCGAAGGCGAGGGCTCCCTCGGCCAGCGCGCCGACCACCGACGCCGAGAAGGGGGGCGATGAACCAGGGGCCGAATCGGCTGCCAAGAGGAGGCTGGATGAGCTCGACAGCCTTCTCAAGCAGCTGGCGGGGGTCGATGCCCCAGAGGTGGCCAAGCTGGTGGACCAGTGCAGGCAAGAGCAGACCAAGCTGCGCGCGCAGCTGTTCATGGAGAAGCCGCCCTCGCAGCGCATCAAGACCCTCGGCTTCAAGATCACCAAGGTCGAACAGCAGGTCACCAAGCAACAGCATGCTCGGGAATCGAAGCAGGCGCAGCTGGAGGCCCTGCAAGCGGAGATCGCCAAGCAGGATGCCGCACTCGCAGGGTCCCGCAAGCAGCTGCTCGAGCTCGAGGGGCAACGAGTCCAACTCTTGGGTGCCATGCCGCAGCCGCCCACGCAGCCGCCTGGAGCTGCAGCAGGACAAGACGAGAGCAGCTGGACGCTGCCCAAGCTGGAGCAGGTGCTGCTTGCTGCTGGGGCCGCTCCTGATCTGCAGCATGAGGTGGTTGCGATTGTGGGCAAGCTCCGCCAGCACCGACTCGACCAGCACCAGCAAGCCCAAACTCAACGGGAGGCGGACGACAGGCGGGCCGCAGAACCCACCGAGCAGCAGCAGGACGAAGCCATGGGCGAGGCTGCAGAGGAGGCCCAGGAGGAAGAGTCGGTCAACCAAGCTTCTGCTGAAGAGCTTCGAGATTCCCTGCGTGAGTCTGGCGCTGATTTCCCTGGTGCTGCAGACGCCTCGGGGGAAGAGCTGCGGGCCGCCGTCAAGCGCATCCTCTTGGCCAAGCCAAAGTGGAAGGTGGTCAAGAAGCTACGCACAATCTGAGGACCTCGCATTGCCGACCATGGCGAGGCAGAACCTACAGAATACCACAGTGAATGCCAATTCGTTTGGCACCCTGACCAAGTACCTGGTCGACTGCACCAGCGGCGTGGTCATCGCGCAGTAACACCACGCGTGCGCCGAGAAACTCCCTGAGGTGCAGGGGGGCGCCCAGGACGCGGGCTGGCGAGGAGTCTGGTGCCCCGCGCTCCAGACCACGGCTGGAGGCACGGAAGGCGGGGTGGCCGTGTTGGCCAAGACCGACACTGCCCTCACCCAGGCGCCCCTGCTGGACGACGGCATCACCGTGCCTGGCAGAGCAGTGGCTGCACATGACCATGCGGCAGTGCCTGGCGGCTTCGTGGCAGTGGCCCTCTACCTCCACACAGGAGAGGGCAGGTCGCCTCGCAACTTGGCGCTGACGTGGCAAGTCGTGCAGTATGTTAAGCGGGTGGCTGCGGGACCTGGCCAAGCCTGGGTGGTCGGCGGCATCTTCAATCTGTCCCCGCCGGAGCTGCTGGAGCACGAGTGGCTCCCACTGGCCAACGCCAGATGCGTGGCTCCACGAGAGCCGACTTGCATGCAGGCGGTGCCCGCCACGACGCTGGATTACTTCCTCGTCTACGGGCCCATGCTCCACGGTGTGGCGTTCGAGGTGGACGTATCGCAGTCGGCCACCACCTGGCCGCATCGTCCCGTCATGCTGACTGTCGCCAAGCACGCCGAGGCACCGATCGCCCGCGAGCTGGACGAGCCGAGGCCATTTCCTCGGCAGCAACCCGTAGAGTGCGCTCGCTTTCCTTGGCATGGCTGGGAACAGGTATACCTCTCTATCGATCAGGCACAGACGCTGCCCCAGCTGGCCACAGCATGGGACCTGGTCATACGAGGCATTGAAGAGGAGCTGGCGGGCAGGCACGACATCGTAGGCCAGCGCAAGCAGTACTACGTAGGCCGAGAAGGCCCAGTCCAGCAACGCGTGCGACATCTCCGGTGGAGACCTCCAGCCAGACGGGCCCGACATGGCCCCGACATCACCGCGTGGAATGTAGCGGCCAGGTGGGCCCAGCATGTCATGCAAGTTCGAGAGTATGTGACCAAGACGGTGGCCAAGCTCAACATCCCAGCGGGACCAGTTCAGTGAACGGCAAGGTGGCCAGGTGGACCCCAGGCTGCATGCCCCAACGCCGGCTGCGACTACTGGCCCAGGTGGGCTCGACGATGGCGAGAGCAGCCACACCCCGAGTGACCAGGGGCAAGGGCACGCTGCTAGTGAGGCCCACAGCGGTGGGGTGGCCGATGCCCTCACAAACGGAGGTGCTCCTGGCGGCCTGGTGAGGTGCTGCGACGCTCGCCCCGTAGCCCTCCCTGTAAGTCCGAGCGAGGCCCACCGCGGTGGGGTGGCCGATGCCCTCGCACATGGTGCTGCTCCTGGCGGCCTGGTGAGGCGTTGCGACGTTCGCCCCGTCGCCCTCCCTGTAAGACCGAGCGAGGCCCACAGCGGTGGGGAGGTCGATGCCCTCGCACAGGAGGATGCTCTTGGCGGCCTGGTGAGGCGCTGCATCGCTCGCCCCGATGCCCTCCCTGTAAGACCGAGCGAGGTCCACGGCGGTGGGGCGGCCGATGCCCTCGCAAACGGAGATGCCGAAGGCGGCCTGGCGAGGTGCAGCGACGCTCGCCCCGTCGCCCCCCCCCCTGTAAGTCCGAGCGAGGCCCACAGCGGTGGGGTGGCCGATGCCCTCGCACAACCAGCTCCTCTTGGCGGCCTGGTGAGGTGCTGCATCGCTCGCCCCGATGCCCTCCCTATAAGACCGAGCGAGGCCCACAGCGGTGGGGTGGCCGATGCCCTCGCACAACCCGCTCCTCTTGGCGGCCTGGAGAGGCGTTGCATCGCTCGCCCCGATGCCCTCCCTGTAAGACCGAACGAGGCCCACAGCGGTGGGGTGGCCGATGCCCTCGCGCACGGACCGAGGCGGAGCACCATGGACGGGGAGCTGGGCCCCGACGACGAGCTCGACGCAAAGTTAGACGACCAGGACCTGCACTGTGAGTTCCACCCGCCGCCGCTAGATGCTGAATCCCATCAGAATGGGCTGGTGGCTGGCGACCCACATGGGCCTGGTGGCGACATCGCCGAAGTGAGGCGCGGCGAAGATCGCCAAGTTCAGCCCGCAGATCGTGGCGAAGACCCTGATCGAGTGGCTGCTCGCATGCTCCAGGCAGCCTTCCAACGGGAACTCAACACATTCACGCAGCACTGGATAGGGGACCCACTCAACGACCAGCAGACCGAGCAGGATGTGCTTAACGACCGGATGGGGTGGTGTGTACCGTACACAGCCGAGGAGCTGCGCCGCCCAGTATACAACGCCCTGCGGGACGAGGGCGACTGGGATCTAGACTTCCCTCGCGAGGCCAGGAGGTGGCAGCGGGCTCGTGAGATGTGCGAAGAGGCCCACCGCTCTGGCAGCCGACGCCGCAGGCGCTACCGTGCCCACCTACAGCAGTTGCGCGACAACTCCCAGGAGGAGTGGGCAGAGGCGGTCGACATGCACCTACGCGCCTTTGAGCAGCAGCGGCAGTGGCTGGACCAACGCTCAGGCGAACAAGCAGGCCGCGCTCCCCCTCCACGTCCTCCAAAGGGCCGCACGAGGCATGGTCTTCCACAGCCTACAGCATCGCAGGTAGATCCACAGCTTGGCGGCGGAGCTCATCGCCTTCGAGAAGTTCTGCAATCGCATCGGCAAGCAGCAGCACATCCTCAGGCAGCTAGATGAGGAGGCTCGTCAGACGATACAATCGGGCAGAGAGCTGCTGTCGCGCAGCACCGTGGAGGCCAAGCTGCAGGACGTCATCGCGAAGGCCAAGCAGCTCACAGCAGAGGCGGAGGCGAAGTGCACCAGAGCCTGGACCTCTTGGGCGAGAGAGGCGTTCTCAGGAGGTGCAGGGCTTGCCCACCGATTCGCCAAGCCGAAGCAGGAGGTCGAGGTCCCCCGTGCCGACGTCAGTGGCCCCCCGCGCGACCTTGCCAACGCCGAGCTAGGCGACTGGAAGGCCAGTTGGGAGCACCACCAGCTTCGCGCGGTGCCACTGCCCCCTGGTGCTGAACATTTGGCCAGATCTCCCACATCTCACCGTGCAGGACATCCGCGGGGCTATTCGTTCCTTCAGGCTGGGCACAGCTGTAGGCCAAACGAGCTTCCACCCGAAGCAGTTGGATGTCCTCTCTGACGAAGCGCTATTGGCACGATCACTGCTATTCCATGCCTGCGAGCATCACCTTGGATGGCCGCCGCAGCGCATCGCTACGGTCCTGGTCAGGTTACCCAAAGCTGGAGGAGGAATGAAATTGATCGGGCTGCTCAACACGGTGGTCCGCCTGTGGAGCCGCGCACGGAGACCGTTGGCCGCCCAGTGGGAAGCAGCCCACCGAGCAGAGCACGCTTGGGGGCTAGGCCCAGGCAGGAGCTCGTCTGCCGCCGATTTCGCCCACAACCTGTCCACGGAGATCGCGCTGGCCAGGAAGCAAAACGCGATCACCATCATGGTATACCTCCTCAAATGTTTTGAGATGGTGGCGCCAGCCGTTCTGGTACAGGAGGCGAATGCAGTCGGATTTCCACCACGACTTGCGTGGTTACTGGTCCAGCTGCACTGCCAGCCACGAGTCGTTCGGGCCCATGGCAGCGAAAGCGACCTGTACACATCGTACCGAGGCATCGTGGCAGGGTGCTCACAAGCGACCACGCTGTTGGCAATGCTCATGCACAGGGCGATGCTGCGGGTCACGGCTTTGCGCCCAACGCTGGAGCCCAGACAGTTGGTGGACGACGTGACCTTACAATGGGCTGGACCCGAGCATCGCAGCACGACGGAGCTAGGCGATGGCATCGACCAGCTCACCCATGAGCTCGAGCCCCTCAAGCTGCCCATCCAGATCAAGAAGCTCGGCTACGTGGCCTCATCCAGCCGTGCCGCGCAGAGGTTTCGGTGGGCCGCACGGGCTCGTCGGGTCACGGAGCTACCATGGATTCGCAACCTCAGACATGAGTTGGGGGGCGCGCGTGTCAGACGACGCCAGGAGGCTGAGCGACTGGAGCAGCTCCGACGACGAGTGAGGCGGTCCATGGTCCTCAAGAAAGCAGTGGGGGCCAAGCGGATGACCCGACTGCAGACGGCTGGCTTCACCCCCTCAGCTGCGCACGGCGCCACCGTCAGCGGCATTGCCGACGCCGCAGCCAAGCAGATCAGGACGGTGGCGGCCATGGTGGCAGGAGTGCGACCGACGGGCAGCATCAGCATGGGCATGCTCATGCAAGACTACGCGCTGTACGATCCACTCTACCACGCAACCAGCAGCATCGCCTTCATGTACTCCACGCGCGTCCGGGAGAACCTAGTGCCGCTGCAGTCGCTCACGGACGTTTGGCACTACGTGGACGGCCAGATGCGCACACAGCCCAGCTGGGGCAGAGTGAGAGGGCCCGTCAGCGCCCTGTGGCTGACCCTGGCTCGTATTGGCTGGCGGCTCAGCTCGGCAACCACGTTCAAGACGGACCTCGGCGCCAACAGAAGCCTCCTGGAGATGTCACCCCGTGACGTCCGTGACCAAGTCAACCAGGGGGTCACGCGCTGGCTGTTGGCGCGGGCGGCGAGCCACATCGCAGAGCACAACGGCGAGCAGCTCTGGCACCGCGGCATCAGGCGGTGCGTCGAGAAGGCCGTTCGGGATCCTGCCGAACGAGGCTCGCTGCAGTGTGTCTGGACTGACGCAATGTGGCCTCGTCAGAAAAAAGTGTGAGAAGAAGCTCATATCTGACGGGAGATGCCTGGCATGCGGAACGGAGCGTGAAACCCAAGGCCACCCTTGGTACACGTGCCCTGCCCTCCTGGACCCGAACGTGCACAACTCGGAAGCTCCTGAGGCGGTGGTCAAGACCCGTGAGCGTCTGGCCCAGCAGGCCCTTGAGACTGCCATTGAGGATCCTCATGAGGCCCTTAGGTTCGCGTACGCCATTCCGCTCATGCCTCCTCCTGCTGAGACCCCGCCCCTGTGCCCCGAATTCGTGCACCACTGGGGAGACCCTGAACTGCCGTGGGGTGGCCGCCTGTACATTGATGGAGGCGGGTTCGGCATGGACACTCCTGAGATTGCCAGATGTTCTTGGGCCGTTGTCCAGCTGTGTGAAGACGGCAGGCCCTGCAATGCCATTTTCGGATCCCTCGCAGGGGTGCAGGCGGTGGCCAGAGCCGAGAGATATGCTGGACTGATCGCCACATGCCTCTCCCCCCAGGTCACCTGCCTTGTCTCAGACCATTTTTAAGTTTTGTGGAGGAGGGGCGAAGGTGGAGCCCGCGCGATGCGTCCGCCCCGGCTCGCCACGCCGCCCTCTGGAGAGCAATCCGCACCAACGTGGCTAAGCAGAACAGGAGACCGCCGCTTTTCGAGTGGATTCCCTCGCACAAGACTCTGGCCCAGGCTATTGCGCTCAACCTGGACCTCCAGGACTGGCTGGGGAATGGCTGGGCGGACCTGTTTGCTAGGGTTGCCCTAGACCTGGCCAGCCCTGCCAAAAGCCTGGTCCGCAACCTCAAGATTCGAATGGAGGAGGCCTGTCTTGATGCCCGTTTCATGGCCTGGGCCTCAGCGAGGGTGGCTAGCTCAGGCGCCTGGGATCCCGCTCAAGCTGATCCTAGGCCCCCCCCCCCCCCGTTCCTCGGCATCCGAAGTCCTTCAGGTTTGTCGCGCATGAGTTTGCGGAGCTCCCTGGAAGGGGGGTCCGTTGCATGGCGTGCAATCGAGTTGCTCGTGCGGCCGAGACCAAGCGGTGCCTAGAATCGTTCCCCTGTGTGGCGTCTCGCCTGGCCAGGCTTCGGGTCCAGGCTGCCATGCGTGCTGCAGGAATCAGCCCTGCCCCCCCACAGCCGTCGCCTGCCGTGGCCCTGGCCCTAGCGGCTGCTGCCACCGTGGCCGCCGCGTCAGCCCCCTCTGCGAAAGTTGAGGCGAGTCGTGCGCCCAGAGACCGAAAGCCCGACTCTGCCCCCCTTGAGGCCCCGCAGAGGTCCCGGCGCAGGCTGCATGGCACTCGTTCGGCCCAGGCTTTCGAGCGTGTTCGATCTGCCCGCTCGCTGGCCTCGACCGAGCCGTCGACCCCATCGCAAGGCTGGAGTGTCTCGGAGAGCGCTGGCGCGGATCCCAGTGCCTCCCCCCTCGGTGCCCCTGCTGGAAGCCAGACGGGCGAGGCCTGTAGCGCGGCCGCCGCCGATCGTTTTCTCAGTGCTGCTAGGGGAGTACCGTCTCCAGCCTTGCCCCCCCCCCTCCTGTGCCCCCCGTGGGTGATGTGCTGGAGGCCCCCCTGGAGGGGCTGGAGAAGGGTGGAGGACGGGATGGCGACCTGTCGACTGGCGGGGAGGCGGGGAGGGCGGGGGACCGTGCACAACGTACGCGGGCGAGCAGCCCTGCCCTGCTGACGGCGGCGCCTGCGGCGCCCCCGCCACCGCCTGCAGCGGCAGCGCGGGTCCTGCGCACGCGGGGCCAGGCCGCCCGCGGCTGCGCTGCCGCCGCGGCCGCCGCTGCCCAGCAGGAGGAGAGGAGCGAGGCGGGGTCGGCCTCGGGTGGGGCGGGGCAGGAAGTCGAGGTCCTTCACGAGCGGGGCCATGAGATTGTCTCTGCCCCGCCGTTCACCGTTTGCCGACGCTGTGGGTGCCTCTCGGGTAGGGAACTGTCGAAGGGTCTGTTACAAGAATGCACGGGACCCCTGCCTGTCCCGAGGTTGTGCCCCACCCCTGCTCTGAAGGAGAAGGCTCGCCGTCGGGACAGGTTGCTAAGTGGCAGGCGCCCGCACTCGGGCAAGCCGCTCTAGTTTGACAAGGGGGGTGTGTTTACTCGTCCTTGACCCTGGCGTCCGTGGGGTTCGGAGGCGCCCCTTTCGGTGATCCGGGGAACACCTGCTGACGAGTTGCTGGTTTTGCCCAGGGGCTCCAAAGCGGCCCATGAGGGCCCCGCTGGTCTCAGGCCGCGGTCCGTAGTTCCTAGTTCATAGTTGCGGGACGTGGACCCTTGGTTGCCCGCGCCCACGCACACGCACACGCACACGCACACGCACACGCACACGCACACCCGCACCCGCACCCGCACCCGCACCCGCACCCGCACCCGCACCCGCACCCGCACACACGCACACGCACACGCACGCCCGCACCCGCACCCGCACCCGCACACGCACGCGCACGCGCACACGCACATGCACACGCACACGCACACGCACATGCACACGCACAGGCACAGAGGCACAGAGGCACAGATGCACAGATGCACAAGCACAGGTAAAGGCACAGGCACAGGCACACACACACGCACGCACAGGCACAGGCACATGCACAGGCACACACACACACACACACACACACACACACGCACACACGCACACCCACGCGCACACGCACGCACACATCCGAGTTCCTTATTGTATACCCCCACTTACCTCGTATTCCGGCCGATAGCAACCCAATCCGGGACCTCCCATCCGGACTTTTTTGTATATATATGTGTGTGTGACAGTTGTTTCTCAACATCGTCTTTCTTGTCGTCGACGATGCGAAAGTCGTGGGAGGAATGGGACGCGGCGCACATCGCGCGCGGCAATCAATCTGGGCCCGCCCATCCTCACTGTAAAAAAACAATACAAAGTCTTCGTTTTTCCCTCTCAGCATGGCCTGCCTTGTCGCCGACGATGCGAAGTATGTGGCAGGAATGGGGCGCGGCGCACATCGCGCGCGGCAGTCAATCTGGGCCCGCCCATCCTGACTGTAAACAATCAATACATCTTCCTTCGTTTTTTCCTCTCAGCATGGCCTGCCTTGTCGCCGACGGTGCGAAACATGTGGCACGAATGGGACGCGGCGCGCATCGCGCGCGGACGTCCATGCGGGCCGCGGGCCCTCCCATCCTGACTGTAAAAAACAATACAGAGTTGCCGTTTTTCCTTTCATCATGGCCTGTCCTGTCATCGACGATGCGAAATGCGTGGCAGGAAACGGGCGCGGCGCACATCGCGCGCGGACTTCTGGGGCAACCCCAAGGCGGGAGGGGCCACCTTACTTGTCAGAAGCAATGCCATGCTGATTTTCGCTTGCCCACATAATTGTTCTTGTCGCCCACCCCGCAAGTGCATGGCAAGAGTTGGGCGCGGCACCCCCCCACCCCCCGCTCGAAGTGAATGAAATGACCTTCTCGCTTGGGCGCCGAGCGAAATTTTCTCAAAGTTGCGCTCCCGCTCTGGCTCGGCGCACGTTTTTAGCTCGCCAATTCATTGGGCGCCGGGGCGTTCCAGGAGGCCCTGGGGCGACGAATGCCTGGGAGGTTTTTGCTTGTTCAGGCTGTTGGAGGGCCTCCTGAGTCTCCCCGCGGTTTCTTGGCGCCACGGCCGTCTGGAGGCCATCTTGGGCGTCTTGGAGCGATCTTTCGGCGACTCAGTACTACTACTAGTACTACTACTACTACTACTACTACTACTACTACTACTACTACTACTACTACTACTACACTACTACTACTACTACTACTACTACTACTACTACTACTACTACTACTACTACTACTACTACTACTACTACTACCACTACCACTACTACTACTACTACTATTACTACCACTACTACTACTACTACTACTACTACTACTACTACTGCTACTACTATTACTACTACTACTACTACTACTACTACTACTACTACTACTACTACCACTACTACTACTACTACTGCTCGCTGTAGGTTCGGCTCTAGAGCCGGGCCTTGGTGCTCTCAGCCCGGTAAGTCGCGGCGCGGCTGGCGCCTCGGGTGGTGGTGCTGCTGGTTTAGCAGGAGCCGGTGGTTCAGGTCCTGCTGCCGTCTCGGCAAGAGCCTGCGGTGCCTGTCCATGATTGTCAGGCAGCTTCCAGGGTTGTGCAAACTTGCATTTGCCAGGTGTTAGTACATGTCCAGGCTTGTCCTGACCGTAGTTCTTCTTGCAGCTCGGACATTCCCAATGGTCGTCTTCCGAATTGCACCACCTACAGTGCCTAGGATTTCTGTCATGCGAGGGAGAGCGCATGATAACATTATCCGCGTATGCGGGACACCCGAGCCCTCCCGAAGGTGGTCTCACGATCGAGCCGTCGGGTTGCCGAGGGAGAATTAGAACGTCCAAATCACATCCTCTCACGTTGGCGA
The DNA here is from genome assembly GCA_963575745.1 of Prorocentrum cordatum. Taxonomy (NCBI): domain Eukaryota; class Dinophyceae; order Prorocentrales; family Prorocentraceae; genus Prorocentrum; species Prorocentrum cordatum. The sequence goes on from CAUYUJ010020204.1 coordinate 650,663, forward strand.
CTAATGCGGTGAGCGAGGGTGACCGTGGAAGGGATCACAGTTTACTTGGAAGAGATCGTGTGCGATCTGAACTGCATCGACAAAGAGCGACTGCATCTTTGGAGCGTCCTGTGCAGCCATGGACAGTTCTCTGATACATACCGACGCATGTTGATGATGGCCAGCATATCGTCTTCGTTCAAAAAGGATAAATAGAAGGCGGTGGTTGGCCATGATCTCGGTCGGTTTTCGTATCAGTACCCCATGGGGATCGCGTAAGCCAGTAGGACATGGGTCCATATTCACCTTGCAGTTGGCCTTGCTTTTGGCCAAGGTAGTCCATGGTGGTATCTGATCCACCCAGGTACCCACTGGTTGCTCTCGTAAATAAAATCGTCGAAGATCTTTCTGACGTATAGCAACCTCACCAAAACAAAACTTGATATGCGGCAGATCTTCTTTGTGGTGTTCATACCAGGTATCGCATTTGACCTGGGCGTTGAAATGGGAAGGTCGCCCGGCCGTTCTGCAGTTGGGCTGTCGCATGGCAACATTGACGAAACAAACGTCTAGGTCGTACATCGCAGCATCCTGGACATCCCTGTTTCCAGGGCCAACAAAGGAGCGTTGGTCGAGGTGCCCCCCTCAGGACAAACCTCGGCTGACTGCTGGCTGCGATATACCTCCACTTCCTCCACATAATTCCAAAGTGCCCAGCTTGTTGCGACGTCCATAGCACCGGGTGGGTATTATGGAGAATACATCTGCGTAAGCTTCAGCAGGCATATAGTTCCGCAAATAAGGCGATGAAAATTTCCCCTTCATCATCGCCTCCCGTGTCGGAGTCAAGGGGTGCGTCGGTGTAATACGCACCACATACGAATCCTTTAAGGTCATCTCCGCAGTCATCGTTGCCTTCCTCGACTGTCTGGGGTATCTTGCGTTGTTTGATGCCCGCTTCTTTGTCCGCTTTCTCTTTTTCTTTTTGTTTGATTGGGGCATCGGTCGGTAGCACTGTCTGTTGTTCAATATGTTGCGCAACATCAGGTGACATGAGTGTCGGAAATTCGGGAATAGAGGGGAGCGCGCGGCCGCGCTCAATCGAAGGGGGAGGGAGACGATCGTCATCGACGATCGCAACTCGCCTTGGGCGTGGACGTGGGTTCCCGCGTCCGATGAGAGCCGTCTCGGGCTGCTCCCCATAAAATCGAATACGAATGTTGGTCACACCATTCGGCAATGGCGCATTGTAGTTGTACCCGATAGGCTGGTCCTAGATCTTGACGTCTTGTATGATCGCATTGTCATCCAGGTTCATCGTTACCCGTCTGACGACATGGCTCCACTCAGGGCCATTTGGGGACTGAACGTAAGTTCGAACTCCCCCTATCCACTCGTGTGTGGATGCTAAGGTGCACAGCACTTGCATGATTTCCCTGCGTCTTGTGTAAGTCCATTTGGTCAAGCAATCTTGCGGCCATGATAGCTAACGTCTTGTTGCGCCATTCGGCCTTCGGAACCCCTTGTCCATGCCAGCCCAGGGCATGCTCCGTAAATGTCCCTGCTGTTTTGCACGTGGACCTCCACAAATCGGTCGGGATGCGCGTGCAAGTAGTTACCACTTGCAGATATGATCCGCTAGGCAACCGACTAGAACGGTCGCGCTTCAGACCGGAATGGCAGAGTCGCATACGCACGACCTTCAAGTCAAGATCTTCAACGGCGTCTCGTATGGGACCCTGCTTCCAGAAGTATCCTGGCGGTCCCACAAGCACGATAGTCATGCGCAGAGCCCGAGCCTCAGTCATCAAGTTTTGGATGCGTTGATAACGTGGCCCTGCCCGCTATCCAGGCAGTCTCACGTGACAATCAGCAGGTGTTGCCACCCATAACAGTTGGTAATCTCCCGAGAATAAACACCCAATTATTGTGTACCAATGAAAGTCATAGCCTCTGTATGTGTGATACGGTCACACATATCACCACGGCCTCGGGGTTCAGCGCAAGTGGTCCGTATATCCTCATTGACAAATGCGCGAGAATGAAGAGGATGCGATAAGCACCCTTCTTCTGCAGCGGCCACGCAGCCGTGTCCACTGCTGTCCGTGGCAGCAGCACAGCCGGACTTGCCAGTGTCCCTGGCGCGCACAGCCGGAGCCTGAGAAAAGAATACAAGCTTTCCCGCACTTGATGACAGCACCTGAATGGTCGGCCTGTCCGAGCAAGCGCGGGCGGCCGTGGCACGCGCCTGCCCCCGTCACTCATTTGGCGACGGGGGCGTCCAAATGCCCGTGCCATGCTGCGCTGCAGAGCCGCTCGAAGTAAAGATATCAAACTTCTCAGCGGCATCACCCACTTCCGCAGGTGTCCCTGCCTGTGCATCGGGCGGCGTCCACTTTGTGGCTTCCTCGTACATGGCCTGATATACCTTCGCCTGCACGTTGCGCAAGGCGAAGTCCTGTTCGGCCGAGGTAGGGTTAGTCCCGAAGGACGTATTCCTGCAATGCCAGGTCTGCATGGTGTTATTCACCAAAGACTGGATCGTGAAAGCGAACGTCTCCTCGTCGATGGAGAAGCTGGTGCCCTTGGTATCCTGTGACATGATATTTCCACGGGCATCGCTCGCAGCAGATGTCCCTCGCATTGAGGACTGGCCGCAATTGTACACGACATTGGCCCTGTATCCTCAGTTGCGGTCCCGTACTCGTATATCTTGAGTGCCAGATGTCCAGGCGGAGTCTTCATTAGATCCAGCACTCTGGCACCTTCTCCAAGTAGAAGCTTGTACATCTCAGAGCCAGGGATGATCATCTTCTCGTGCCCCTGCTCCAGGATCAGGATAGTCCTCATATTGGACATGCTCCTCAAACCCAGAATAGCAGGGAAGTTCTCCCCTGAACCCTCAACCACGTTTGCTGAGTAGGTATCAAGTCTCGGCACAACAAGTGCCCCCGCCGGGTCTCCCATTTCCGCGCGCGCAATCTTGCAGCGCAAAGACTTATCACATACCGCGGCACCATGTCCCACTCCCGACACGTAGAGCCTCTTCGCCAGGTTCAGCTACTTGCTGGCGTGTCCGTGGGGACGGGGTACCTGTTCGAATGTCTGTGCCGTCTTTAAACCAATGGTGCTGATGTTGCTGCCAATGTCCAGAAGATCGTCAGCATGCCATCCGCCATGGTTCCACTGTTTGCTTCCAGAGCCAATTCACGGCGGTCCCCAAAATAGTCCTGGCATTTCAGACAGCGTCGTACCACGCATGCCCCTGCGGCGCCTCTGTTCCAACGCCCAATCGTTTCTTGACAGAGATGTAAAGACGTTCATGCATCCACGGGCCTCCTCTTCCGTAATGGGGTCCTTCTCAAAGATCCAGGCCGTAGGATGCTCGACATACGAATATATGGGCGTGATGCAGACGTAGTAGGCACGCTCATGAACGTATCCTCGTCCGCACGCATGCCCATCTGACCATCAGTGTTTACCATTAGCACAGCGTGTAGCATGTCGCGTTCGGATGTCGCACTAATGCCACTGCGCGCGCTCGCCGGGCTCCCTGTCCTGCGCTGACTGCGCGGGCGCGTGTCTCGCCCGTGCGGCACGTAGATATGCGGAGACTGAAGCCACTGAGTGCTCGTGTCGGCGGCTCTCTCCATCCGCCTCAACCACATGTCGTTGACCGGCACCGCGGCAGGTGAGGTTGCAGCAGGCGTCCCAACATTGTTGGCGGCCTCCGCTATTAGTGGCATGGGCGCATCCACTGCAGGCGCGGTGGCCTCCGTCGCCTGCCCCGCGTTGGCTGATGACGCAGGCTGCCCCGCTGGCGTTGTTCTAAGGGCTGCCGTGTTGTTCAGCATCATCGCCGTGACGCGGTTGAGCTCTTCGCGAAGGTCCACGAGTTCGTTGGCCCCTCGGAGTATCTCTCCATGACGACCCAGTGCGTCCTGATCTCCAGCAAGGGCATAATGAAACTCAGCTGCGATTGGACCAACGCCCCTGCAGATAGCGCAGGGTGCCTCAGTTGCGGTACCTTCCTCATTGCCAACCACCTGTCTGTCCACGTGAGCATGTGCAACTCGGCCCCAGCACTGTGCATGGAATATGTGACCACGCTGAAGCCTCCAGACGTTGTCGTGATGCATGAAGTGATCCAGGCATATGGCACACTTGTTAAAGTCACCGTCGCTGATGATTGGCGGTGTTGCCGATGGCCTGATACGCGCCCGGCGCTCCAGAGTGGTTTCGCCAACTTCATATCGAATCGGTGAGACCGACGGTAGCTGCATTGCTGTAAGTGCTGCCGGGTTAATTGTAGGTGTCCCTGCTGTATTTGGAGTAGCAGGTTGCCCCGCGCGGCCCAGCATCCCGTTTGCCCGACGCTCATGATTGCGACGCTGGCGGGCCGATTGCGTCACAATGTTTGCCTGCTGCGCCTCATGAATCGCCAGAATCTCTGGGCGCAGCTCCCCCATGGATGACGGCGCTACCAGGCCTGGGGCCTGATGCTGCACATGTGAATCCATAGGGGCGGCCAAATATCCATAATGTGGAATCTGGCCCGGCATGCCTGACGTGTAACCAGAGCCGCGCGTCGACTGGGACTGGTAGAAGTCGTCGGCCGTCGCTCGTACACACGGGTTTTCCAGCTGCGTCCCTACACGAGGATTACCACTTACCTGAGCGCGATAGTCAGGATACAATGGGACGTCCATCGGTGCTGCTGCGGGGCGTTCTGCAGCTGTCGGATCGCACGTAGGATGACTGAAAAAAGCTGGCACGTATCCAAACCGATTGGGGTTGTCCGATGATGGATTTGGGCCCGGAACATACCCCCAAGGCGGCGTCCAGCTGGCGTTGGGAATGTCGACGCCGCCCCTACGCTACTCTGAGCGGCTTCGCGCATCTGCCAGTGCATCCACTGTTGCTGACCAACTAAGCTCTCGGTCCTCTGCGCAGCGTGGTGATCAGGAACAACAGGTTGCCCCGCATGTGGGCGCGGCGATGCGAATGGCGACGTCGCCTGCGCAGCCTGGTAGAGCTGCAGGTCCATCCGGATGCTCTGGAGCCTTGCCTGCAAACTATTGGTGCCCCCGGCGCTCTGTGGAGCCCCAAGTGAACTACGCAGGTTGCCGCGCAGGTACTGGCAGCTGCTGCGCCTGAGCGCGCCACGGGTCGCTGGCGCATAGCGCAACGGTGCGAGTAATGTCACTTGAAGTCATACCTGTCACGTCCACACTTTGAGCCTGAATCCAAGATCCATGTTATCCCCTGCAGGTTTTCCCGCTTGATATATGTCCTGTAGCATGAACGCCGCTGAGAACTCGACTCCCTGGATTGGCGTCGGTTCGGGACACTTCAAACTGTAGGGGGTCTCTGGGATAAACCAATCTTCCAACAATGATGCATCATCCCGAAATTCGTACATTCTTTCGATAGAAAGATCACTACACGGATACTGCTGATTGTTGTCCCACAGGTACAAGGGATTGATCCATACATGTCCAACACGAATGCACCTGCAATATTCGCTGGGCAGAATACCTATGAGCTGAACGACGCGAGTAGGAAGAATTCTGCCGTTCCGACCAGAACGGCAGAATTGTAGATATGGGCAAGCATGAACGCGCTGTCTGCCCCTCTTCTTGCTGGTGCCGTCAGCGCGGCATGACAGTCCAATGCGAAGTATATTCGGGATGTTTGCCCACTGAGAATAACGAGGTGCACCTGAAACAGTCAAATCTGCGACTCTCATATGCAAGTATTCAGGGCACTTTATCCCAGGACTGCTGTCCGATGCTTGGGCGGATGAAGTACGTCTCGCGCGCCTCAGAGGCGCACTGGCACTCCTTGAGCTGCAGCCTGTTCTTCTGCATTCCAGTATTGTCGACCATGCCAATCAGGTCCGGCACAGCTAAAGCCTGCCTTGCATGCCCAGCGGCGGTTCCTGAGCCGCCGGCGCAGAGTCTCCGGGCGTTTGCGATGGCACCGATCACATCCTTCAGGTGGCCAGTGGTCAAGCAACTCTGAAAGCTCAGCCCATCCATCGCATTCATCGAAGGACGGTGCTGCTCGCAGGAACCTATCAGAGAAGTAGTTGTTATGAAATGGTTTGTGGCGAAGAGCAGTCGTGAGCCACTCTGAGCAGTGGCGCTGCTCCCCATGGCTCAACCTGGGGCCTCTAATATTCTCTGCGTTGAAGATCCCATTCAGGTCGTCCTTCTCCGAATCGTGCGTGGGCGCCGGGCGTTTACGCAAAATATTACGTGCCATCTGGCGCGGATGAGTGTCCTTGTCGGCAAGGACGGCGGTATCCTGAATACCGCAATTCACTACAATGCATCGATCATGCCCGTCACCCAATTGAGGATGGCATGCTGGATTGATCTTCGTACGATTGGAAGTGCGTAAACATTCCCCATGCTGTCGGCATTCGACGGGCATCTCTTAAGTAAGAGCAGGCTGCTCTGCAGAACTCTGAGCACGTTGCCCCGCTGAACTCCGGGCTGTCGCCGGCGCTGCGGGTGCACGGGCGCCAGCCGACGATGAGGCAGCGCCTGCTGTTCCCCTAGGCGTCCGAGGAGTCCCTGGCGGGGTGCTGACGTCAAAGACCCGGCGCTTCTTCTCCTTGATGTTGCAGTGCTCGGCTGTCCTATTTTTGGGGGCTGCCCCTGGCGCCTTTGCCATTGATGTGGTATCCAAGGATTTCTTGTCGGTGCTGCGCTTATATATATATATATATATATATATATATATATATATTGATCCATCCAGTGTCGGCATCCATCCAGCCAGTCCTGCGCGCCCGATCCGGCGTAGGGCCGCGACGCGGTATAGGGCCCTTCGGAGTAGGCGCGCTGGTGCCTTGGAACGCAGCTGCTGCGGCGTCCACCGCTGGTCCTCTGGGCCGACGTCTATCAGCAGGTTGCCCCGCAGGTCGTTGCTGCTTGCTGCTGCAGGATTCGGACCCCCTGGGCTTCCTCTTCTTCTGCTTGGGCGGTGGTCTGAGCTGATCGGGCCCGAGCGACTGGAGAAACATCAATAGGCGGATCTGGCTTCGGCTTGGGAGCTAGCCGTCACCCCAGCCGGCGCCCATGGCCCATGTCGCACGGGATCCCGGTCAGGGCTCAGGTCTGCGCCGGCCGGCGCTCTGAGGGCCAGATCATGGATAGTGGCCTTCTGCTTCCCGGACAAGAGATACTCGGCGGTAGAACTAAGCCTCTGTTCTATTGTGGCCTTGAACCAATCTGCACCTCCAGCGCGGCAAGCAATCCGTCTTCCAGGAGAAAGATCAATTTCAGCTGCGACGTCGCACTCAGGATCTATAGGGGCGTCCGTTTCGCACGTGACGTCCGTGTTAATGGAGTCGTCCGAGGCGTACCCTTCGGGAGCTTCTTCCGTGGGGCCCACCTCTTCAGCCATCTCATCATGTTCATCCCCGTCAGCTTCTTGTCGACCGTCTTCTTCTGGTTTGAGTGAAGCAGGTTCCCCCGCGTGCCAATCGCGATCGAACTGCTTCAAATAATGCAGAGGTGAAAAATGTTTCCACATCAATATATTGGGATATGTCACTGACTGTTGCTTGCTCTTAATCGTCTTCCGTTAACTGCCTCTTGTGGCGTTTTATTAGGATCGGCGCAGTAACCCGACCGTCGCCACGAGATCAAACCCACGGTGTTCTCTTAAAGGTCGGGCTTCTTGATGGGCGTCTCACGGGGCAGCCTGGCCCGCGGCCGGCACGTTCGGGACGCGCGCAACAAAAACACTTCTGTAAAGCTTCCGCTCCTCGATGATAGTTCTCTGGAGGTCGCGCTTGACAACCTGTCCTTGCGTCTTAGTCCTGCCCCTGTCGAGCGAGTGATCTTGCCGCCACCACCTCGTTTAATACTGCGGAGAGAAAACCAGCGGCGGATCCGATGCTCAGTCCAATCCCGGCCCAACCAGCATTGCATCTTATCTGGGGGCATGCGCTGACAAGCCAACCCAGCTTCCGCGCAACCAACTAGGCGCTGCATTCCGCCCTCTGGGCAATCTTCTTGCGGTTGATCCTCTTGCGGCGGGTGCCCCCGCAGACGACCCCTCCTCGGGGGAGTGCGAGGTCCGTTGGTCTGCCAAGGAGGGACCTTTGAAGCTCCCGCCCCAGGGGGGCGAGGGCGCTGAAGGCCGCTAGAGCGAGCGCCGCTGGAGCAAGCGCGCACGCGGTCGGGTGAGCGAAAGGGGATCCGACCGCGACGTGCCAGACGACCATTATCTTCACATCCTTCGTCATCGTCGTAGGCGCGACCCATTTCCCCCCAGACCTGGCGGCTTGGCGATCTCTTCTGGCGGCTCATAGAGCGGTCCGAGGCAGCGAATGTGCGTTGTAATCCTTCATTATGGCCGCGCTCATATTGAATGCGCTCAGACAGATCGCTAGCGCCTCGCTGGCCCCTCCGCAAAGGGCCACCGTCGCTCAATCCCATGTCTGTCTGATTTCCAATAACCCGAGGACGCTGCGCCAGCTGTATTTCCTCGTCTGTCGCAGGAAAAGTTGTTTCTGAATCCGCGGGCGCCCCCGCCGCGTCTACATCTCCTTCGGCGGGCACGTGGAAGTTCTCGGCCAACTCAACATCTGCAGGTTGCCCCGCGATGGGCATGCCCAGCCAATCTGCCGGATCGATATCGTTGTGGCCAGTGAACACCCCCTCGAACAGCTCGTCGGCGCAATTCTCGAGGGCCATGCTGGCGCTGAGGTATCTGGCAGCCGCGAAGCCGACAACTGCAGCTGAGCTATCGGCAGGGTCAGCTACGAGAGACCCCCAGTCAACATACTGCATGCCAGAATCGGTTTGGGCCAAATGTATTGACGGACCCCTGCCCCCCCCCCCCCCCCCCATCGCCTTGAGGACATTCGCGGCGAAAGTGCTGCGCGCTGTGGCATAGGTCGCACTCCATAGCGCAACCAATGGCATCCTTCGGGTTTGCCCGACGTCCCTTACCTTTTCCTGACGCATGCCTGGGGTTTCTGCCTGCACCTAAAAAATGCATTCATGCTGTGGCCCTGTGAGGGATGCTAGGACTGCTAATGTGCCTCTACCGTGCAATCGCCGACGCTTACCTTTACCAGTACTTCGACCCTTGCCTTTTCCCTTGAGTGCTCGTCGCAAGATGCGCCGTACCTCGCGGACTGGCTTCTTCGTGAATCGCCCCCATCTGCGCCTATGTTTCTGCATCCTAATTACTCCGACGACAGGGCCCCGCATGAGAATCTGTTTAGCTAACCCTTTGCCCTGTCCTCCTCCCCCTGGCGGGCACCCTCTCCTCTCGCCCTCTGCGCTGCCCTCTCTTCCTCATTCTATTCATCTTCCCACTTCTCCTCCTCCTCCTCCTCCTCCTCCTCCTCCTCCTCCTCTCGCGCCACCTCCTCCTCGTCGTCGCCCTCCCCCATGCCCCTTCCCCCCTCATCCTCCTGCTTCTTTTCCACGTGCACCTCCCGTTCCCCCCGGTCGCGGCGAGCAACTCGATTTTCCTCGGCGCCGTCGCCGCGTCGGCCAGCGCGCGCGCGTTTGCCGACGGCTAGATCGCGAAGCCGTCGGGGCAACCCTTCGGGCCAGGCCGTTGGGGCACCCTCGCAGGCCGCAGGGGCGCGGGGGCCAGCCGCTGGGGCAACCCTGCGGGCCTCTAGGCGCGCGCCGCGGCGCCCAGGCGGGCGGCAGCACGAAGCCCAGCTCTGCCGCGAGCTGCTCCGCCTCAGCCCTGGAACCCACCGCTCTCTTGTCAAACTCCTGGAGCGCCTTCCGCAGCGACGCCGGCGGCCCGCGCTCCAGGAACTCTCGCGCGGGCGGCCGCAGGATCAGCATGTTCCGCATGCGCGTGGCGCGGGAGAACATGACGTAGAGGTGCAGCCGCCACATCTCGTCCGACATGCCCGCGCGGCCAGCGTCCTCATCCCTGGCGCAATCGATGGCGACGCCCTTGCGCAGCGTCTGGCCCTGCGACAGCGTGGAGGTCAGGTAGGGCGCATGCGTCTGGGTGAACCCCGAACGGCGCACAGCGTGCGCCCCCGAGCTTCGCCCTCTCGGACGCCGCGGCCGTGGGGCGGCGGAGCCTCTCGGACCTCCACGCTGTCGCGCGACTACAACAAGTTTGCCGACGACCAGCTCGGACGATGCAACCCGGACTTCTCAATCGCCCTTTCGGGCACGCAGGCCCATGACAACAACAATTTTGCCCGCGACCAATTCAGACAGACGAGACTCCCGCTTGGTAACTCCCCGGTATTCAGGCCGCAGGAGCGAGTTCTAAAATCCATCCTCAGACCTCCAAGTGACGACAGGAGTCGGTCCTCTGACGGGGCTACCCGCACAACCCACAGACAAAGTTCCCCCTTGATACTTCCCCTCCCCCGCGTCCAGGCCGCACGAGCTGCAGGGCCCAAAAAGCTCGTTCGGATGACCCGCTCGGGTTCGAACATGAAGTGCGTGCCCCATAGGGAGGGGGCCCCCGCCTGAGACTTCCTCGCAATTCACTCACAGACGAGGCTCCCGCTCGAGACTTCCTTATATTCAAGCCTCAAGAGCCCAAAAGTGACGACAGTTATAGGGTTCCGATGACCCGCTTGGATTCGTTACGTGATCGGCGGGCCCCATAAGGAGGGCGCCCCAGCTTGAAACGTCCTCGCAGTTCACTCAGAGACGAGGCCCCCGCCTGATACTTCCTCCACATTCAGGCCTCAAGAGCCCAAGAGTGACGGCAGTTACAAGGTTCCGATGACCCGCTCGGATGAATAACATAATCTGCGGGCCCCATAGGGAGGGGGCCCCCGCCTGAGACGTCCTCGCAGTTCACTCACAGACGAGGCCCCCGCCTGATACTTCCTGCAGATTCAAACCTCAGAGGCCCAAAAGTGACGACGGTTACAAGGTCCCGATGACCCGTTCGGATTAATAACATGATCTGCGGGCCCCATAGGGAGGGGGGCCCCGCCTGCGACTTCCTCGCATTTCACTCACAGACGAGGCCCCCGCTCGAGACTTCCTTCATACTCAAGCCTCAAGAGCCCAGAAGTGATGCCAGTTACAAGGTTCCGATGACCCGTTCGGATTAGTAACATGATCGGCGGGCCCCATAAGGACGGGGCCCCAGCCTGAGACGTCCTCGCAATTCACTCAGAGACGATGCACCCGCCTGATACTTCCTCCATATTCAAACCTCAAAAGCTCAAAAGTGACGACAGTTACAAGGGTTCCGATGACCCGCTCGGATTAGTAACATGATCTGCGGGCCCCATAGGGAGGGGGGCCCCGTCTGAGACTTCCTCTCAATTCACTCACAGACGAGGCCCCCGCCTGATACTTCCTGCATATTCAAGCCTCAGAGGTCCAAAAGTGACGACGGTTACATGGTTCCGATGACCCGCTCGGATTAGTAACCTGATCTGCGGGCCCCATAGGGAGGGGCTCCCGCCTGCGACTTCGTCGCAATTCACTCAGAGGCCCCCGCCTGATGACGAAATGAGTGAGCGAATGATGATGATGATGGTGATGAGTGTGTGATGAATGATTGATGATGATGATGATGGTGATGATGATTATGATGATGATGATGAGGATGATGACGGTGATGATGCTGAGGATGATGATGATGAAGGCCACTGAGTGGGATCGAGAGATTATGATGGAGATGGTGACGATGATGTTGAGAGTGGCGGCGGTCCTACCGTCGGAGGGCCACTGCCTCCGAAGCCTACTGAGGATGAGTGAGTGATTAAGTGAGTGAGTGGGTGATCGAGTGGTGATGATGGTGACGATGATGATGAGGATGATGATGATGACTAGTGATGACGGTGATGGTGGTTGATGGTGACGACGATGGTAATGATGATGAGTGTGTGCGTGTGATGACGATGATGGTGGTTGATGGCGATGATGATGGCGATGATGGTGAGTGAGAGGGAGAGAGGAAAGGGCGCGCGTGAGATCCTGCGCGGCGTGAGCAGAGAAAACAAGAACCCCACTTTGGATGTGGGGAAAATAACCATTGCGCCCGTTGCTTTTCCGTGAGGTATGCAGGCTTGTCCGAGTAGTCAAGGGCTGTGACTTCATCGTCCAGAGACGCATCGGTGTCAGCACCGGAGTCGAAGTCGGACCCGGCAGGTTGCCCCGCTGAGCCCATTAGGGCCATGGCTTGCGCGGGGGGCGCCGCGTCGGGCGGCCCCCGAAGCCTGGCCCAGGAGCTCTGCGACCCCGAGGCCGCTCCACCATTCTGAGCCAGCAGCGTAGTGGTCTCAGTTGGTTGTGGATCATCATTCCAGACGCTGTAATCAGGCTACCCTGCGTCAGCCCCCGCGTGAAAGGTCTCGGTTCGGTGACCGTGACTGAAAATGCCACCAATATTACCAGGGGTTCTCTCAGCAATGTAAGCACGTGACCTCATGCGTTCGAGTAAAGCGTCGAACTGTTGCTGGTTTCTCGGCATGTGGTGGTTTAGAGGCTGCAGGAGTTGTTGTGCACGCGATGTCTCCACTCCAAGAGCTCTGAATAACATCGCGGCTAAGATTGGAATTCGGGGACGTTCAAGCCTGCCGTTTCAGCTTCATTGCGGGCTATATCGAAACGTGTTAACGTCTGGTCGATTCTTTCCCCCGCATGGACTCGGAAGTCGATGGGAGTTGTATCAGAGTTGGCTTGGCGCTCCTCTTCTAAATTATCGAACTTCGTGCTTAAGAGGAACATGATGTAGGTGGCGCCATACCGACCACCTATGTTAGCGCCAAAGTTGATCACTGCTGGGGGGACTCTCATGTCTATGGTCCGTGCGAGACCTCCCAGAACCTCGCTGCAAGGCTGCGGTTTGCTGGGAGGGCGTCGCGTTGCCTGTGGTCACGTTGATCCAGGCATGCACCTCGCGGACAAATTCGAGAAAAGGTACTTGACCGGCTGGGTCCCAGAGAGGGCCGGTCGTTCTTGTGTCGTCTCCGCCACGCATGTGTCCTACCGCGCGCCCGGTAGCAACCCATGCGAGCCCAAATATAGGAAAGAGCGTGTTCTACCGCTGCTGGCGGAAAACCGGGGGGGGTCACTACCGGTTCGACCCCCCCCCCTCCAGAAAATCGGAGGGGGGGTCACTACCGGTTCGGACCCCTACCCCCCCCAGTTCGTCATGAAAAAGGGGTGGGGGCCACTGCCGGTTCGGAACCCCCCTCCCCCTCCTCGAAAACCGACTGGGGGTGCGGACAGTGGTGGGGGCGGTGTTGGTGGGGGGCAGTGGCGAGGGGACAGCGGGACAGTGGTGGGGACAGTGGGACAGTGGGACACTGGTGGGAACGGTAGTGGTGGGGACAGTGGTGGGGACAATGGCGGGAACAAGGGGGGACAGTGGACAGTGGTGGGGACGGTGGTGGTGGGGACAGTGGTGTGGGGACAATGGGAATGAGGTGGAAACAGTGGGACAGTGGAGGGTACAATGGTGGTGGGGACAGTGGCGAAGGCGGTGGCGAGGACGGCGGTGGGACAATGGGACAGAGGTACAGTGGGGACAGCGGTGGGGACAGCGGGGACAGCGGTGGGAACACTGGGACAGCTCAGTGGGACAGCGGAGGAGTCAGTGGGACAGTGGGGACACTGTGCATAGTCGGGAAGTTGTGGCCGTGGAGACACTGGGGAGAGTGGAACCGTGGTGGGAACACTGGCGGGGACAGTGGGGACAGTGCGACAGTGGTGGGGGCACTGGTGGGGACAGTAGGGACGGTGGTGGAACCAGCGGGGACACTGGTGGTGAGGACAGTGGTGCTTGGAACAGCAATGGGGGATGTGATGCGGACGGCGGTAGGGACCGGGAGTCGTTTGCTGGCGGTGCGTGGGGGGGGGTCGAACCGGCAATGACCTCCCTCCAGTTTTCGAAGGGGGGGGGGGTTCGAACTGGCAGTGACCCCTCCTGGTTTTCCGGATCCGGAGGGGGGGGGGGGGAGGGGTTCGAACCGGTAGTGACCCCCCCCCGGCTTTCGAGGGGGAGGGGGGGGGGGGAGGGGTTAGGGGGGGGGGGGGGGGGTTAGGGGAGGGGGCGGGGGGTTGCCGGGGGAGGGGGGGGTGTTCCAGCAGGGGAGAGGGGGGGATTTTTGGAGGTGGAGGGGGGCGACCCCCGGGCTCCAGAGGAAAAGGTTGGCAATTTTCCGTAGTAAAACGGCGGTGGGTCACGCTCTCTCAAATATAATAACACCAATCCAATGGCCCCGTAGGTCGTGGTCGGATGTAATCGGTCCGGGCTTCAATTGTGCAGTCGTAAATCTGCGCGGGGGTGGAGGCGGCACCGCATCGTATCGCATGTTTCCATGCATTGTGTCTTCGGAGGAGTTCCCAAGTGGAATAGCTGGGTGGACTCCAGGAGTGCAGTAGCGCAGGGATGTAGGACGTAAGTAAGAGACCTCCGCGTAAGCAGAGGTATCGCTGCAAGTGTCCTTGCGATGATGCGTAGTTATATACACTCTTCCGCGCAAGCCCACTGCACCCTGATGCTCCACCATGTATGTAGTCCACCAGATAGTGCCGTGGATGGTGAGGAGTAGAGCAAGAGCTGACCACCATAGGCCAGCTCCGCTACCAAATTTGAAGGAGGCTGGGAGGCCCAATCAGCAGCTTCGCCTTAGGCGAAGCCAAGCTCCAGCTCTGCTATACCGTAGTAGCGATAGTCCCAGTAGGAGAGGATGCGCCATCTTAAGCAATATGAAGATCCTTTTGGTCTCGATAGCAATCGTGTCTTTCGCAGTGAGACACAAGGGCGGCCGGCCGCTTGAGCCGACGCGGCCGCGGGCACACGCTCGCTTCCGCTCCCTGTGTCCCCCAGCTCATTTTAAAGTTTTCCACTTATCCTGGCTTCCGGCAGCCCAAGACGACCCAAGAGGTCTGGATATCGCTACAAGACAACCCCAGAGGCCCCCAAGGGAGCCTCATAACAGCCCAAGAGGGCCCCATGACGGCCCTCAATAACCCTCCAGGATGGCCCAAGAGTTTCCCAAGATAACCTCCCTGACCGCCAGCAGGCCACAAGATCCCCCCAAAGCCCTACACAGGACCCATAGGCCCCAAACCCATTAGACCGACAAGAAGCCCCCAAGAGGCCCCAGATGCCCCCGAGAGACCCCAAGAAGCCCCAGGCGGCCCCCAAAATCTCCAAGAGGCCTCCGAAAGGACTCGCAGAAGAACCCGGAAGCATCGAACGCGCCCCTGATCGACGACCCAGGCGCGCTGGCGGGATCCACTGACGGAACTTCGGCGAGGGCGTGTTCAGTTGAGCGTTGCCTTGCAAACCCCTGACATTGTTTATCCCTCTCCGAAGATCACGCGACAGCTCAGGGAGACGACCACATTCCACGACCTTCTCAGCCCCCGCGAGCACGCAGGCAATAACGATGATACAGCATGGGCCAGTGGAATGAGCGAAGCGATGAACAGAGACTGTGGCGTTACTTGTTTGAGCTACCTCCTTGAGTTACATCCGCAGTTGCGACTCCTGTGATGGCCCAACTCGGCGATGCGATTCGAGACGTGCCCGTCACCTGGGAGGATCCGATCCTTCTCCGTCCCTCCCTCCCTCCCTCCCTCGTCCCTCGATGCTTCCGTCTCCACCTCCTCCTCCTCCTCCTCCTCATCCTCCTCCTCCTCCTCCTCCTCCTCCCTCCCTCCTCCCTCCCTCCCTCCCTCCCTCCCTTCCTCGCGCAGCCAAAAAAAGAGCTACCCGCCGTGCGTACCCACTGCTTTGCTGCCCCGCTCTCACGCCCTCCCGCTCTGCCGCCCAGCTCGCCGCCAGCGCTCAGCAGCCGCTGCCCAGCTGAGCGCCTGGAGGGCCTGACCCCTAAGCGCCGCCGTGGCCGTCAGAGCAACGTGGCGGACGACCTCCGCCTCCAAGTCAGAACGTAGCCGCCAGACGCTCAATGCCGCCGCGCGGCCGCCTCCCGGGCGGAGCCGGCCGGACTCGCAGCCCTCACGGGGGAGCGCGAGGAGCGACTCCAATGGCCCGGCCGCCCCGCTCGATGGCGCACGGGAGGGCAGCGCCCCCGTGGTGTCGGGCCCTGTTCATTCTCGCCCTCCCGAGCAGAAGCCCCAGGCACATCGTGTGGATTTGTTAGGCCCGCTGCAAACGGGATCGGGCAATGACGTTGATCAAGAAGCGCTGGCTTCCGCCAGGCCCTCCCCCCCGGCTGGGTCGGATCCTGCGTGATCTTGCGCTGGGCGCCGAGGCTGAGGTCTGGGGGCCTCCCGCGGCTGGTCTCGCGGCCACCATGCCAAAGCAAACAGGGGTGAGGAGGGAGAGAGGGAGGGAGGGAGGGAGGGAGGGAGGGAGGAGAGAGGGAGGGAGGGACGGGGAGGGGAAGGAGGAGGACGGAGGATGGAGCCAGGAGAAGGACAGGAGAACAGGGGAAAGATGGAGCAGCCAGCAGCAGGAGGAGCAGCGGCAGTCCGAGGAGGAAGAGGTCGGCGACCACGAGGACCGGGTAGATAGAGAATGGGACGGGGGAGGACGAGGAGAAGGATTAGGCGACGAAGGGACAGGGGGAAGAGAAGAAGGAAAAACAGGAGAACCAGACCGATTGCAAGGAAGAAACATCCCCCGAGGTAATTCGACGAGGGCAGCAGCGAGCCACCGACGTAAAGCCAGACACAAAGGCGAAAATGGAAAAGGCTGAGAACTGTGAGACGAGGAAGGGCAAAGATGCAAGGCCTCTGCCTGTTCACCATGTTGCACCTTTGCACACACTTATCTTGAGGGGAAACGATAAGAGGGGGGGGGCCGGCTGAGCGGCGAAACATCGAGCTGGAATCCGCGATACATCGCCGATAGGTCGGCGATAGGCCCCCGATAGCGATTCCACACGTTCCTGGGAGGGTTGGGCCATCGGGCCTTTATCGACGATCAGTAGACAATGGGGGTCGGCGCATGCCCCCTGGGACTGTCCCCCCCTAACATTGCCCCTACTGACTTTGGCCCTCGGAGGTAGGAGAATCCAACCGGTTCTCGCAGTCTCCACGCTGTACCTGTGCAACTGCCCCGGCAAGATTCGGACTGGGGGATAAGAGAGTGCTGGCGTCTGTTGTAGATGGTAGAAGCACCCTCAGAATAAGAACATCTACAATCGATGCCCTGTAGTAATGAATGAATGAGGCCAAGTGACCGTAGGCACCTGAGAAATGACACAAGCGTGCGCTAGACAGCATACTAGCGAACGCGTTCCAGGCGTCCGCTGGAAACATGCCCCCAATCAGGTAGATTTAAAACATAAATGCGGCAAATGTGCTGCGCATGCTTATGCAATTATGATGCCAACGTCTGCCTGGGCCTTCCCCTCTTACGGCGGCTGGGCTGCTGCGTCAAGTCGGAGGAAGGCTGGAAAGCTTCATGTCTGCCAGGATGTTCGTTACCCTTGTGCGCAATATATCCGAACAGTATAATTTCCCGCGGTAAGCTTGGTGTACCAAGCTCACTGTAGAACCGAGGCGTTGTCTGCGCGAAGGGCATAAGAATGCGAGATGCCCAAGATATTACGCTAATTCGCACTGGCGCAACCAAGATGCGCGAAGCCTTCTAGCAAACGCACACAATTAGGAGATCGCAGTGGGCAGGAGTGCTTGGTAAACGCTGAGGACTGTTTACTAAACGCCAGATGTTGGGTCAAGGGAGTTTTGCATGCCTTGATGATGGCCCCATCCTTCTTCTCCAAGGTTCGGCCGCAATCCCGACGTGGTCATCACCCCCGGCATCCACGGTTCGCGGCAACGAGACACTCCGAGGTGCAACGGTCGCACTCGAAGAAGCCCACAAAAGTGCACATAATGACACACAGACAGGGCAGGACCTCCGAGATTCGTACCCCCTCCTCAAGAGGGTGGAACATCTGCCGAAGCGTAAACGGTCGGAGATCCGCACGGATGTCTTCGTAACCCCTCTCCCTGGCGCCCGGCGCCACCAGTGGGGTCCAGCGCCGATCCAGGACATCTACGCGGAAATCCGAAAGCGTATGCTTATGCCGACTGTATGTCAATTGACTCCATCCTCCATCTCGCTCCCCCCGCGCAGATGCAAGAAACCCAATCCGCGCGGACCTCCGAAAGCGTATGTTTGTACCGACTTTTGCTCGTCGACTCCATCCTCCATCTCGCTGCTCCTCCCCCCAACGACGGCGGCCAGGGTGGCTCACCTCTGCGTCGTCTCCCCCACCTCCATCCTTCTCCTTGCCCCTCCGTCCCCGCGCCCCCCCCCTCTTCCTCTCCTTCCCCCCTCGTCGGCCTCGCTGAGGGGAGGGTGCGACTGCACAGCTCGTGGGGTGAAAGTGAGGCGCCAGGTGGCGGGCAGGGCAAGCGCCAGGCGCACGCTGACATGGATTACGGATCCACGGATCTGGCGCCTGGGGAAGCGTGAGGCCAATGCCGCCCGAATCCCACCAGCCCTCTGGGCTGAGTGGTCTAACGGAGATCCCTGCCACAACCCCCTCCTTCCCCTGCTCGGGGGAGGGGTTTGCCCCTTCCCCTACCCCCTACCCTCTGGGCCTGGGAAGGGGGGGGCGGAGTCGTCAGACCGCCCGCGTTGACCCCAAGATGGGTCCAAGAGGGCCCTCGGCAGCCCAGGACGGCCTTCAAGATGGCGCAAGATACCTCAAGATCGCCCAAGGTGGCCTCCGACATGCCTCCAAGACGGCCCAAGACAGCCTCAAGAGGGTTCCGAGTGCCCTTCGAGCATCCCAGAGGCCAGAATCAGTCAGGCATCGCAGGAAAATCAAGGGGGCGTCTCGCTTTTGTGCTTCCGATGGGCTCCTTGGGCCTCAGGATGGCCCCAAGACGGCCCAAGAGACGCCCAAGAGGGGCACAAGACGGCCCCAAGAGGGCCTCAAGAGCGCCGCAGACACGCCCAATCAAGAGGGCCTCAAGAGCCCATGTTGGAGCATCCGAGGGGAGGCCGAAAGTTCTGACCCCCCTTCCTTTGATCGATCTCCTCCGAGATGGCCCCAAGAGAGCCCGAAGGAACGCACAACATCAGCTGGAAGGCGCCCAACATCACCAGGGAGGCTCTCAAGTGCCCCCCAAGAGGCCCTTACGAGAGACAAAAGAGGCTCCAAGAGGCTCCTCCGAGACATTGAAGACGCTCCAATAGGCCCCAAGGACCATCAGGACCTCTCTTCCTCCTCCTCCTCCTCCGCCGCCGCCTCCTCCTCCTCCTCCTCCTCCTCCTCCTCCTCCTCCTCCTCCTCCTCCTCCTCCTCCTCCTCCTCCTCCTCCTCCTCCTCTTTCTCCTCCTCCTGCTCCTCCTCCTCCTCCGCCTCCTCCTCCTCCTCTCACTCGGGGCATCTGAGCTAATGTTTGCTTAAGCACGTCTGTAGAGGAAAAAACATTACCAACGAATCACACATCCAAGGCCGCATGCAACATCCTCCTCCCCCTCCCCCTTCCGCCTCCTCATCCTCTTCCTCCTCCTCCTTCTCCTCCTCCTCTTCCTCTTCCTCTTCCTCCTCCCCCTGCTCTCCTCCTCCTCCTCCTCCTCCTCCTCCTCCTCCTCCTCCTCCTCCTCCTCCTCCTCCTCCCCCTCCTCCTCCTACCCTCTCATCTGGGGCAATATGATCTGACGTGTTTCTAAATCCACTGGGAATTACGCAACCGAGGAACCCCACATACTTATCATGTGTCTTGCGTGATGGTAGCTGACGTGGAACTTTCGAGCATGTTGCTCGTGGCCGTTGCTTCGTCGGCATCGAAGGCGGCGCGGTTCAACCCGGGAAGGCCTGGCATGCCGTGCCAACAGAGACGATTACAACGCCAAAGGGTCCACACCGCGCTGACGGACCACCCCCTGCGCACACCCCCTGCGGTGTCAAGAAAATGCCACGCCTGCTACGCCCTGGACGACCGTGACGGATAGCGGCCGCGGTGAGGGACCACCCTCTGCGCACCCCCTACGGTATCGAGAAAGTGCCACGCCTGGTTTGCCCTGGAGGGCCGTGACGGATAGCGGCCGCGCTGAGGAACCACCCCCTGCGCACCCCCTCTGGTGTCTAGAACATGCCACGCCTGCTTGGCCCTGCGACGTTGGCGCGTATAGATACCGGGGTGAGGGACCACCCCCTGCGCACCCCCTCTGGTGTCGAGAAAATGCCACGCGTGCTAGGCCCTGCGACATTGGCGCGTATAGACATCGGGGTGAGTGACCACTAGGGAAATCGCCAGCCCTACTATGCCCTGTGACATTGGCGCGTATAGAAACCGCGCTGAGGGACCACCCCTCTGCGCACCCCCCCCGGTGTCGAGAAAGTGCCACGCCTGCCAGGCCCTGCGATATTGGCGCGTATAGAGACCGCGCTGAGGGACCACCGCCTGCGCACCCCCTCTGGCGTCCTGCCAGGCCCCGCGACATTGGCGTGTATAGAAACCGCGGTGAAAACAACCCTTGCGCACCCCGTCTGGTGTCGAGAAAATGCCACTCCTGCTGGGCCCTGCGACACTGGCGCGTATAAACACCGCGCCGAGGGACCACCGCCTGCGCACCCCCTTTTGGTGTCGAGAAAGTGCCACGCCTGCCAGGCCCTGCGACATTGGCGCGTAGAGACACCGCGCTGAGGGACCACCCCCCGCGCACCACCTCTGGTGTCGAGAAAATGCCACGCCTGCTTGGCCCTGCAGCGTCGGCGCGTATGGAAACCGCGCCGAGGGACCACCGCCTGCGCACCCCACTGGTGTCGAGACAACGCCACGCCTGCTAGGCCCTGCGACATTGGCGCGGATAGAGACCGCGTTGAAGGACCACCCCCTGCGCACCTCCCCCCGCGTCGAGAAAGTGCCACGCCTGCCAGGCCCTGCGACACTGGCGCGAATAGAAGCCGCGCTGAGGGACCACCCCCTGCGCACCCCCTCTGGTGTCGAGAAAGTGCCACGCCTGCTAAGGAAGTGGAAGGGGAGGAAGGAGGAGGGAGGGGAAGTGTGTAAGAGACGCGGGTGCGACGCGGCAAGGGTGAAAACCAAAACCCCACGAAACACGTGGGGGAAAACATGGGCAGCACGGTGGTGCAAGAGCCCCTTCACGATGACACAACCGTGGCAGGTCAAACTCTGCCGAAAAGAACCCAAAAGAGACCTCCATAAAGCCGAAACGGCGCAAGGTCGACCTGTTCAACTTACCTTTCGACGACTCATACAACACTTGTTCCCGCCCACCCCGCACCCGCGAAGCGAAAGGCACCCAGGGTGGCTGTCACAGTGTATGTTTCTACGCTGCCCTCATCAAGGCAACTCACCTGGCGATCGTGCCTGGATGGGCAAAAATGTTGTTTTTTGGTCGCGGCCGCAAGCGAAGGCGCAGGCGGCGTCCGAAGTCAGCCCGGGCTACGAGCGAAACCTAATTACCAAGCGCGCGCACTCACGGTTGCTGGAGCTGCCGCCGAGGGACGCCGGGCGGCGCCGGGGGCTAAAGGCGGGCTGCAAGAGCTGCCAGGTGTGCCAGCGGCCGAAGTGCAAACATCCCAGAGGCGAGGACGACAAACGAATTGTACCTTGTCGCGCCAGGCGCCAGAGGTAAACGAGCCACCGAGCAGAGAACGGCATAGCGCGGGGCTATGCAAGCAGTCCAACGTACCTGTGCCGCATGCCAACAGAGGAAACCTCAGATGGCTGAGCAAGAAAGCTTAACACCTCATGAGGCTGGTGGGGATTTGTTTTTTTTTTTCGCAACCGCAAGCGAAGGCGCCAGTGGCGAGTCGAGTCAGCTCGGGACTGGCGTGGATGTGATTTTTGGGTATGCGGGCTCGCGAAACAAGTCGAAAGCCGTCCGAACACTAGCCGGGCCACGACTAGGCAGCAAGAAGAGAGAGGCAAGCGAAGCGAGCGCGCGGGCCGCCACTGGCGGGGATACTTTTTTGTCGCGGCCGCAGGCGAGAGCGCCGACGGCAAGTAGGCTTCGAGCGGGCCGCGCACGAGCCGAATTGCCTAACGCCGACGAGCCGGCGGCCTAAGCAGCGCCTAAGCGGGCCGGTCAGCGGGAGGGGGTGCGGGCTGCAGCTGCCAGGAACCAGGCCCAGGAGCGCGCGCATGCACAATTAACCAACCAGGGTTGGGGCGCAGCCAAAATGGCGCGGACTGGTGGGGATTTTTTTGTTGCAGTCGAAGGCGAGCGCGCCAACGGCGAGTGAGGTCCGAGCGGGCCGCGCGTGGGCCTGATTCACTAGCAAGGGGCAGAGCAGGGCCTACCGCCGAAGCCTCAGCACTGGAGCAGGAAGAGGAACCGGAGGGGGGGGGCTGCGAGCTGCCTGGGCTGCCAAGGGGGCCGCAAGCGCGCGACGGCCTGAGAGCAGGGCCACCAGGTGCAGGCGACAGCTGCATCGAATCGGCACATCGAATCGAACCGGAACCAGCATCGAATCGGAGCGCATCGGGCGGCCATCGAATCGACATCGCATCGGAATGCCTGGGCGCCGATCGAATCGATTCGAAATCGAAATATAATCGGTTGCAAGTCGGCAGCGCAAGCCGAATCGAAATCGAATCGGAATCTGCTAGCCCGAACCGCGCCCACGCCCCGCGCCTGGCCGAGCTTGCGCTTAGCTCCGGCCTGGCCTAGCGTGCGCCTAGCACATCCTAGCCCGAACCGAGCATACGCAGATTTTTCTGTTTTACCTATTAATTCTGATGGCTCCCAAGCCTCCAGAACCCACTGTTCCCTGCCAGGCCTCCTGGAATCGAAATTCAATTTGTCAAAGCCAAACAAATTGTTTTTGCTGCCTCCGACAGCTCCAGGGCCCTCAGCTGCTTCCCAAGCCTCTGGAGGCCAAGAATAATTTTTTCTGAGCTTTAAACACCAGTTCTGCTGGATCTCAAGCCTCCAGACCCCGCCGTTTCCACCCCGGCTTCCTGGAATCGCAATTCGATTTCTCAAGGCCCGAAAATTGGAGCACCTCTGGGCCACCCGAAAACGCATTCTTCGAGGCCAGAAACATTGTTTTTCTCTCTCCGGGGCCTCCTGCGCCTCCGGAGAGCCCCCGGAGCTCCTAAGAGCCGAAAACGCATTCTTCGAGGCCTGAAACATTGTTTTTCTTTCCCGGGCATTCGGCGCCTCCGGAGAGGCCCCTGAGCTCCCGGGAGCCGAAAGCGCCTGAAACATTGTTTTTCTCTCCCCGGGGCCTCCAGCGCGCGGCGCTCCCGGGGGCCGAAAACGCATTCTTCGAAGCCTTAAAAATTGTTTGCGGTCTCTCCGGGGCCTCCGGCGCCTCGGGGAACTCTCCCCAGAGGCACTTTGTTTCCACTAGGGGGAAATTAATTTCCAAAGTGTGTTTTGGGCCGGAAACATTGGAAATTTTGCGGCTGCGTGGAAATAGCAATTGCGCGGGATACACCACAACCAGCAATAACACGCGAATTGCTCGCGCGAGCCACGCTTAAGCGCGGCAGCACCCGCGGTAACGTTGTAGCGGGAGCGCATGCCACATTTGATGCGGGGGCAACGTGGCCCCACTTGTGGAGTGCTTGTGTTGGGGGATTGTGTTGTTGGTAGCACGCGCGGCATCAAATATGGCTGTAAACGCCGCCGATTGCGCGCCCGCGGCTTGTTGTAAAACGCAGCTGGGAGGAGGAGGAGGAGGAGGAGGAGGAGGAGGGGGAGGAAGAGGAGGAGGAGGAGGAGGAGGAGGAGGAAACAGAAAACGAGGAAGAGGAGGAGAAGGAGGAGGAGGAGGAGGGAGGAGGAGGTGAAGGAGGAGGAAGAAGAGGAAGAGGATGAGGATGATAATGAGGAGGAGGAGGCGGAGGAGGAGGAGGAGGAGGATAGTGAGAAGGAGGAGGAGGAGGAGAAGGAGGGGGAGCAGGAGGAGAAGAGAAGGAGAGGATGAGGAAACCATGGAGGATGATAAGGAGGATTATGTTGAGGAGCGTGGGGACAGGAAAGAGGGGGAACAGGCACCCCCGCGGTCGGCAAATGCTTTTGTTTAACAACAAGACAATGCAATACAGCAACACTGTACACAAGTTACTTTGGAAAGTGCGGGGATGGGGGGGAGGTGGGGGGGGCCCGCGGCTGAGTTTCTTTCAAACAACTTCGACTGCGCAAAACGTTCCGTATGGTGCGTTCGTGTCTGTATTTCCCGCACACGACCCACGAAATAAAGCGACATGGAACGGGGGGACGGCACACCAACGCCGCCTCTGCTTAAAATGAGTGTGCGTGACAGGTCGATACACGTGATCGCAACGCCGTCCGAATTTCAACTCAAAGCTCCACCTTCCTCGTCCTCCTCCTCTTCCTCCTCCTCCTCCTCCTCCTCCTCTTCCTCCTCCTCCCCGTTCTCCGCCACGTTCTCCTCCTCCTCATCCACCTTTGTTCCCTCATTCTCCTCCTCCTCGTCCCCCCCCCTCCTCTTCCACCTCCCGTTCCCCCTCTTCCTCAACTCGAGTCCCTCCCCATCGCAGTCGCCTTTGCCGTTCGTCCACTTTGCGCTCCTCGCCCCGCACGCGTTGGGGACGTGTGAGGTGCACGCCGTGACAGCGGCATGCAACCACTGGTGTATCTCTTGGGATCTTCGGGGCCCCGAGACGCGTGAGCCGCCAGCTGAAGTTGCGCGGGCGGTGGGGGGGGCCTTCGGTGAAGCTCAATGGGGCATCGAAACGCCTGGGGGGTCTGTCGGGATAGTCGGGGCGGCGGTGCTGACGCAGTCCGTGCGCACAGGAGGAGACTAAGCAGATGACGTGCAATCGATTGCTGGGTTTCTTCAACCCGCCTGCCCGCCTGCCAGACATAGTACTATTGGGAGTGCGACGGGGAGGCAAACGAATAGTACGAGGACGAAGTGTGGGCATTCCAGTGCGCGCGGGGCTACGCCCGATTAATGCTCGCCGTTTGGGCTGGCGGTGGGGTCAAAGCGGCGAGCTCTATTGCGATTCAGCTACTGTTGGCTATCAACCCCAAGCCCCCTAGTCTCTTGCTGGTACTGCTCGTCTTTACTCCTACCGTCTTGTCCGAACCCTCCATATTCATCATCCACCTTACTACCCGTCGTGTTCATGCGCGTCCTTTTCCGTTCGTAGCGCGTCATCGCTTCTATTCTAACAATCCGACTGTTTGTTATCGTTATCGTTCGCGCTTTACCCCTCTTATTTCTTGGCATCGGTCGTTCCCCACAGTTATTGCTCCTTCTCTCCTGCGTCCTATCCCTGCCCTCAATTCTTCCACATCCCTCCTCCTCCTGGTCACCCCCTTTATCATCGTCTTCCCACTCCTTCCTCCTTCAGGTTGACCCCCGATCTTGGGCTCTCGGGATGTCATTGGGCCCTCGATTCTACCATATGGCGGCCCATGCTGCCCAAGATACGCCCCACTAATCACCCCAGGATGACCGTGCTAGGCGCCCGAGGCCCCGAATGGCCCAAGAAGGCAAACCACGGCAGGCCCCGAGTGGCCCAAGATATGTCGTTCATATGCATTGGTTCTGACTCTCGGGGCATGTCTTAACCCGTCGCATGTGCCAAGGATTGCACGGTGACACGGCGTGTCGCGAAAGAACAGTTCGATGGGCGGCCATCGTCGCAGGGAAAACGACAGGCGCCGAAACAAGTAGGCAGTTACAGAAATGGCGCCATCCGAATGCATGGGATATGCTGTATTATCACATGATATGTTGAGGTTAATGGTGATGGTGATACTGGGTGAGCATGCTCTATTCAAATTGCTGCCCATGCACCGTCCCGCTCTATGTGCGGCAGAAGGCGCATGCGGTCGAAGATCGACCTCTCCCACGTGAGCCTATGACTCGCCGACGCCACAACTGCCAGCGTCAAGTTAAGACTCTCGTCTAAAAATGCGTTGTAAAAGCGCGGGTTCCCCCAGTGGGGGATCCGAAGGGTGAGATGTGCAAACATGTGGCTCTTTGGAGCCTTGGGCGATGCAACCTCGCCCATGAGCGCCATGTGCCTCAAACACATATCAAGCAACGTCTGACAATCCTGCCACGGAATTGCCCTGGCTCGTGTCCGTATGATACACATGTACGAAAGCAACGCGCCCCCAGCTTCCTTCAGCACTGGAGCATGTTTGAACTTGGCCACGTGCCTGGAACAGAAGTCGGTCGCCCATCTCACGAGCACCCCTGTCTCCGCTGCCTTCGTCTTCAATTCTCGGAGATGTTGTTGCCCCAACATATTTCTGGTGAGGGCCCCAATCCTGCAGCTCAAATCAACTTTCTCCCTCTGGCACCACACTCTGTAATCAACAAACATTTGGTTGAGACCCTTCTCGTGAACAATATCTTGACCACCAATGATGCCGTACATGTTGCACTCCAGCACAGCCCAGATAGTTTCGGAGACGTAGCGCTGAAACACTCCGAGATAAAGGACGTGAAGTGTATCGATGTGGAGTGACGTTTGAGGAGTGATGTCAACACCCTTGCTAAAGATCGGGTTCCGCCGTAGCGCAGAATCTATGTTTCTGCGCTTCTCGTCCAGCCTCCGTCGCCAGAAAATGGCAGTGAATGGTAAAGCCCGCTCCTCGGACATCGCAGTATCTGGCAACTCGAGACTCGGATCGAGCCTGTCGTCGTGACACAAGCCGAGGCGCGGCACGTCGCGCGCGAGAATGCGCCCACGCTTCTGTTTCCGTTCGTCGAAATGTAACCCCCCCAGCCACCAGCACGGCCTGCCTGACAGCCTCACTGTCGACGCGCAGCGGCTTCTCACACGCCAAGCAAGTACTCTCGTAGTCATCGTCCTCGAGCGTTGGCCAATCATGACCAGTAAGCGACACCTTGCTGTAATTGAAGAGCTGGTCCTGGCGACAACCGCAGAACAAGCATGGCCTATGGTGCGACTTCCAATTTGCGAACCCTAGCGTGTTGGCCCACTCGCTCCAATCCCCTTTCACTTGCACGAGTAAGAATCGCGCATCGAGGGGCTCACCGATTAAATCAGTCAAGGGGGAACCATCATTGAACTCAGACGCGTCTGGAAGCAGGGTAGGCCGAGCTCCCTGTGCCGACGCCTCGAAACTCCATTCTATGGCGCGCATGATGGGAAACATCGTGTCCCAGCTTCGGCAACCGCACCTGCAAAGAAACTGTTTAGCAACCGATCCGAGGTAGTGCCTCTTGTTTGCTGCGAGGTTGTAGCAGGTGATCGCAATCATGGTGTCAGCGTGTCCAGCCCCTGTCGTTCGCGTGTAACGGATTCCATCCACGTACACCGCGACTGGGTACGCAGGCCGCCCGTCGCCGTGTATCCACCGATGTGGGTGCGTCTCGAACGCTGCCCCCCACTCGGCATCGTTGGCGTAGAGGTCAATGGGCACGCCCAGTGCTTGGATCTCTAAGTTGAGCAGCTCGCGCGCAGGTGCCCAGTGGATGATCTTCGCGCCACGCATGCCTTTCACGTGCGCTGGCGCCTTCAGTTGAATCAGCTCAGGTGCTTTGGGCGAGGTTGGCAATACAGACATCAAGTGGCGTCTGTAGCTGCCCGTCGGTCTATCAGGCGGAAATCCAACTGCTGCCAGCCGATGCCCCACTGCCCCTGCTTTGCTGGCATGCCAGCAAGTCGTGCACAGCGATTTTGCATCGATCTGAGCTCGCGCATACTGCAGCAGTAGATGTTCCAAGAGAGCGTCCGATGCATGCAATTGTTCTATGACAGCGGCCACGTCCTTTTCACCTCCAGGCGCTTCCCAAGTGTGTACGACTGGTCGCTCGTGCTTGCGTTTCCTGGGAGCCCCCCAGCTATGGCGAGGCACTGGACTGTCCGCTTCGGAGCTGGTCGCAGCCACTGGCATGTGCCAGTATGGTTTGAGCTCGCATGGCTACGGATACGGAGGCAGCGGGGTCGGGGGGGTGGGGGGGGGCAACGCAGCAGGTATCGAGTTTCTGGGGAATACATTGGCACCAGTCTCGGCCAACCCGTGGGCCGACATCTGCGGAAACTTGAAAGTTTACCCAATATTGGGCTCTGTCTGGGGTGGTCTCTCTAGTTGACCCAAGGCGGTCCTGGACTATTCTAGGCTTCGTCTCCAGGGGGGGGGGTCGGGTTGCAGGCGGTCAATCGTTCTTGTGGCCCCTCCTCCTCATCTTATCAGTCTTGATCCTCTTTCTCCTCCTCCTCCTCCTCCTCCTCCTTTTCCTCCTTCCCCAAATCACCTCCACGTTCCTCCGTCTCTCTCCCTTTCTTCCCTCACTATCCTCCTACTCCTCATCCTCCTCATCGTCGTCTTGCAGCCCCATCGTTGTTATCCTCCTTTTCCCTTTGCGTCTCCCCCCTCCTGCTCATCTTCCCCGTCTTCCTCGGCATTATCATGCGCCAATTGGCAGGGAACGCGTTCACGGGACGTTGATGGAACAGCTTCGGCGATTGGCGCAGGCTTGTTGGCGAGGGGGGAATCCTCACCAACAGTGGCCTGCGCCCCATCGATTACATCGCCCAAAGCATCGGCAACAGGGAGGATGATGAGGAGGATGAGGAGGATGAGGAGGAGGAGGAGGAGGAGGAGGAGGAGGAACAAGAGGAGGGAGAGTAGTAGGAGGAAGATGAGGAGAAGGAGGAGCAGGAGGGAGGGAAGCATGAGGATGAGAAGGAGGAGGAGGAGGAGGAACAGGAGGAGGACAAAGAGGAGGAGGAGGAGGAGGAGGAGGAGGAGGAGGAGGAGAGGGATAAGCGGAGGAATAGGAGGAGGAGGAGGAGGAAGAGGAGGAAGAGGAGGAGGAGGAGGAGGGGAGGGAGGAGGAGAGGGAGGAGGAGAGGGATGAGGTGAGAGCGGATGAGAGGGAGGAGGAGGAGGAGGAGGAGGAGGAGGAGGAGGAAGATGAGGAGGAGGAGGGGATGTCCAAGCTCTCGCGTTCCTGCACATCTGCCAATCTCGGTCCTGGCCTATGTCGGCTAAGGGAGGGGAGGTCAACGTGGCTTTTTGGGTGTCTTGGCGCTCCCGTCGCGTGTTCCACCCCTTTGTTGATGTCGCCTCCTAGATCGGTCCAGGCCCCCTCCTCCTATCGTACTCTCTTCTGCCCTGACTCCCTCATCTCCTCTCGGTTTGAACGCTCGAAGGGACCCACTGGCTCGATTGCCAGCAACACGTTTGCCGAACTGTTCTCGCGTCGTGACCCTATTCCGCATCTAGGGCACGAGCGAGGGTGCATGGAGGAGGACGCCGACGACGCATCAACACTGATCCTGGCCAGGCCCATCCTAGTGCAAGCGATATGCCATCCTGGGGCACGAACGCCAGGGGAGCCTCAGCCCAGAATAGTCTGGCCAAGATCGGTGGCGACGCACAGTTAGCATCCGACTCCATGGATAGGGGCAGGAAGAAAGATCATGAGGAGGAGGAGGAGGAGGAGGAGGAGGAGAAGGATGAGGGGGAGGAGGAGGATAAGGATGAGAAGGGAGAGGAGGACGAGAAGGAGGAGGAGGAGGAGGAGGAGGTGGGGGAAGGCCCAGGCTGTGTCTGTCCCGCAGAAGTCCATCGGGTTCAGCCTCAGAGGCTTCCTCTGAGCCCTGCACACGTGCCACAAACCGCGCAGCTGCTCTGGGATCGGACGGGGGGCAGAACGCAGCGAATGGCATGGGGCAGGAGGGAGCAGGAGGGGATGGACGAGCGGGGGGGGGGAATTGAAACTCAAGGGGTTCAGCAGAGGAAAACCGAGGAAAGAAGGAGGAGAGGGGAGGAAGAAGGAGGCTGAATCGAGGAGAGAGAAGGGGACATGAAGCGAGGAAGGAGAGGTGGGGAGGGCGGAGGATGGTGGACGGCGGGGGGTGAGGGGCCAGGAGGGAGGACTGAGGAGAGGGAGGCCCGATCCATCGCTTTCTCTTTTTTCTACTTGTTTTTCTGTTTTCTGGTGGTTCGGAGCTTTATTATGATGTTTTTTTCTGTTCGCGCTGCTTTTTCGGGTGGGCACAAACCTGCCGGAAACCTGCCGGAAACCTGCCGGAAACCTGCCGGAAACCCGCCGGAAACCTGCCGGCCCAGTTTTGGGAGGATGTATCGAGCGAAACGCTGGAAACTGCCGAAACCTGCCGCAAACCTGCTGGAAACCTGTTGGAAACCTGCTGGAAACCTGCCGCCTCTCTGCCGCCGACCAAAAACGTCTCCAGAAGAGATTTTTACCATCTGAGCCTCTGCGAGTGGTGGGTTTCCGAACCTTGCTGAAGCGACTGGCGGGAGCACGCGCGCCGCCACCAAAAACGCACCCGAGCCTGGCAAACTGCGCGATACAGCCGTGGGCGACCCCGTGCCCTCGAGCTGGGACGATTCGTAGCCCTGCGAGAGCTTGAATTCAAACTAAGCAGGGATCTGAGCGCTGTCAAACCGTTGACGGCCAGAACCTAGGAGTAAATTCCCGCAGGCAGTGCTCTCCCCTGCTGATGCCAGTCAGGCACGAGCTCGCCTAGCAAAATCCTTCTCCTCCTCATCCTTCTCCTCGTTCTACTCTTCCTTCTCTTCCTCATCCTCTTCCTCATCTTTGTCCTCCTCCTCTTCCTCCTCCTCATCGCCCTATTTCCTCTCCTCCTCCTACTCCTTCTAGCCACCTCTGCCAGTCGAGCCGTCCTCCCTCCCTGACTGGGATCGTGACACTGCCGCTTGCGGGCCACGGGCTTCGGGCCTAATCCGAGCCCTCTCCGTCCATATCGTCCTTCAGCTTGCACAGGCGCTCAGTCTGCTTCTCAAGCTTCTCCGGGAGGCTGCGGAGGTCCGCGACTGTCGTCATGGAGCGGTGCACGTCGACATCGGTGGGGATCTCGAGCTCGCCGCCGTACTGCACGGCTGCCTTGAACATGCGATTGCCTTGAATCCCGCTCACAGCCAATGTGCACAGGCCCCTCAGCTTCGGACCGAACTTTTTCTCTTTGGCGAATGCCCACTCCTCGAGGTCTTTGTCGAGCTCATCGATCAAGGTGCGGGCTCGGCTGCGAGCCAAGAGGTACTTCTGAACCAGATCTGACGCCGCCTTCTTGAGAGACTTCAGCGTGTCATTGGGGGACGCTCCCGTCGTCTTCTGCCGCTTGCTGTTGCTAGGGGTGGAACCCCTGCCACTAGCGCGTCGGCCCCTGCCGCCTGCGGCGGAGCCTCTGCCAGTCTTCTGTCCACGAGGTTCGGGGGCCGCGTGCTCCTGGATCGTCGTTTTGTCAGTCTGCTCCTCGGGGGTGGGCTCCTGGCACGTTTTCTTCTCCTCGGGTTTGCCGTCATTGGGGTGCTTCAGGCTGAGAGCTGGAGGCTCCAGCTTCTGCGGGGTCTCGCTCTCTGGCTTCTTGAGCCCTGCGGCGGGCGTCAACATGGCCGATGCGCTCAAACCTGCGCTGCTGGCCGAGCAAACGTCCGTCGACGGGTTCTCCTCGGACTGAACCGTCCGCCACACCGTCTTGTTGCCATTCTTGTCGGTCTCCCTCGCGTGCCTGAACATCACGCGCTCGCTGCGACTGTTCAACTTGCAATGAGACGGGCCTCGAGCGATGCAGTCCTTGGCGATATTGAGGCACCCTCTCAAGCATGCCTCGCTAGGGTTGTCACCGCCACCCTCGAGCTTGATCAAGCCGTCCCAATTGGCCCACTCCCCGATGACGCTGTCCTCCTGCACGGGGGGGGGGGGGAGGAGGAGGAGGAGGAGGAGGAGGAGGAGGAGGAGAGCGCGGGAGGAGGAGACGGAGGAGGAGATGGAGGAGGATGAGGAATAGGAGGAGGCAGAGGAGGATGACCCTATAGACCTCCACCCTCGTCGCGTGGGAGGGCGACGAGGATGGGATGGAGGAGAAGGGAAGGATGGGGAGAGGGAGGATGAGGAAGATGGGGGCCAGAAGGAGGATGAGGGGAGGCGCAGGAGGAGGAGAACAAGGATGAGAGGGAGGGCGAGAGGTGGAGGTGTCCTGGTACTTCTCGCATAGCTTCCTACCCCAGTCGTTCCTCTCCTGGGCCTTCTCAGCGCGGCTCTTCTTCTGGTGCCCCCCCCAGGCCCCCTTGACCGCCTTCATGGCAAGCCTGGCGCTGGCCACGAGGGGCGGACAGAGGATGATGATTTGAATCAGGCGTGGTGTGTGCGTGGCGTTCCTCCCCCTCCTCCTCCTCCTCCTCCTCCTCCTCCTCTCCTTCCTCCTCCTCGTCTTCTTCCTCCTCCTCCTCCTCCTCCTCCTCCTTCGCATCCTCACTCCCCTCCCTGGTCCACTCCTCCTTTTTGCGTGTCTGGGCCCTCATCGTCTTCTGATCTGTCTTATCTATTTCGTTCACCTCGTCCACGCCATCCCCCTGTTTCTTGATTTGGTTCATTCTCCTGTTCCTTCTCGATCCTGTTAGCTTCAGCCCTGGAGCCTAAACCGCCGACCGATGGGATGGCCTCCCAGACATTCGAATGCGTTTTTTTGTTTTGCGAACTCCTCGAGCTCAGGGTCAAAGGTTTCAGCAAGCTTGGCCAACGCCCCTGGGTCTATGGCCTCGTCCTCCTGGGGCAACTCTCCAGCGCGCGTGTCCGCGAACGCCTGGAGCAATTGCATCTCGATGTTTTTAGCCGAGAAGTCGTCGTTGAGTTTCGTCGGCGCCTCGGGAGGGGGGACATGAGTAGGAATTCAGGCCTTAGCACCGTCCACGGGTAACTGCCCCGCTCGATACATCTGATTCTGCGTGACAAGCATTGAAATCATGTTCTCGGTCGAGATATCGAGGCCCTGGGGGGGGTACTCTTTCGCATTGCCACGTCCCTCGTCTACCCTCGTGCCGACCGCGTTCACCGTCGTCACTGTCGTTGTCGCCGTCTTCTTGACCCTCATCATCCCAACAGGCCTGTCAGTGCCCCTCTCCAGGCGGTGGCGTCCGTGGACGGCAGTTCTCCACCTCGTGACGCGAACCCCCGTACTTCCTTCAGCTCGTACTCTTTCCTCCTGGGTTGTGTTGTCCTCTCCTCCTCCTCATCCTCCTACTCCTCCTCCTCTTTATTATCCGTCTCCACGCCTGCTTCCTCAGTTGTTTCTTCCTGCTCCTCTTCCTCCTCCTATTCCTGATCACCCTCTTCCTCCTCATCCTCATCCTTGTCATCCTTATCCTGATCCTCCTCACCATCCTCCTCCCACTCCTCCTCGTCATCTGTCGGTCGCCTGATTGGTCGGCCCCCCGAGCATCTGCGGCTGCTGCGACCCGCCCTGGCAGCGCGGGGCAGGGGATGAGGGGAGGAGGAACAGGAGGTGGAGGGACGATGGGCATTGAGGAACGATGATCACTGTAGTTCCAACGCTGCAAGAGCGGCCATCCCAGAACGACTGCGACGCTGACCTATAGTTACTGCGCCTGCGAGGGTTGCTCTGGCATGCGTTGTCTGTCGTCCTGCTGCTGGCTTTTTCTTGGTACGATGCGCTGATGGCTGTTCTTGCATGTGTTGCATGCCTTGCATGAGCTGGTCTAGAACGCTGAAGCTGCTGCACCGCGGAGTGTTGATCTATCTACGAGCGAGTGCCCTAGTCTGAATCACTGGCCCAGCCTTCGATCCTGCTGGCTGCCTGCGAAGACACCGACAGAGCTGCAGCAGCCGCCTTAGGCGGCGTAGCTGGAAGCGCATGCACCTGCGGCGCTTGCGAGGACGAGCTGGCGGCAGCTGCGGGGCCCTTCTCCTTGGGCTTCTCGGCGATCTCGGGCTTGCCGTCGTCGGGCTCCTCGTCAACGATCTCGGACTTGTCGTTCGCAACCTTCACCGTCTTCTTGGAGGCGACCTGAGGCTTCTCGGTCATCGGGGCGCCCCCCTCGGCCTTGGACACCTTGCCCTTGCGAGCGTGGTTCTCTTTGGGCGGCGCGCCCAACTCCGCCAGCTTCGCCCTCTTCGCCTCCCTCACGTCGTCTACGTCCTTGATGCCGCCCCTGAGATCCTTCGCCATCGCGTTCATCCACGCAGCTGCCGATTGCTCCTGCCGCTTCACGTCCTCGCCTGGGAACCACTTCACGTTCACCTGGATGATCTGTGGCTCTTTGCCCCGATGGAGCGCGCACAGGCGCTCGATCTCTTTGCTAGGAGGCTGGTTCCACCGAAAGCCAACTTTGATCGCCCTCTGCTTCTCGTCGCAGCCTGTGAACAGCTCGGGCAGGTCATCAGATCCAGAGGCCTTCTTCTTCGCCTTCGCCTTCGCTGTCGTCTTCTGCTTTGCCCCTTCTGGTTTGTCCTTCGCGTTGTACTGCGCCACCGTGATCTGGGGCATGGCTCTCGTGGTCCCGTCCGCCCAATGTGCAATCATAGCAGCTGTGTCTGCTGCGCCGTCTGGAGTGGCCATGCGGTCGCAGTACTCGGGGAAGTCGGACGTCTTGGCATTCCTCTCGGTGCGGAACGCGAGCCTTGCCTCCTGGTCGTAGCCGTAGGTGCACTCGATCTTCTTGGTGTCGACCTCGACCTTCTCGGTGGGCTTGTCGTCCAGCTTCTGCTTTTTCTTCGCAGGAGCCGCATCTGCGTCCTCCACGGTGCTCTCGTCGTCTTGGTAGAAGGAGTCCCCCTCGGAGTCATGCACCTTCTCTTCCTCCTCGCCCCCCTCGTCGTCGGCGCCCTCGTCGAACTCGTTGCACTGCTGCTCCGCATTGCCATCATCTTCGCCATCCTCCTCGGCGGCTTTAGCGTGGGCCTCCTCCTCCTCCTCCGTAGTCTGCTTGAGCTTCTTCGGCACCTCCAGGTCGACGAACCACTTCGGCGCCTTCTGGAGCGACTGCTTGACCGAGAGCTGGGAGACGCGCCGCATCATCGTACGAATTCGTTTGCAGTTCTCCTCCTTCCAGTCGTCGAGATCCGTCTTGGGCAGCTCGAGGTTGTTCATCTTCTGCGAGGCGACTCTCACGAGCGCCCTCTCCAGCGCTGTCGCCGCCACTGTGAGTTTGCCGCCTCTGGCACGCCCGATCGCCACGACGAGGTCGATGTGCTTCGTGATATCCTTGGACACGATGGGCGACTTGCGCAGCTTGTTCCCGCACTTGATGAACGACGGCTGCTTCACAAACTTCTTGAGGGACAGCGCAATGGCCTGCACCTCGTCGTTCTCCGACATCGTCTGCAGTCTGGCTGCAGCAGCAGCGCTCTCCTCGGGAATTGGCAAAAAGGCAGCGGCTCGAGCCAGCCGCTACGGATGACCGACATGCGGTCACGACGAGGACGCAACCTCCACATCAACGGTTGCAACCAGCACCAAGACATGGTGACACGCGAAGGGAAAGGAGGAGGCGGGGGGAGGAGGCGGGATGAGGCGAGCACGAGGAGGCGGGGGAGGAGGAGAACAAAGACGGTTCCCCTCCTCGGGCGGGCGAGCGATCCTCGCCGATCTGCGCCAGCGCGCGAGCCACCCGCATGCCGTCTCTTGGGGCGACTCCATCTGCGCGTCCGCCTCAGGGGGGGAGGCGGGGGGGGGGGCGGTCATTTCATGTGTTTCCTCTCCTCCTCCTCCTCCTCCTCCTCCACGTCGTCATCCTCCTTCATTCGGAATCCGAGCCTCGAGGATCGGCTCCGACATCGACCGCTGCGGGCGGTCGTTCCCCTGGCAGGCATCCATCGGGGTGTCAGTGACCTTCGGGCGGGAAAGAGGGGAGCAGGAGGAAGAGGGCGAGGAAAACAGAGGAGAAACCAACAACGGCGGGTGGGAGGAGGAGGAGGAGGAGGAGCAGGAGGAGGAGGGAAAACATGAGGAGCAGGACGAGGGGAAGGAGGGGAGGAAGAAGGAGGAGGAGAAAGGTAAACCAAAGGAGGAGTAGGACGAGGGGAGAGGTGGAAGGAGGAGGAGGAGGAGGAGGAGGAACAGGGGGGAAGGAGGAGGAGAGGCGGCGGGGGGGAGGATGAGGAGAGGAGGAAACAGGAGAGGTCGAGGGCCTCCGATGCTGAAGGCTCGCCGTCGACCGAGGCAGCCTTCGGGGAGGGGCGTTCCCCTCATTCCCCCCCCCGCCCCCCTCCCCCCTCCTCCTCCTCCTCCTCCTCCCCTCCTCCTCCTCCTCCTGCCTCCTCCTCCTCCTCCCCTCCTGCTCCTCCTCCTCCCCCTCGTCGTCTTCCTCGTCCTCCTCCTCCTTCTCTTCCTCTCTCTTCTCTCCTCCCTCCTCGTGCGCGCCGAACAACCCCAAACAGCAGCGCTGGCACAGTCGAATTTCAAGGTTTAAAACTTGAAATTCGACGGTGCCAGCGGTGGGGTCGATGTATTTTCGCCCGGCCTGCGCAGCCGACGCGGGGAACGGCTCGGACCGCTCGACCGCCGTCGACATGGTTCGAGGCGCCTCGCCGCGTGTCGGGCCCGAAACCTCAACAGCTCGAAGCCGCGCGGCTTCGGAAACAGCAGGCGGGGCAGGGCGACGACGACGAGATTGCAAATGCAACGCACACGGGGGGCGTTAAATGGAGGGGAAGGAGAGAAGAAGGAGGAGAGGGGATGAACGAGGAAGGGGAAGAAGTTTTTTTGATATGCGAACAACGCAACCGCAATATCATCACATGTATAATAAGACTGGAAACTTTCGTCCGTTTGGAAATTCAGACGGCGGCGTGGTGATTTCCACCTAGTGGAAACAAGGTGCCTCTGGGTCCGGAGCTCCCGGGAGCCGAAAACGCATTTTTCGAAGCCAGAAACATTGTTTTTCTATCCCCGTGGCATCCGGCGCCTCCGGAGAGCCTCCGGAGCTCCCGGGAGCCGGAAATTCGAAGCCTGCAACATTGTTTTTCTCTCCCCGGCGTCTCCGGCGCCTCTGGGGAGCCCCCGGAACTCCCGGGACCCGAAAACGTATTTTTTCGAAGCCTGAAACATTGTTTCTCTCCCCGCGGGGCACCCGGCGCCCCCGGAGAGCCTCTGGAGTTCCCGGGGGCCGAGAACGTATCTTCGAGGCCTGAAACATTGTTTTTCTCTCCCCGGGGCCTCTGGCGCCTTCGGGGAGCCTCCGGAACTCCCGGGAGCCGAAGGCGCATTTTTCGTTTTGATGGGTGCAATACTATAAAGCACTAAATATGGCTATTGCGCACTATAGGATCCTATGAACCCGCACTAAAAATAAGAAAAATACTAAAAACAATAGTGAAACATAGTGAAAACAATAATGTTAAATAATGAAAATAATAAAGAAAATATTGAAAATAATGAAAAAAATGAAGCAAAAAGTGAAAATGAAAAATGGCAATTTCTAAGAAAAATCACAAACCAGCTTGCTTCTCTTCCTTTCTCCCCTGACTTTCCGCAGCGGCAGACCGCTTTTACATTGCAAGTTGCACGGTGCAGCGGTTTGGCCCCTTCAGAACTTTCGTTTTTTATCACGCCCAGAACGTCGCGCTCCAACGGGGTTAAGGAGAAGGAGGAGGGGGGGCAGATGCGTTCGAATCCCTGGATGGCAACCTCCGATGGCCTCGCGAGCCTCTTGTCGCGCACGTACTGGGCCCGCGCAAGGCGTCGCTGAGGCCCCTGAGACGACAATGGCAGCGGCAAAACTGAAGGGAACCAAGAAGCTGAAGGGGCAAAGCGGTCGCACCGCTCCTCCTCCTCCCCCCCCTCCTCCTCCTCCTTTTTTCATCCTCCTCCTCTTCCTTTTCGTCCTCCTTTCGGATAACCTGCAAAACGGTCATTCCCAGAATCAGAATTTAAGGGGCAAAGCGGACGCGCCGCTGTTCCTCTTCCTCCTACTCCTCCTCCTCCTCGTCCTCCTCCTCCTCTTCCTCGTCCTCCTCCTCCTCGTCCTCCTCGCCCTCCTCCTCCTCCTCCGGCCCCCCCTCTTTTTTCCCCCCCCCCCCCTCCCCCCCCCCCGCCCCCCCCCCCCTTGGATGCCTCGCAAAGCGTCGCGCGCGACGGATCGGGGCACGACGGGGGGCAAAGCGGACGCACCGCTCTTCCTCCTCCTCCTCGTCCTTCCTCCTCGTCCTCGCCCTCCTCAACCCCTCCTCCCCTCCCCCCCCGCCTCCTCTCCCCCCCGCCCCCCCTGCCTCCTCCGCCTCCTCCTCCTCCTCCTCCTGCCCCTTCCTTCCCTCCTCCCCCTCCTCTTCCCCCCCCCCACTGGATAGCCTCGCAAAGTGGCAAAAGCGGTCTCACCGCTCCGATTGTCTCTCCTCCTCCTCCCCCCCCCCCCATCCTCCTCCTCCTCGCCCCCCTGTCTTCCCTTGGGTAGCCGCGCGAAGCGGTCGCGCCGCTAAATCTCGACAGCGATGGCCGATTGCGCTTTTTTTCTCAGGACATGCTCTAGCAAGTGCAATCGCGCCAGCGCTCGACGCTTGCAGGCACTTCGGCGCCTGCGGGTACTTATGCCATACCCACCAATAACAGCGTTCCAGAAGCCTCTTGTGTCCAGAGAGGCTGCGCCATGAAGGAGTCGCACTGCGCGAACTTCGGGGCGTCGCCCTTTCGCCACCGTGAGGCGCTGGGCAACACCTGGCAAATAAAATGCAACTCGTGAACAATCAACGCCACGTTGCCGCCTTCCTCGGCACCACCGAGGATAAAATAGCGCTTCTCACCAATACGCAGAATATCTCCAGCTGATATGCGAGAGCCACCCACAAGAACGACCTTCGAAACGTCCATGACGTCGTTGCATTTGATGCCGCCCACCAAGGCATTCCCACCTGAAACATTAAGTTGCGCATCGTGGCACTGAAGGGCAATAGCTCGTATCAGTAGTGGTTTCTCGAAGCACCGCGCGTTGTCGATGCATTCAGCGATCAACAGTGGCTTTTTATAGTATCTCTCCGCCACAAGCGTATCAAGTGCGAACCCACCCCTGAGCACCTGTCGCGGCCGGCGCCTGCAGAAATGAAGCTTTGGGATGTGCATGCCGCAATCACCGTGCGCAGACTCGAAAGCCACGGCGTGGTCGCGGAGCGCCACGGCCCCAGCATCTGCCACAGCCGCGCCCCTCTTGGCCAGCAAATACAGAGAAATTGATTTGGCCAGCGCGGCAAAGGAAGCCAGTTCCTTTGCAAAGTCCAACTTGAACTGAGCGGACCCAGCGGTAAGTACATCGAGAGCGTACCGAATGAGCGGAACGGCCGCGATGATCTCGCTCGCCTTGGCGCTGTATTTCTTGCTGGTATGCAAGTGCTTTTGCCGCTGGTCGCTGAAAAGCCCGCTGGCGTCCAGCATGCCGCTGGTCGCTGGAAGAGCTGCAAGTCTGCCACTGCGCGCTGGCGGTGCCCCTGAAGAGCTCCAACGTCAGGCCGACGGCAGCGAGGCGGCGCAGAAACTCACTCAGTTCAACCTGAGCGATCCCATTTATGATCATGCAGTGTGCTGGGTCGTACGCGCGCGTGTCCAGCGACACGTGCTGGCGAAGCTCAGCGTCCAATAGCAAACCATCTGGCACGTGATTAACGCCGCGCATCTTGCATTGCTCCTCGAACGCGCCCTTGGGCAGCGTGGCTTGCAGACGCTGGGGCGGGTCCGCGGAGAAGAACAGGTCCTCCGCGGCGCGCGCGTCGAACAGGTTGGGATCAGAGCACGAAATGGGCACCAGCGTGCTCGCCCTGTCACGCGCTGACAGCAGGGGCTCCGAGCGGTCGTAGATGCCGTGCACATCCTTGCACAGAGCGCAAGGAATTACGCCAGCGGCGCCCTTCAAGCACAAGGCATTTTCAGCGCCATCTTCGTCGCAAAGCAGGTTCGACAGCTTAAAGAAGATGAGCGCAGGGGCGCCGCCAGGCCCAGTGCCATCAATGAGGATGCCCCTTTGCGACGCGCTGTCTGGGCCAATAAAAAGCCGTCGCAACAGTTGGCGAACGACTCCAGACATCTCGCCAGCAACCTTATCGACCACTGCGCGGCGAACAAAAGCGAGAGGCAACCAAGCGCCCTCGCTCGACACCGCGTCAGGGCCGAAGGAGCGGAAGCCCCCGTAAAACGAGAGCGTATTGCGTCTGTTATACTGCCGCAAGATATTGCCTGGCACGAACTCATCGATGCACAAGATGAAGTCCCACGGCGCCGCTGGGGAGCACGGGAATTTTCTTAAAATTGCGGACAGCAAATTTCTGAAGCTCGCATTTCCTTAAGCGCAGCGTTGAAGGAGGCTGGCGAAACTGGCGAAATTGACGACGGGCATGTCGAAGGCCGTGCCGCTTGCCAAGTTCAGCTGTATTGGCGCATCCAGACATGCTGATGCGAATTCCTCGTGGGCCTTTCTGATCCTCCACTTCGCCATGTCGTCAATGATCTCTGGCTGCTCCTTCAAGCAGCGCGCAGCGCCGATCACTGACGCGTTCGACGCTTTAAACGAGGCAACCAGCGGAGCCAACGCGCGCGACCTCTTGGAGACGTTCTCGCCCGCATCGGAGCTTGAACGTTTCATCGGGGATGGGGCTGGCTTGAGCAAAAACTGGCTCGAGCCAGAGCTGGCTCGGGCGAAAGCTGGCCTGAGCCAGCGCTACGGTTGAGGCGGCGCTGGGCGGAAGCATCGGCATGAACGCGCAGGCGCAACAAAGCGGTCAGACCGCTGCGCTGATGCAAATACAAGCGAAGCGGCAATGCCGCTGCAAGTTGAGAAGGACACCA
Organism: Prorocentrum cordatum; assembly: GCA_963575745.1. Lineage (NCBI taxonomy): Eukaryota > Dinophyceae > Prorocentrales > Prorocentraceae > Prorocentrum > Prorocentrum cordatum. Next base: position 691,051 of record CAUYUJ010020204.1, read on the forward strand.
CTATAGCAAAGCGGCAATGCCGCTGCAATGCAACTACAAGTAAAGCGGCAATGCCGCTGCAAGTGAAAATGACACCATCAGCAAAGCGGCAATGCCGCTGCTGCACGCGACAACATCATGATGCATTCCGCGGCTGGAGAGGGGGGATAAGCGGTTAACTCATGCAGGAGGGGAGGGGGGAGGAGGAGAAGGAAGAGGGGGAGGAGGAGGAGGAGGAGGAGGGATGCGCGTTTGCTATGGGAACTGCATCGGCGCGGACTGCTGAGAGGAGCAACGCAGCAGCTCCCGATGTATACGACGCTAGCAAGGGGAGCAACGAGCTCCTTATATATCCCACGCGAGAGCGGTTGCGTCCGCTGCGCGCCCCTGCAAGCACGCTCAGACGCCCAGGTAGCCACCGCCACGGTCATGCCATCGGTAACCAACCCGTCGATGGAGACTTACTCCGAAGTGATCTGGCCAGAGCCCCAGTGGATCACTTCTTTTTGGCCCACGACTGCGTCTCGAAAGCAGCCTCGATATTCTTCATCCACGCTGTCATGTAGTTGACAGCCGTCTTAACCCCCTCCTCCTTGACGTCTGGGGCGACATCCTCGTCCTCCAGGCACTTGTTGCAATACTCCACAACATCATTCAGAAACTTCTGCTTTTTGGTGGCCCCCTCAGTGTACGTCGTCGGCGCCTGAAATGAGAGGGGGCGACTCCCCCCTCCTCCTCCTCCTCCTCCTCCTCCTCCTCTTCCTTCTCCTCCTCCTCCTCTGCCTCCTCCTCCTCCTCCGCCTCCTCCTCCTCCTCCTCCTCCCCATCGTCAGATCCGATCTGACTCCGTCGCCTTCTTCGCGCGCTCATCGCGCAGAAGATCCCCCGTCTTCTTCAGCAGTGGCTTCACCGCCAACAGCACCTTGTTAACGGTCTGCAAGCCTTTGGTGCGCTTCTTCTGTTCCTCCCTTTTGCGGGCTGCCTCCTCTTTGGCCATCTCCCTGTCCATGGTTTTCTGAATCTTCTCAGCCTCGCGGGCCGCCTTCTTCTCTGCTGCGAGCTTCGCCTTGCGCTTGGCCGCGAGCTCCTTTGGGCTGAGGCCCGCGTCAGACCCTGAAAGCCCTTCCTCGTCACCGTGCTTGCCTTTCTTGTCCTTCTTGCCTTCCTTGCCCTTCTTTCCCTTCTTGCCCTTCTTACCCTTCTTGCCCTTCTTCTTTTCTTTTTCTTGTCGGAGCTCGAGGAGCTGGAGCTGCTGCTGCTGTCGCTGCTGCTGCTGCTGCGCTGGCGCTTCTTTGAGCCATTCTGCTTCGGCAGCTCCGCTGGAGCCTCCTCGAGCGCCGCTGCTGCCCCTGCCGCTGTTGCGCTCTGCGGCTTTTCAGCTTCCTCGGCAGCCCCCAGGAAGGCTGACGCTCTGCGCTTGCGATTGCGGTCAACTGTTTTAGCTATCTCCTGCATGGTGACCTCCTTGATCCTGGCCTCCGAGATCTCGTGGATCTGAACCCGGTACGTCTTCCCGAGAACTGGATGATCCTCGATGTCAGCAGCCTGTGTTTTCTCCTCAATATCTTTCGTGTTGTATCCCAGCTTCTCGTACGCAGACAAGGGCAGGAATTGCCCAGTGTGGGTCTCCGTGATGCGCTTCATGCGCACATTCATCAGCATCCCCTTCATCGCGTCGCGGCAAGCAGCAGCGGCTGACCCGCAATTCTGGTAGAAGTGATCCTGCTCCTCCGTGGTGAGCTCGTCGAACTCCGCAATCGGCCACCCGCCGAAATCCTTCGAAGTGTTTGGTCGCGTACCCTGCACGTGGCACACGTGATGACCGTGCCGCCATGGGTGATCTTACAACCCTGTGCAAGCGGATTCGTTTCCTTCTTGCACATGGAGCATTTCGGGTCGCCCTGCGAGAGCAGGGCCTCAACCTCTTCCCCCCTCTTGTCGTCGTCCGACAGCTGCTCCACTGGCACGTCCTCCTCTTCAGCCTCCTCGCCCGCCTCCTCTTCAGCCTCTTCCTTTGTTGCCTCTTTGTCAGGCAGGGTGTCCCTTGTTGCCTCTTTGTCAGGCTTTGTCGCCTCCTTGGTTGCCTCGGGCTGGGGCGGACAGGGCGGGCGGGCGTCGCTCGGGGATTCTGCCGGCGCGACCTCGGGAGCGCGGGCGACGGGCTCGTCGGCGGGTTCGCCGACAGGCTCGCCTGCTGCTGGCTGAAGGCTGCCTGCGACAGCGTCTCCCGCCTCTTCGGTTGGCGCCTCCTGGCTGCCTGCCGCGGTCTGGCGCTGGAAGAGCGACTGCAGCACGTTCTGAGCTGCCACTGGTGCCATGGGAGCAGGGCTGTCGTCGGAGAAGCTGGGCAAGGTCGTCATCATCGCGTTGGCGATGACCTGTGCTGCGTCTGCTGCATCAGTAGCATCGCCTGAAGAGGTGCGGGGGAGGGGGGTCGGGTGCCAAGCGGTCACGCCGCTGTGAGGGCATGAGAAAAGAGCGGATGGAGAGATGATGTGAGGGCACGAGAAAAGAAGCGGCATGATCGCCGTCATCGTCACAAGGCAGCGAAGCAACCTTGCCTTGACGCCGCTTCTTCGCCACGCGCTTGGACGCCATGGCGTGCGCGGGAGAACTTCCGACGAAGGCAGTCGCCTCGGGAAGCCCTTCAAGTGGCTGCGAACGGGAAGCGTGAACGCGGGAAGCGACCGCGCCGCTGAATTTGCAGAGCAAAGCGGGTAGACCGCTGAGGAGAGGGGAGGCGGGCGAGGACGAGGAGGAGGAGGAGGAAGAGGAAATGCATGCGACAACTGCAAGGCAAAGCGGCTGGGCCCGCTGAGGAGGAGGAGAAGGAGGAGGGGGAGGAGGGAGAGGGCGAGGAGGACGAGGTGGAGGAGGGCCCAAAACATATAGATCACTGATCTGTCTGGTTTCGGCCGCTCTTCCCCCCCCCTCAGGGACCACGCAAAGCAAAGCGGCTGCGCCGCTGAGGAGAACGCGGAAGGGGGGGGGGGGAGGAGGAACTGCGCGCGGCGCCTCCTCGACGGGGGGCGCCACCCTCCGCTACGCTCATGCGGGCGCAGGCGGGGAGCACAGCTCCCGATTCGAAACGCGCGGCGCGCGGATTCACTCAGTGAAGCCGTCGCCGCTGGTTGGCGCGCCTGTCCCTCTCGCCGTCCTGGGCAGCGCGCGCCTGAGCCGCGATCGCCAGGCGCTCGTCGACGAGCTTCGTGGCCGTGTCCGCGTCGACGGTGAGTGGCGCCTCACCTCAGCATCGGTTAGCCTAACAACCCCATGTAGCCCCCCACCAGCCCACCCCCTCCCGCCGCCCCCGACATGGGGATATACACCCCGAACCCCCAGGCATTCCGCCTATATCCCCATGTCGGGGGGTAAATCCCCTAGTGGAGAAAAGGCCACCGAGATGGGGACAGGGTTCGGTTAAACGATGCTCATCACCGAAGCTCGCTCGGCAATTCCGAACGCACTGCAGGCAGCAGCGGTGCCGCCAGGAGCCGTCCTGCGCGAAGTGCCACGCGTCCATGGCGGCTGCGGGGCCGAGGGCGCCGCGCGTGGCGCAGCGAGCATCCCAGGCAGCCATTGAACGAATTCTCGAATTCGGTTGGGCGAATTCAAAAAACTTGAAGCCAAAAACGGCTGCGACGAAATCGTTATCCTGTCCTCCTCCTCCTCCTCCTCCTCCTCCTCCTCCTCCACCTCCTCCTCCTCCCCCCCCACGCAAAGCGGTTGGGCCGCTGAGGAGCAGCATGGGGAGGCAGGAGGGAAGCGAACGCAAAGCGGTTGGCCCGCTGAGGAGGGGGGAGGAAACGGAATGAGGGAGGTGACGAAAGCGCTTGGCCCGCTGAGGAGGGGGCAGGGGGGCAGGTGCCCAATCAGACAAAACAACAAAACAACCAGCAGCAACAAAAGAACAAACCGCTACAACAACAAACAACAACATAGAACAACACACAAACAACAAACAACAACATGTTGTTGTTTGTTGTTTTATGCTGTTGTTATGTTGTGTTTGTGTTGTCTGGCGTTGCCTGGCGCCCGCCCTACAAGACAACACAAAAACAACAAACAACACCATAAAAACAGCATAAAACAACAACAGACAACAACACAACAACAAACAACAACATGAAAACAACACCCAGCCAACATCCAGCTAACATCCAGCCTGCTGCCAATGGGAAGGGGAGGAGGGGGATTGGGGAGGAGGATGGGGGGGGGGGGGCGGAGGGGGAGGAGGAGGAGGGGGAGGAGGAGGAGCGGCAAGAGGATAGAGGAGGAGTGCTTGGGGGGGGGGGGGGGGGGGGGGGGGGAAACGAAGAGGGGGAGAGGGGGGGCGAGGGGGGCAGAGGGGGGGAAGAGGGGGGAGGAGGAGGAGGGGAAAGATGATGGAGTAGGAGAGTTAGGAGGAGGAGAGGAGGGGGGAAGGAGGAGGAGGGGGAGGAGGAGGGGAAAGAGGATAGAGGAGGAAGGGTAGGAGGAGGAGAAGGGGGAGGAAGAGGAGGAGGAGGAAGAGGAATGGGAGGAGCTTCGGAGCTTCGGATTTGGGGGTGCCGAGGCCCAGGAGTGCCAGCACCAAGGGGGTGCCGAGGCCCCAAGAGGGGCGCCGAGGAGGAAGGGGGGAGGGGGCAGAGGAGGAGGAGGAGGAGGAGGAGGAGGAGGAGGAGGAAGGGGACGAGGAAGAGGAGGAGGAGGAGGAGGTGAAAGCGGAAAAGAATGAACGCGGACAGACCGCTATAACAAGCAAATCTGGCAAACCCATGCAAGCGGCCAGGCCGCTGTAGCAATACTGCAAACGCACGCAAGCGGACTGGCCGCTATAGGAAGAGGAGGAGGGGGGGAGGAGGAGGAGGAGGAGGAAGAAAAGGAGCAAGAATGGATGGCAAGGGATCTCGCGCAGCCTCTGTCTCCTGCAAAGCCGCGCAAAGCTCGAGCGTTGCCGTCTCGAGCGGAACTCAGCTGGGCGCTGGCTAAACAGGGGCGTCTCCAACGCAAGACGCGAAGTGCTCTAATACGAACAGGCTCGCAGCAACTGAAGAAGGATGAAATTCCCGGTGGTGAGATGATCGACGGTGAGATTGCGATGGTGAGATTCTCGATGGTAATGAGAAGAGAAGAAAACGAGCCACTGCAGATGCCGCTCAGCCGCGACCGCCGAAGACCAACCCCGACGAGTGCGCATCGATGAGCTGCTGGATGGTCTCGTCGGCGTCGTTGAACGTCTGCAGCTCGTTCGAGAATGCAACCCTGGCGCCATCCAGGAAGCGCAACATCTGGCTCGACGCCCTGCTGCACCGCTTGACGTCGTCCTGGAGCGCCTTGAGCTCGCCGAGGCTCATGGTCACCCTCGCGGCGTTGTCCACGATGGCACAGCTGCCCTGATGCATGCGCGCCAACACGGCTGGTGACTTGGACGCCGCCCCTGGTGCTGCTGCTGAGTGCGCTGCAGCTGAAGCCCCTGACGTTGCTGCACTAGCGGCGAGCTTGGACGCCACCAACTCAGCGATCTGCTCCGTGTCGACGCCGCTGCCAGAACGACCACGACGAGCCCTCTTGTTGTCGCGGTCCCTGTCGTCGTCGCGGCGGTCCCTGTCGTCGTCGGCGCGGCGGGCCTTGTCGCCGTACTGCTTGCGGTCGATGGCTTCTGCAGCCAGCCTCTTGTTCTCCTGCTTCTCCGCCTCCCATTTCATCCAACGCCTGTACTCGTCGTCCTTCTTGCTGATGGTGCGATAATCGACCTCGGCCGCCTGCGCGAACTCCTTGAGCTCCTCGTCCGTCATGCCATCCACATCGCTAGTGTGCCTGTTGCTCCAGCGCAGGTGCATGAACAGCTTATCCCGCGCGTCCGCCTCGGAGCCCCAGCTCTGGCACCTGCGAGAGCGCTTAACCCACTTATCATGCGGGCAATTGTGGCTGAACGGGCACTCATGGAACCACCACTGCGCGCGCGTGTTGTCGTCGTCGGCGCGATCGCTCGCCATCGCTCGCGCGCTGGCGGAGCCTCGAGCGGAGCCTCGCTCGAGGAGGCGGGAAGCGGCGCGCCTCGCGAGGAGGCGGCAGCGGAGCCCGCAGCTCAGCGCTCGATCCGAAACGCAAGGACGCGGCGCAACCAATGCGAGGCTACATGGCGATGGCAAGACGCAAAGCGGTCTTGCCGCTGTTTGGCAAAGGCAGGGTTTGCGGGAGAAGGAGGAGGCGCAAAGCGATCTGGCTGCTATTTCGGTGGAAACGACGATGGAGGTGGACAGACGGGGAGGCAAAGCGGTCTGGCCGCAACATGGGTGGAGGAGGTGGCGCAAGAGAAGGGGGAGGTGCAAAGCGGTCTGGCCGCGATATGGTGGAGGAGGTGAAGCAGGAGAAGGGTGAGAGGCAAAGCGGCCTGACCGCTACATATATCTGACGAAGGACGATGGAGGTGGACGGACGAGGAAGAATAGGAAAAGCGGTCTGGCCGCTATGAAGAGGAGGTGTTAGGACGAGGAGGAAGCACGGCAGCTGCACGGGAGCTTGGGGCAGATGCTGGAGAGCACGCTATTTTGTAACTCCGCGCGGGCCGAGGCAGCTCGTCTGCTCGGCGCAGAAGCGTCGCGAGGGCGCGGGGGTGCGCCCGATGCGAGGCGCGTCGGGCATGGGCTTGCCGCTTATCGTATTCCTCCTCCCGCGCTCCCTTCTCCTCGTCACCCTTATGGTGGCCCTCGTCTCCTTGCTCGTCCTCCTCCTCCTCATCGTTTCCTTGCTCGTCATCTGCTCCTCGTCTTGCTCGTCCTCTCCCCCTCGTCCTCCTAGCGGTCGCGTCCGCTACTGCAGCGCTGAGCTGAGCGGTCGCGCCCGCTTAGCTGTCGCTTCCGCTGCAAAGCTAAGCGGTCGCGCCCGCTACTCAGAGGAAAGGCTTGGGTGAAGGCGGTTTGCCGAGCCGGTTGCTGCTGCTGGCCGCGGTGCTGCTGGTTTCCGCCTTTGCTGCTGGCGGCGTTGGCGAGGCCGCCCTGGCGACGTGCAAGGCGTTCTGGTAGAACTGCCACGCCCTCTCGAGCTCCTTCGGGCGCGGGTTCTGCGCCTTGAACGCCGCCACAGCCGCGGGGCCCTCATTCTGCGCGCGCCCCAGCAAGCGGTAGTAGTCGCGATTGAGGCCACCGCTGATGCCGCACCGCGCCTTGCCACCGTTGACCCCCGCCCTCCACGGCCCCCCGTTCGGCGATCTCGAGCCGTGGGGGCCAGGCTGCAGAGCCTGCGGCGGCGGCTGTGGAGGTGGCGTCGGCTGCTTCGGAGGCGGCGCTGGAGTTGCCGCTGGAGGAGCCGCTGGAGGCGGCGCTGGAGGCTGCAGCAGAGCCTGAGGCGGCGGCTGCGCAGGTGGCGTCGGCTGCTTCGGAGGCGGCTGACGCGCCGCAGGAGGCGGCGCTGGAGTTGCCGCTGCAGGGGCCGCTGCCGATGACGCCGCGATAGGCTTGGGCCCCGGCGAAACCTCGGACTGCGACGCCGCCTTCGGCCAAAGCGGCATTGTCCCCGAGGGGTGGCCTGCTGCAGCTGCCGCAGGAAACGGCGGTGGAGGGCCTGCTGCAGCTGCCGCAGGAGGCGGCGGTGGCGAAGCTGGCGGTGGCAGCGGCGGTGGCAGCGAGGTAGCCGATGCCCCCTGCGGCTTCGGGCGCGACACTTTGAAGTAGGTTCCATGCGCTTATTCGGCAGCTGCTCGGCGCCGAGCTTTGAAGAAGGGTCATCTTCTTCTTCTTGCGCACAGGGCTCTTCACCTGGCGGCTGCCAGGGCTGTCCAGGCCGCGATGCCGATCGAGCACTCGCGCCATGGCCTCTCTGTGGCGAGTCGCGGCCTCCTTCGTGCTCGGGGAAGTCTGCCGCGGCCACGGAGTGCTCTTTCGTGCTGGCGCTGGTATTGCTGGTGCTGCCGCTGCTGCTGATTCATCGCCGCTGCTGCTGGTGCTTCGTGCTGCCGCTGCTGCTGGTGCTGCCGCTGCTGCTGCTTGGCCAGCATCTGCAGGAGCTTCTTCCCGGGGCACGGGAGGGGCTCGGAGTGGGACAATGCAGGGGGAGGTGAGCATGCAACTCAAACAAAACAATCGACGACTAGCGCAAGCACATCGACGCTGCGTTGGCGTAGAAAGAAGCAGAGACAACAAATGCGGAGATATCCTCTCCAAGAAGAAAGGAGTGCACCGCCGCGTTCTCCATTTCGAGGAACGCCTCCATGGCGCTCGCTGCAGGGGGGCCCAGGGAGGCTCAGCGGAGCCTCGCAGGGGGGCGCGGCGCAGGCGGCCGCGCAAGCTGGAGGAGGAGGAGGAGGAGGAGGAAGAGGAGGAGGAGGGGGGCGAGGAAGAGGAGGAGGAGGAGGAGGGGGAAGCGGAAAAGAATGAAAGCGGACAGACCGCTATAACAAGCAAATCTGGCAAACCCCAAGCGGCCAGGCCGCTGTAGCAATATTGGCGAACGCATGCAAGCAGACTGGCCGCTATAGAAAGCATCAAGCAAAGCGGTTAGGCCGCTGTACCAAACGTGGGCATGCTGAGATGATGCAAGCTTGCGTGCAGATGCTCGTATACGGCCAGGGCTGCTGACGCGCAAACGCAGCGATGAAAGTCTGAGCTCTGGCGCGATCACTTCGTCGAGAGAAACTCGTGGCCACTGGGCGCGTCCACGTTGGCCTTGCTGCGCGCGTCTTTGCAGGTCTTGATGGCCTGCAGGCTGGCCCGCCTTCCTTCCCTGTGCGCTCCCCTGCGCCCCTCTGCATGCACTCCCCATGCTCCCCGACTCTCCCCTGCGCTCCCCTACTATCCCCTACTCGCACCTATCCTCCCCCTACTCTCCCCTACTCCCCCCTTTCTCCTGCTGCTGCTGCTCCTCCTCCTCTGCTGCTGCTGCCCCTCCTCCTCCTCACCCGCGAAGTCCCCCCCCCCCCCCCCTCAGATGGAAAGGCCTCCTTCTTTGTCGCCTGCTTCGTCTTCGTGGTGCACGGGGAGCTCATGGAAGCCTGCGTGTCTGCAAGGTCCATGAAGCGGACGAGGAAATTAGAACGCGTTGACTCGTCGTACACGCGCGGCAACTTCACGGAGCCAGCGGCCGCTGGCTTTTTCATAACGGGTTTTGCAGCCTTCTTGAGCTCAGGGGGTTCGCCATCTTCCTTCCTTGCCCTCTTGCGGTCGGCCTTCTGCGAACCGTAGGCCTCTGTGATCCTTGCTGCTGCTTCGGCTACGGTCAGCTTGGGCTCGGAACCCGTCAGGGCGTTAACGGCAGGCGCCGCTGGTGCTGCTGGCCCGTCTGCGAACGGTGCTGCAGCTGCTGCTGCTGCTGCTGCTGCTGCTGGTGCGTCTGCTTCTGGTGCTGCTGCGGACGCTGATGCTGATGCGCTCGGTGCTGGCGGCGCTGCTGCAAGCGCATTTGGCCCTCGGGGAGGCGCCAGCGCTGCAAGCGCACCTGGCGACGCGGCAGGCTGGGGTGATGCAGCAAGCGCTGCAGGGGCCGCTGCATGCTGCATTGCAGCGCTGGCCGCCTGAAAAAAAAAGCTCGGACTTTGCGCCGTCCCGCTCGGCGGCCCTGTGAGAGATTGCTGCAACACCTGATGGATCTGCGACTGCATCGGAAGCAGCGCCGGCATCATCGACGTTACCAACTGCGCGACCATCGCAGGCGACGCGCCCTGGCTCGGCGGCAGTTGCCGATGCTGCTGCTGCTGCTGCTGCAAAGAAGGCCATTGTGGAGAACCTTCAGGACTCTGCCTCGGGACAGCTGGCTGCGCCCCGCGGATGCTCCACGAGAAGCTCGCAACGCTTGCGGGCCGATATGAACGATGGCGCATCTTGGTAGTCTTCTTGAGGATGTTCCAGCCGACGGGGTCGAGATCGAAACGCTTCGGCGGGAACACACTGTACGCCCGCTGGTACGCAGTGGGATAGTCGTTCGCCAGGATACTAGGCACCGTCGGCAACTTCATGATGACAAGATTTGGGGTCGTCAGCTGACGCGCGGCCACCCTCTCCGCGAATAGCGCGCCGACGGCCAGCGCAGAGTCCGCCCTTTGCGCAACGTCAATCTGAATTGCGCCGTCAAGACACCTCCCTGCTTGCATGAGCAGGCAAGCCATCGTCTGCTTCGTGGGCTCTGAAGCTCTGCGGAGGCCGATGTCGATGAGAAAGTCGAAGAGGGGGTTGGGATCCCTCGTCGGCAGGGAACCCCAGATTGCCTGGGGCAAGAACTCCTGGAGCGACCCCAATCCTGAAGGCCAGCGACGCAACTGGCAGAATCGCCGTTGCTAGCCAGCTCCGAGATGCAGGCGGCGAGGGCTGTCTTGTCGGCGTCGGCGAACTGTGACTCCGCGATCGCCTGCAGAATCGGCTGAATGTCCTCTGGAGGCAACCTCGCCTTCTTGAGCTCCTTAACCACCTGCCCCGCTTGCGCGGCCGACGCCGCGGCAACCTGCAGCGGGTCGCAGATCGACTGCAGGATGAAGCCGACTGCGGAGATGCGCCGCGCAATCGCAGGGGCGTCCATCCTGCGGCGCAACCGTCAGCGGCGACTATAGCCGCTCTTGAGCCGTCGCGTTTCGCGGCTGCGAGCGCACGCTGCGGCGCGACGCTTGGATGGAGAGAGGCTGCGAAGCGGTCAGGCCGCTGATAAGAGGGGCCGTTCCCGGTCTTGCTCCTCCCCCCCCTGCCGGCCCCTCCTCCCCCTCCTCCTCCCCCACCCCCCCTTCATCCCCCCCCTCCTCATCTTCATATGCTGCGCGCAAGCACCAAGCGGGCACGCCGCTGCGACGCCCGAAGCGACGCACAAGCTGCGCGAACCAACTAGTAAAGATTTAGCGGTCAGACCGCTGTTACAAGCAAGGGCGCATAAACGCACGTCAGCGGTCAGGCCGCCGCAACAACTGAAGCGGCCAAGCCGCTGCAACGAGCAAGGGCGACATTGCGCGATATGGAACGCGAAACCAAACGCAAAGCGGCCTGGCCGCTGCGAAAGTCAGGGAAGAAGGAGAAGGGAAGGAGACAAACTGATACTATGCAAAGCGATCTGGCCGCTGTAGCATACATGGAGGAATAGAAGAGGAATGCAAGATCTGGCCGTTGTTGAATACATGGAGAAATAGAAGAGGAATGCAAAGCGGTCTGGCCGCTGTAGAAACCATACAGGAATAAAGGAGGAAGAACGAGAAAATGTGCGAAGCGGTCTGGCCGCTGTAGAAAAGTACGAGGCACATCATGGAGGAGGAAGAGGAGGTATCCAGCGGATGAAGAGCGGGATCCCCCCCGCGGCGGCTCGCGCGGCATGTGTCAGGATGTCGAGCTGCAGGTAGTAGAAGCCGCCCAAGAAGAACACCTCCTCCTCCCTCCTCCTTCTCCTTCTTCTCCCCTGGAGCACAACGTTCTGGCGTCGGTCAGACTTGCTTCAATGTCTGAATTTTGAAAAATACAGAAAAAGTAAAACAAATAATGAAAAATAGTGAAAATAGTGAAAAATAAAGGAAAATGATGATAGATAGTGAAAACAGTGAAAAAATAATAATGATAAAAATGAAAAACATAATGAAAATAGTAAAAATAGTGAAACAATACATATGTTTAGGGATTCCAAGTTCAGCTGATGATAGGACACTGTAAGCTCCTATAGATCCTATAGTGAAACACAGGGGGGGCGATCGGGGACTATCACTATCGGCATTCCTATGGAACCTAGTGGGCCTCCTATCGAATCCTAACTCATCCAAACCTCTCCTAAAATAGAACCGCCTACCTAACCTATAACTACTTATACCTGCGCACCCATCAAAGCGAGGCCTGAAAAATTGCTTTTCTCTCCCAAGGGCCTCCGGCGCCTCCAGGGAGCTCTGGAGCTCCCGGGAGCCGAAAACGCATTGTTCGAGGCCTGAAACATCGCTTTTCTCTCCCAGAGGCCTCCAGCGCCTCCGGGGAGCCTTTGGAGCTCGCGCCTCCAGGGGGCCTCCAACAACGCGCCACTGCGCACATCCGGCCAATCAGTCAACCAACCTCCTTGCTCCTGCTCCTGCTGTTCCTCCTCCTCCTCCTCCTGCTCCTCCTCCCCCTGATCCTCGTCCTCTTCCTCCTCCTCCTTTTTTCTTCAACGGGAAAAAGCCCAGCGGCATCGGATCGGCGCGAGTCTGTGGGCAGCGAAGCCGAACTGGAAACCGGCGGATTCGATTCCCTGGGCCGGCACGAGGCGCCAGCGAGGCGCCCGCGGCGAAACCGAATCAACCGAAGTAACCGCAACAACCGAACCGACCGAACCGATCGATACTGATCGACACCAACGCAACCGAACCGACCGGCTCGCGGCCGTCCATGTGGATTATGCCAAAGTCAGAGGAGGGGAGCATGAGGGGAGACCGGGGGGGCGGCGCATCGAATCGAAATCGAATCGGATCGAGATCGAATCGAAATCGAATCGGTTTCAACCTGCGCCGAATCGCATCGACATCGAATCGGAGTCGGGCGCGCCCGCATCGGATCGAATCGATCGAACCTGAATGATCCCTGAGGTGTGACTTGAACTGCAGCAAATTGACCAACCGCGGTTGGGTCGCAGCCAAAATGGCGCGGCACTCTGCCAGGGTGTGACCAGGGGGGAGCCAACTGGTGGGGACACTTTTGTCGGCAACCGCAGGCGAACGCGCCAGCGGCGAGTCGAGTCAGAGCGGGCCACGCAGAGACGATTGATGGGGATACGTTTTAGTCAGCGGCCGCGGGCGAGCGCGCCAGCGGCGAGTCAGGTCAAAGCGGGCTACGCAGAGACTAATTAGGCAGAGGCGGCGCGCTGATTGGTGGGGATACGTTTTTTTGATTGGCGGCTCACAAGGACAGCTCCAAGGAGCGGGACGGTCTCGGCTGGGGCGCAGGGCGAGAAAATTAGCTGCTGGGCTGGTGGGGATACGCGAAGCGTCAAACATTTGCGACGGATCGCGCCGATTCTGCACGGAAACGGGACATGCCGTTAAACCACGCGCCTTATGAGCATCGCTGAACCGATCCCAATTCCCACTGGGGTGGCATTTGCTCCACTGGCCGACTTACTCACGTAGGTGGGGATGTATGCCTGTGCATTCGGGTTTCGCGGGGTCTATCCCCACCTGGGAGGGTATGCCAGTGGGGCTGAGATACCAGTCCAGTGGGGATGGGGATCAGTTAAACGGTGCTGATATTGATTCATGCTGGCGTTTCCTCGACAAAAACAGGGCGCGCACCCCGGCCCCCCGCGGGTGTTGGCCCCGCGTCCCCCCGCATCCGCGCCTGGCCGTGGTGACCCAGGCGAGCAAACAGAACACCGCGACCACCTCCGCTGCTCGCGGCGGGCGCGCGACGCGGTGGCGTTCGGGCAAGCTCTGCCTCGAGACGACCAGGAAGTACAACAGGGGCAAAAGGGCCGTGGAGAAGAGCGCCGCCCCGACAAAGACCGATGGAAATTCAAGAAGGACATGTGCTGCTGAGACGTCGAGGGCACCATCTCCGACTCGTCCGAGACATCCCGCTTCGCGACCTCGCCGCCTAAATACTTGCTCAGAAACCCCGCCTTGCAAGGCACCGCCCCCTGGCCTCGCGCCCGGCAGGCCCGGGCTCCCCCCATCCCGCCTGCTACCCCAGGTCACATTCCTTCGCGCGCCGCTCTCCGCGATGCGCGGCGCGCAACTATCTCCGCGCCCTCGCGCCGCCCCCTGGAGAAGGATATCCCAGCGGCCCAAGCCGCGACGCGCGAAGCGCGTGCGTCTCCGCGCCCCTGGTGACTTTTTGTCCTAGACTCAGCGCTGGTGTACAATTGGCAGCGTGCTGCTGGCACGGCCCGCTGTGGGGCCTCCGTGGCGAATGGCTGCGGAGGTGGGGAAGCGCTGCTGCAGCCTCGTCCATCACGCCTGCGTTAGATCTAGACTATGTGCGCAGCTGTCTTACCAGAAACTGAATTCGGAACGATCTTCACATGATGCTCAAAGAGCTGCTCCTCACAGGGTGCCGCCTCTTCCTGGGCGGGCTGCCCGGGCCCCAGGTCTGCAGCCGGCGCTGGAGCATTGAGCGCGGCTGGCGGGCGGGCGGGCACGCGGGAGGATGGGCTCCCCG